>CM060317.1:10234109-10239109 GCA_030674155.1 Stramonita haemastoma
GCTTTGGAAACATCGCCACCATTTTCGTCATGCGTCGAATCAAGGACCAAAACTCGTCTCAGCATGCTATACTTATGGCCCTTGCTGTTTCCGATTTAACGGTGTTGTGCTTATCTACAACTGGGGGGTGGCTACTGAAAGTTTTCCAAGTGGAAGTTCGGAATTTTCATGTCGTTTTCTGCAAGATTTACCAGTGGCTGATCTACGTCAGTAGCACCACGTCTGCCTGGCTGGTGCCCTGTGTGACAGTGCAGAGAACAATGGCGGTCCTGTGGCCACACAGAATGCAAGCGCTGTGCACTGTGCGAAGAACGTGGATGGTCATCGCAGCTCTTGTTGTTGCTGCCTGTGCCTTGGATTTCCACTTTCTGCTGGGAATAGAGTTCTCCCAGAGCAACATGTGCATCCTCAGGCCAGGCTGGTACGCGCAGAAGTTTTTGCCGATCTTTCTGTGGCTGGATCTGTGCCTGGCCTCCTTCATTCCCAGCGTGTGTCTGTTCGTCTGCAACGTGGCGCTGTCCCTCACTCTCTTCAAGGCCCTCTCCTCCTCCTCCTCCATCACCGCCAGGACAGACTCCAGCACCACCGACAGCAGCCGCAGGGACCTCTCTTACCGGACGACCGTCATGGTTCTGGCGATCTCTTGCGCTTTTCTGGTCCTAACCCTGCCTTCGTGCGTCTATGACATCTGGTACATGTATTCTGGAAACTATATCAGAAAACACCCGCAGGTTTTAGCTCGCGCAATATTGGCGCAATCGGTGGTGTTGCAGTTGTGGTACACCAACAGCGCCGTCAATTTCTACCTGTATTGCCTGACTGGAACCAGGTTCGGAAGGAGTTTGTCACCTGGATCACCTGTGGTGTTTACGGTTCCTCGGCCCCACCTGCTAAAGAGTCAGCCTCAGAGGCGGCAAGGGGAGGCAAACACAAGCAGAGTGTAAGGAGACCCCTATCTAAGTGATGTCCCTTTAATAACTAAATTTTGACAACCCCCTCCTTACGCACACACTCACATAAACTTTAGTCCTGTATGCCTAAATAATCTAAACACAGCCTGCACACAACTCGTATGATTGATGCTTAAAGCTACAAAAGTACAAAATCTGTTAATAAAAAAAAAAGCAAGAAAAAATCTGACGGTTTATTTTTATTTGCAGGATTGTTGGACTTCAAAAGAAGTGTGGGATGATTTAGGGTAGAGACTAGCCATGTTTGTTCAGTGGGTGTGTAAACACCAAGCCTCCACTTTCACCACGCTGTTCAATCCATCTGCAAGTTTGCCATACTTTTTCCTACTTCATGTCTCAGGAAAAAACTACTCTTTCACTCCCTTACCTTGGCCTCAATTTTCCTATAACTGATAACAAATTTTATAAAACTGTAACACACGGGGACTGGATGTAAAAACAAGCACATGAGTGCTATCTATTATCCTCGAAATAAAAGAGTAAATAAATGAACAAATTAATATATGAAAGTACTTTTATGTGCGTCATATCTCAAGAGAAAAGAGATTTCCCGCTGATGGAAGTGGTGTTGAAAAGATCTTTAACCTGCCAAAAGTGTACAAAAAACCCCAACAGACCCAGCATCAGAAAGTTATACCAAGGGTGTTGACAATGTTTAGTCATTCGCTGAATAAATTGCATGCATGAGAAATGGAACAGCAACAACAAGCAAAAAGCTGATAATTTTGTAGTCAGGTACAACATCATTTATGAGATGGGACATCATTTATGAGATGGAACATCATTTATGAGATGGAACATCATTTATGAGATGGAACATCATTTATGATGTGATATAGTGATCCCCGCATGGGCAAACACCATCTCTAACATGTTATATCACACAGTGAATGTATTGAAGAGAACAAACATCAACACATAGCATCAACTCTGATATGTTATATCATACACTGAAAGTTTTGAAGAAAACGAACATAAATACATAATATCAACTCTAACATCTTATATCACACAGTGATGTATTGAAGGGAACAAACGTCAAACACATAATAATCATCAACTCTACATGTTACATCACACACTTGAATATATTAAGAGAACGAACATAATACATAATATCAACTCTAACATCTTATATCACACAGTGGATGTATTGAAGGGAACAAACATCAACACTAATATCATCACTCTACATGTTACATCACAACTTGAATATATTAAAGAGAACGAACATAAATACATAATATCAACTCTAACATCTTATATCACACAGTGAATGTATTGAAGGGAACACACATCAACACATAATATCATCAACTCTAACATGTTACATCACACACTTGAATATATTAAAGAGAACGAACATAAATACATAATATCAACTCTAACATCTTATATCACACAGTGAATGTATTGAAGGGAACAAACATCAACACATAATATCATCAACTCTAACATGGTACATCACACACTTGAACGTATTGAAGAGAACGAACATAAATACATAATATCAACTCTAACATTTATATCACACAGTGAATGTATTGAAGGGAACAACAAACATTCCTTCTTAACCACACTAATATATATCAATCTATACACTTACATTTAAACACACTGAATGTATTAAGGAACAAATCAACAATTCATCAACTCTAACATTATATCACACATGAAGTATAAGAAAAACATCAAACATATATACAACTCTAACATCTTATATCACACACTGAATGTATTGAAGGAACAACACATCAAAAAAATCAAACAAACAAACGATCAACTACTATACATCACACAATGAATGTATTGAAGATAAACATCAACACATCAGAATAAAATCAAACAAACAAGAAACCTAAACACAAGCAACAGGCAGAAGAAGGATGACCATGGAAATACCCAGACACTGATGACAACAGGATGAAAAAAGAAGGAAAAAAAAGGCAAAAAGAGTCTGCAAGAAAATCTCCTGGGCTTACATTCCTCTCCCCCCCCCCCCCTCACAACTCTACACACCAACATCAGGCCTTATCTCATCATCATAACATCATCATCATCATCATCACATCATCATCATCACCATCAGCCATCATCACATCATCTATCATCAGTCATCATCATCATCATCATCATCATTCATCATCATCATCATCATCATCATCATCATCATCATCAACTCTTCTTTTCTGGGGAAGGTCATGTTGTGACGTGGACACCAGCACATGTCATGTGACAATATGAACTTCATGGGAAATCACTCTCACCGTCGCCACACATCTCGCTACTGGCACAGCATGGCTAGTGACTGCAGTGCCGTAGGTGCATCATCTAGTGGTGTGTGTGTGTGTGTGTGTGTGTGTGTGTGTGTGTGTGTGTGTGTGTGTGTGTGTGTGTGTGTGTGTGTGTGTGTGTGTGTGGAGAGAGAGAGAGAGAGAGAGGAGAGAGAGAGGAGGGGAGAGAGAGAGAGGAGAGAGAGAGAGAGAGAGAGAGGAGAGAGAGAGAGAGAGGAGAGAGAGAGAGAAAAAGAGAGGGTTGTGTTTGTGTGTGTGTTTGTGTGTGTGTGTGTGTGTGTGTTGTGTGTGTGTGTTGTGTGTGTGTTTGTGTTGTGTGTTGTGTTGTGTGTGTTGTGTTGTGTTGTGTTGGTGTTGTGTTGTTGGTTGTGTTGTGTGTGTGTGTGTGTGTGTGTGTGTGTGTGTGTGTGTGTGTGTGTGTGTGTGTGTGTGTGTGTGTGTGTGTGTGTGTGTGTGTTGTTTGTGTGTGTGTGTGTTGTGTGTATGTGTGTGGTTTAGGTGTGGGGTGTGTGTGTGTGTGTGTGTGTGTGTGTGTGTGTGTGTTGTGTGTACTGGCTTATTGTTGAGGGTGTGTGTGTGTGTGTGTGTGTTTGTGCGTGCGTGCGTGAGTGCGTGCAGGCGTGCATGTGTGTATGTATGTGTGGGATGTTGAAAATCTTTTTGTTCTGCCTTTATACAGGTGCTATTGATTTTTTTTCTAAATAAAAGAGGAACACGCGGTGTGAAAAATGAGCCGTGTCAACGTGGCTTGTTGGTGTTTTTTTTTTATGAATCACTTCAGCTTTGTGATTTGTCTTATTATACAATATGTTAGAACAGTTTGCTTTATGCCTTAAAAAAATGCAGGGACGTGTGTGCGAAGGTGCCCGCTGTGTGTGTGTTGTGTGTGTGTGTGTGTGTGTGGTGTGTGTGTTGTGGTGTGTGTGTGTGTGTGTGTGTGTGTGTGTGGTGTTGCTGTGCTGGTGCTGCGCGCCACGCGCGACGGGCTGTGTGTGAACGTGTGTGGATGTGCGTGCATGCTGGCGCGCGCATGAGCGCATGTGGTTTTACACTGATGAGTCTGTGGCTGCTTTAGGTATTGTCCATGTTTGGTTGCTCTTTATGTTGTGATGCGTGCGTGCCATTGTTTGGGAAATGCTGTGTTATATTGTTGTGTGATGAATGTTCGTCTGTTCACTGTTTTTATGTATGGCTTGTCACCAACATGGATTTCTCTGTGTGTGAAATACTAAAGTGTTTGAAGCGAATGGACTGGATTGAATTGAATTGAGTTGGATTGGATTGGATTGGATTGTTTGTATGATATGTATGTATGTATGTATGTATGTATGTATGTATGTATGTATGTATGTATGTATGTATGTATGTATGTATGTATGTATGTATGTATGTATGTATGTATGTATGTAGATGATAATGATGTAGATGATGATGATGTAGATGATGATGACGATGATGATGGATGATGATGGTGATGATGGTGACGACGACGACGATGACATTGACAATGATAATGATGATAATGACGATGATAATGATAATGATAATGATGATGACGGTGAAAATGATAATAATGATGACGACGATGACGATGATGATGATGATCCTTGCTCCATATCCAGCTCAATGAAATAGCTGCTGCAGCTCTATGGACTCTAGACCAGGCAGGTTGGCTCTGTGAAGAATTTCTTCATTGCTGACATCGTCATGCCACTGGACACCAAGGATGGAAGGA
>CM060317.1:10244109-10271609 GCA_030674155.1 Stramonita haemastoma
CAGTTTTGTCATCCTGCCAGCTGTCATGGCGCGGAGGGTAGCGGAGGGTAGCGCCAGAGTTTTCGTGTGTTTGATTATGATTTGTATCAATATGCCTGTCAGTATCGTAATTGCCCTTCAGGGATGATTAAAGTGTTTTTGACTTGACTTGACTTGACTTTGACGTGCTGGAAGGGCCTGATACTATAATTATTGTTGGTGTGTCTTTTCATTCATGAGAGTCAAAGCAATCTTAGGAAAAGGGTCTGATACTATAATCATTGTTGGTGTGTCTTTTCATTTTTGAGAGTCAGAGCAATTCTTAGGAAAAGGGCCTTGCTGTAATTATTGTTGGTGTGTCTTTTCATTTATGAGAGTCAGAGCAATTCTTAGGAAAAGGTCCTTGCTGTAATTATTGTTGGTGTGTCTTTTCATTTTTGAGAGTCAGAGCATTCTTAGCAAAAGGGTTGATACTATAATTATTGTTGGTGTGTGGTTTCATTTATGAGATTCAAAGCATTCTTAGCAAAAGGGTCTGATACTATAATTATTGTTGGTGTGTGGTTTCATTTATGAGATTCAAAGCATTCTTAGCAAAAGGGTCTGATACTATAATTATTGTTGGTGTGTGGTTTCATTTATGAGATTCAAGCATTCTTAGCAAAAGGGTCTGATACTATAATTATTGTTGGTGTGTGGTTTTCATTTATGAGATTCAAAGCATTCTTAGCAAAAGGGCCTGATACTATAATTATTGTTGGTGTGTGGTTTCATTTATGAGATTCAAAGCATTCTTAGCAAAAGGGCCTGATACTATAATTATTGTTGGTGTGTGGTTTCATTTATGAGATTCAAAGCATTCTTAGCAAAAGGGCCTGATACTATAATTATTGTTGGTGTGTCTTTTCATTTATGAGAATCAGAGCAATCTTAAAAACCCCATCGGGTGTTAGGATGGTCAGGTCAGGTTAGAGGCACGGGTCTTATTCAGTAATGTGTTGAATGCCATTAATGAATAATTTAATTTTTTAAAGGTATTTCTGGGGTTTGGTTAGAATATTTTTTTTACACTTGAATTTGTGATCTTTTTATTTCTCAAAAGGATGTTGAGGTTGTAACAGGTTACCTGCACATGTTTTCCTCCACTTCTTTTGCTTCAGTGATAAATTATCACTGTAGGTGCTTTCAGTGTGTAATTTTGTCATTATTTTCTGCGTGAACAGTAAAGTCAAATACCAATCAATCAACCAATCAACCAACCAATCAATCAATCATTTGACCTCCTCACCTGCCCGATAATCGACTAGTCAATCGACCAATCAATCAACCAATCAATCGATCGATCAATCAACCAACCAACCAACCAACCAACCAACCAACCACCAACCAACCAACTAACCAAGTAATACACTGAAGGGATTAGGATCACTGACGGACCACAAGCAAACAAAGAGCTAAGTAAGAGCTTGAGAACTGGACATGTGTACACAGAGGATAGTCTAGCTCCCTGATAAAACGCCAAGTTTCCGCTTTTAAGATAAGACTGCAAGCTTCCGGTGTACCTTGACCTACATGATAATAAAGACATTGAACTGTTCTCCATTAAAGCTCTCGGAATTTTTCTGAATGCCAAATGTTTTCATCTAAACGAATTTTTAGATTTATGTTTTTGATTAAAACACCGAGCTGCATAAGTAATACAGTGATCTTTGCACCTCAATGTGTAATTATGGCTCCTAGTTTAATCTTTAAAATTCCAGAGCCACATAGTATGTAAAAATGCTGCACAACATAAATCCAAGATATTTCAATGTGGATATTTTAATATTTTTTTGTCGTTCGTCTGGTAGAGCTTCGGGGTTTACCAATGATGAAGTTTAGCGTATGCAAACGTTTATGCCTGCATTTAAGGTAGCCGCCTACTGACTTCGGGGTAATGTCTAAACACGACACTGTTATGAATGCGGTTTAAAAAATAAGTTTCATCCGTTACTACTGGCACGCAGTGCTCTGATCGTTTCGTTTGTTTGTTTGTTGTTGTTTTTTGTATGAAATAAAAAAAATCGCGCAGAAGTAACTCAAAAACTCTCAATTTTTAACAAATACACCCCCCCCCCCCAAACTTTTGTTTGTTCTATATCTGTCTGCATGTCCTCCTCCTCTTCCTGATGTTGCTGTTGCTGCTGTTGCTGCTGCTCCCTGCTTACAGCAAAAATGACGATGACGGCAACATTGTTTTCTTGCTTCCTTTGTCCTTCTTTGAATTTCTTCTTCCTTTTTGCTCCTGTGCTTTTTCATTTTTCTGTCACTATTATAATTTTTTTTCCTGAAGTGTTGTTTAAACACATTGTTGCGCTTATAATTGACATTTATTTTTTTCCTGTGAGGAAAATGAAAAATAATAGTTCTTGTATTAGTCTACTACCTTCAAAAAAATTTATTTCTTTGTTTTTCTTGAATTTCGTTTCACTTTCATATCATTCTGTTTCTAGTCTTCTTTTTTTAAAAATCTGATCTTAGTGTGTGTCTTTGTGTGTGTGTGTGTGTGTGTGTGTGTGTGTGTGTGTGTCGTGTGTTTGTGTAAGTCAATTCAGTCAAAGTCAAAATTTATTTCCAGTGGACTTGAATAAGCATTGATTTGCTTTTTTCATCAAGCCATCTATCTAGGAAAAACAAAAAATTTCCGCAATTTTATTAATGATTTCAAGCATTAAAAATGAATGATGCTGATCATGATAAACACGCAACAACCCCCTCATCCCCCAATAGACCTCAAAAGTCATACACAGCAAACACTGCAATACATACACACACAGTGCGCATTGCGACATGCCACACGAGCACGTATGTACGTACGCGCATGCACACATTTAAAGCTTAAAAAAATAAAGTGTCAAACAAACAAATTATATTAATGTGTGTCGTGCATGCAATGTTTGCGTGCGTGCGCGCGCGCGCGTGCTTGTGTGAGTGATGTGTGTGTGTGTGTGTATGTGTGCGCGCGCATGTGTGTGTGTATGTGTGAGTGTGTGTGTATGTGTGTGTGTTGTGTGTGTGGTGTGTGTGTGTGTGTGTGTGTGTTGTGGTGTGTGTGTGTGTGTTACTCTTCATTAAATTCAAAATTGCTGTATATCACACAGACACTGCCATTATTGTATTCTGTTCTAAAAACAAACTCATTTTTTAAAAACTGGGTTCCGAGCAGGAAGCAATGGAATACAAAAAGGGGACAGAAACTTTAACATAACAGAGCCAGTATTTCAAAATTCCGGTGAAACGTCGTTGATCTACGACCGGAAAGAAGAAGACAGGGGCATCATTGCGCATGTCAGAATTCATGTTTGAAGAATGAAGTCGAAACTAACGTGATCGCTTGTGCATGTAAATGCGCAACATTGGGAAACAAGTTGGTTACAAAAGAGGGTCCATGTACAGGTTTCCTGTGGGTGCCTGTGGTATGATCTATGTAGAGGTCAAAGGGATTAGGAGAATCTAGTAAAAAATAATGGGTAGTAGGCGCTGCACTTGTGGCGATGCGCTCTACCTGGGGACAACAGCCCGAATTTCACGCCGAGAAATCTGCTGTCACATAAAGTGGTATACAATGTAAAATGTAAATGTAAAGTTTGGTAAAGATGGTGGGTTGGGAGGGTGAGTTTTGAACACACACACACACACACACACACACACACACACACACACACACACACACACACACCACACAGACTCACACGACCACAACGCACGCTCGCACCTGTATACACACATATACACAAACACAACACACATACACACACACACGCACGCACGCATACGCACACAACGCAACACAACCAACACAACACAACAATACACACACACACACACACACACACACACACACACACACACACACACACACACACACCCACACGCACCGCACCGCACCGCACCGCACCACACACACCACATCACACCACACCACATCACACCACACCACACACACCACACACACACACACACACACCTCTAAAAAAAACTTCAAGGAGAATTGTGCAGCAGAAATCTTCCAATTCCAAATACTCTACAATCTCTAAACAGAAAAAAAAATCATTCAGTTTAGGAGCAAAGAACTAAACATTTCAAAATTATAACAGAATAAATCACGTAATGTCATCAGAGAGTTTACAGCTTACAGCGCCATACAAAATCAACACATGCTCTCTATGCAAAACAAAACATAATCTATTTATTTATTTATTTATTTATTTATTTATTATTTATTATTATTTTTATTATTTTTAACACTTTAAGTCACAGCAGATTTCTCTGCGTGAAATTCGGGATGCTCTCCCTGGGGAGAGCACGTCGCCACAAGTGCAACACCTACCCATTTCTTTTACTTTTTTCCTGTCTGCAATTGTATTTGTTTCCCTATGAATTATCTGACATACTCCCACATATTCGTCTGCAGCATAGTTGTAGGTTTACACAGTAGGAGAGGGGAAGGGGGAGGGGGCAGGCCTGCATTCAGATCCTAAGCTTTGGACGCCTATCTGTTGCTGCCTGCTCCTTCTGCCTACACCAAGACTTGAACACTCAACCTCAGGAGGCCCCGTGTGCGAACACACGCAGAACATCTTGCGTGTACGTTAAACCCTGCTCCACTTTTCGTAAGAGTAGGTCATTGCGTGCCGGTGGGATTTACAAAACTTCATACAGGCAGGGACTAGATATAAAAAAAATCACATGAGTGCTAAATCCATTATCCTCGATATAAGAGAATTTAAAAAAAAAAGGATTTTGGGCGCCTCAGCGTCAAGTTGCCTTTTATGTCCAGTGTTTTAATTTCTTTGCTACAGACACCAACTGAACGAAAAAGCAGTGGTGTTCCAGAACCTATGCTGTCATTGGAGAGTGAGATTTCAGGGGAGATTGAGACGAGCGAGATTTCAGAGACCTCAGCTTCTCTAGGGGCCGGCGTATTGATTAAAGGCAGCGCCCACCTCATCTCCCTCCATGCTTTACCTTCCCTGACCCTAAAGGGGGCAGGTATCCATTTACAGCTGGGTGAACTAGGGGTCTGTAGTGAAACCGAGCACATGAACGGTCACCCATTGGCGAGGCAGCTACGCTCATTGCTGATTAACCCTAGCTTGGGGATAGCTCAGTGGTCAGTAGTTAAAGCATGTGCTCTCCCGAAGCTTGGGTTAAGCTAAAACACATGATTAATTAGCAAGAGGGAAATTCAAACTTTTGAAGTTCAGTTTTGTTCCTCTCTGGCCATTTTTTAAAAACTGGAACACTTTCTATCTGACCTCTGCATTGACCTTTAGGGCTGTGGTCATGTGCCATTGTCTTTAGGGCTGTGGTCTGTGCCATTGTCTTTAGGGCTGTGGTTCTCTGCCATTGTCTTTAGGGCTGTGGTCCTGTGTCTTTAGGGCTGTGGTCATGTGCCATTGTCTTTAGGGCTGTGGTCATGTGCCATTGTCTTTAGGGCTGTGGTCTTTGCCATTGTCTTTAGGGCTGTGGTCATGTGCCATTGTCTTTAGGGCTGTGGTCGTGTGCCATTGTCTTTAGGGCTGTGGTCATGTGCCATTGTCTTTAGGGCTGTGGTCATGTGCCATTGTCTTTAGGGCTGTGGTCTTTGCCATTGTCTTTAGGGCTGTGGTCTTTGCCATTGTCTTTAGGGCTGTGGTCATGTGCCATTGTCTTTAGGGCTGTGGTCTTTGCCATTGTCTTTAGGGCTGTGGTCTTTGCCATTGTCTTTAGGGCTGTGGTCTTTGCCATTGTCTTTAGGGCTGTGGTCTTTGCCATTGTCTTTAGGGCTGTGGTCTTTGCCATTGTCTTTAGGGCTGTGGTCTTTGCCATTGTCTTTAGGGCTGTGGTCTTTGCCATTGTCTTTAGGGCTGTGGACTTCTTCAGCCAGAAACGTAGGATCGTCTCATGAGGTCATGGGCAGAAGGAGGGGTATGCAAAAATTCTTGATTGTAAAATTGGAGCATGGTATCTGGTCAGGTGCTGTCCCTGCCAATCATTTCTGGCTCATTGTCCCATTCTACCTCTCTCTGTGTCTCACTCTCTCTGTGTCTCTGTGTGTCTCTCTCTCTGTCTCTCTGTGTGTCTCTCTCTGTGTCTCTTCCCCCCTCTCTCTCTCACTCTCTCTTTCTGTGTCTCTCTCTGTCTCTCTTTCTGTGTCTCTCTCTGTCTCTCTGTGTGTGTGTGTGTCTCTCTGTCTCTGTTTCTCTCTGTCTCTCTCTGTATCTCTCTGTCTGTTTCTGTCTCTCTCTTTGTCTATGTCTCTGTCTCTCCTTCTCTCCCCTCTCTCTCTCTCTCTCTCTCTCTCTCTCTCTCTCTCTCTCTCTCTCTCTCTCTCTCTCTCTCTCAAAAAAAGGTATAAAGATTCCTAAGAACAGTCATAAGATCATTGAATATAGATGCTTATCTTCTTTTGACAAAAATGCATTTTTATTAGATTTACTAAATTCTTCTTTATCTTTGGTCTATCAGTTTACCAGCCCTGATGAAGCATTTGAGGTATGGTACCACAGTTTTCTCAATATCTACAATGCGCATGCACCCATTAAAAGTAAGCGCGTCAAGAGCAATCCAAAAGTACCATGGATAACTGAGGAGTTAGAAAATGCCATTAAATTAAGAAATCAACTATCAGTCACAGGAACCAGGGAAGAATATAAAGAACAGCGAAATATAGTAAACAATATGAAACGCTTAAGTAAAAAAAAGTACTTCCAACAGCTCGTATACTCTAAGTCAGACAATAAATCTGTTTGGAAAGCAATTAACTATTTGACAAATAAAAAGGTAACATCTCAAAGTTCATCGCTCAAAGATATTTCCGTTGACGATATTAATGCCCATTTCTGCAATATTTCCTCTTCTATAGTACCAATAGACAGATCACATCTTAACAAGCTAGAAACATTAAAACATTACTGCAGATCTAAAAACATTTTATCAAATTTAGATATCCCTCTTATGTGTATTAATGATGTTTGCAATTCCCTTACTCATTTGAAACAGACAAATACGAAAGGTCTTGATGGCATTGATGGTAAAATTCTAAAAATAGCTGCCCCCGTTATTGCAGAATCTCTTACATACATTTATAATTTATGCATTTCTGCTAACACCATTCCTAAAGCTTTTAAAACTGCCAAAGTTATACCTATCTTTAAATCTGGTGACCGTTCAGATCCCTCCAATTATAGACCAATCTCTATTCTATCCATATTATCAAAACCTTTAGAGAATCACATCAATAAACATATTCTCCACCACTTAAACCGATATAATTTGTTCCATCCTAATCAATCTGGTTTCAGAACTAACCATTCCTGTCAAACTGCTTTAACAAGCTTAGTTGATCAATGGCTTACTAATATCAATAATAACAAAATCACTGGAGTTATTATAGTAGACTTTGCTAAGGCGTTCGATGTGATTGACCACACTCTGTTACTAAAAAAACTTAAAATCTATGGTCTGTCAGATAGTACTGTCAAACTCATGTTATCATTTCTTTCTGAAAGAAAACAAGTCGTTTCTGATAAAGGTAAGACATCGACAGTACTATCCAATAACTATGGCGTCCCCCAGGGATCTGTTTTAGGACCTATTCTTTTTTCTATATATATAAATGACTTACCCTTATCTCTAAACACACAGTGCGAGTTATTTGCAGATGATACAACTATCCATACCAATCATTCTCAATTGAATGAAGTTACATCTGCTCTGCAAGAAAGTATTCACCGCCTGCTTCGATGGTCAGAGTTAAATCACATGAGTCTTCATCCCAAAAAAACTAAGTACTTAATTATAACAACTCGACAAAAGCGACAAAATCTTCCAAACTATTCTACGGCTATCTATATTAATAACAACAAAATTGATGAAGTAGACCATCATAAAATTCTCGGAATTACAATTGACAATAACCTTTCTTGGATGTACCATATCTCTGCATTATGCAAAAAAGTATCAAAATGTGTACACCAGTTATCTAAAATAAAGCATTTCTTAGACCTAAACGCTAGGAAAATGTTTTTCAATGCATATATTATATCCCATATGAGTTATGCTTCAACGATTTGGGATTCGGCTAGCGCAAATGTTCTCAAGCCATTGTTCAGTGTGCATAGACGAGCTTTAAAACTTGTTCTTTTAAAATCTTCATCATTAACCATTTCTGACTATAAAGCACTTGACATTCTTCCATTAAAATCCAAGCTTAAGCATAATAAGGCAGTGTTTTATGTATAAAATCATGTCTGGTTTAGCTCCCCCCTTACTTCAAAACAGATTCACGATCAATGTCAATCGTCATGCCAATAAGATAATGGTGCCACTTCCAAGAATTGACTTATTTAAATCCACTCTCACATACTCTGGTGGAACACTGTGGAATGAGATATCAACCCTCAACCTTCACAAAGCTTGCAGTGTTTCTGTTTTTAAAAAAATCTATCACGTACATCTTATGGACAATATATCACTATTTTGATGAAATGGATTTTATTTCGTAACACAATTGATAACTAATTCCATGTAATTTCAATCATGTGTAAGTATTATGTCAACTCTTGACCACCACCCCCCAATACTTTTGTCCCCTCTTATTCTTGCCTCCTTCTCTTTCTCTCCCCCCACCCTCCCCGCTCTACACCCCTCTCGCTCCAGGGTTGTCTTTTGTCTCTCTCTGTCTTCCTGCCTATCTCTCTGTCTGTTCTACTGGCTCCCTGTCTGTTTTTTGTTGTTGTTGTTGTTGTTGTTGTTGTTGTTGTTGTTGTTGTTGTCTGTCTGTCTGTCTGTCTGTCTGTCTGTCTGTCTGTCTGTCTGTCTGTCTGTCTGTCTGTCTGTCTCTCTCTCTCTCTCTCTCTCTCTCTCTCTCTCTCTCTCTCTCTCTCTCTCTCTCTCTCTCTCTCTCTCTCTCTTCCTCTCCCCTCTCTCTCTCCCATTCTTCTTTCCCCCTTCCCCACCCCTTCTCTCTTTCCCCCACCATTATGTCTGTCTCTTGTGTAAAGCGTTTCTATTTCACTGAACTGTCTAGGTGCACATTGTATCTCAGATTTATGATGAAGCCTTTGCATAATCTTGTGTATGTTATGATTTTGCTCACTTAACATAAGTAGGTACTAACTTGCATAATTGTAGTTCTTATTGTTTCCCTGATCCTTCTTTTTCTCTCCTTCCACCTCCTCTTGCTCCTCCTCTCTCTCTTTCCTTCTATTCTGTTTTTCTCTTTTCTTTGTCCATTTCTTCTTACCCTCTTCAGGAGCTGAAAAAAGATAATAACAGCCCGCACCTTATTCCTCTCACTCACTCCCTCTCCTTCTTTTTAAATGTTATAGCTTTATACTCATTATGCTCAAATCATACGATTGGTTGATTTATTCACAAATTTTGATTTTCATAGCTTTATAATTGAATTACGCGTTTGGATTGATTGGTTGATTGATTCACTTTTTTATTTTATTTATTTTTTTATTATTATTTTTTTTATGAGGGCTGGATGAAAACAAGCCACCATTGTGCTTAATCTTTTCCCTCAATAAAAATGTTCATTCAAAATGTTCATTCATTCATTCATTCTCTCCCTCTCTCTCTCCCTCCATCTCTCTCTGTTGTAGCTAAATATTTTTGGGTGGGGTTTTCTTGGTTGTACTTTGCTTGTTTGCCTGCTGCTTCGTTTCTGTTTTGTTGTCTGTTCTTTGGTTAAGAGCTTTTTGTTTAAGTGCTTTTTGATTATCTTGTTTTGTTTTGTTGTTTTTTGTTTGTTTGTTTGTTGGGGTTGTTGTTTTTTTTTGCTAGATAGATGGCTTGATGAAAAAAAGCAGATTTATTGCTTACTCAATGTGCCATCTGGAAATAAAATTTTGATTTGATTTGATTTGATTTGATCTGATCTGATCTCTCTCTGTCTCTCTGTCTCTCTGTCTCTCTGTCTCTGTCTGTCTGTCTGTCTGTCTGTCTCGCTCTCTCTCTCTCTCTCTCTCTCTCTCTCTCTCTCTCTCTCTCTCTCTCTCTCCTCTCTCTCTCTCTCTCTCTCTCTCTCGCTCCCCCCTCTCTCTCCCTGTCATTTATTTTCCATTGTTTTGACACAGCTGTATTTTACTGTGTATTCTGATCATTGAATTGACCACTAACTTCTTCATACATGGGCCAGCGGCCGTTCTGTGAACAAATCTGTTTAGAATTCAGTGTTCTCCAGCCATGTCTATCTCGATCTAGATCTATAACCCATTCTCTCGGGTATAGAATTCATAAATAAATATCCTGTTAAACAACAAAACAAACACTAACTTGAAATAAAGTTTTTCAATTTACATCCTCGTCTCTCTCATGACAACCCCCCCCAAACAACAACAACAACAACAACAACAACAACAACAACAACAACAAAAAACAAAAACAAACCCACAAAAGACCTAACTTGAAATAAAGTTTTTCAATTTACACACTCCTCTCTCTCTCATATAAAAACAAAACAAGAACTAACTTGAAATAAAGTTTTTTCAATTTACACAGTCCTTCACTCCTATTAAAAACAAAACAAAAATTAACTTAAAATAAAGATTTTCAAATTACACTCTCCCCTCTCTCCCCCTTTTTCATAGGTAGAAACTGCTTGGCAGTCTGTAAGAATCGTCCATTAAAACCTGATTTTTTCATTATGCTTCGTTCACAGCTGTTGAAAAAACTGCTCGTTTATAAACATGAAAGGGCCCACTGTCGCTCACAATTCACAATTTGAAACAATTTCTAGTTTCGCTTTAGCCATAGGAAGTTCAAAGATAAGAGGAAAAAACAAAACAAAACTGTATGATGGAAGTCAATGCAGTTATACATGTTCATGTCAGTCAAGCACAAATTAATAACAGGAAAACAAGACAGAATGACATACAGGCAGACATGCAAAACATACATACATACAGACAGACAGACAGACGTACACACGAAACACACAATACGGCTGGAAAAACAATTTATGTTCTCTGTTTTTTTCTAAAAAAAAAAAACACCTTCATTAAACCCATTGTTTAAGGCTAGATCAAAGTTGATTCACCTAATCATACTCAAAGTCCGAAGGATAAACTGACGGAGACTAAACTGTGACATGCATGTATTTAAAACCAAATCGACTGTTCAACAAACGTCAGGGTTTATTAGTGCTTAAGTGGAGAAATGTTAATGTGCACACCTGTATGTAATAGGAAATGAGTGATCCATGACACCTGTCTGAGTGGAAGATACGATTTAGGTAGAGAGAGAGAGAGAGAGAGATGTCTAGGTTTTTATTATTAACTTTTCCAGTAGATCATTTAAAATCAGATCAAAAATTGAAATCTTTTCAAATTTGCAAGTTTAGTTGGCAAGTGTCTTTGGCAGGTGGGATTATTGGTAAAGTGTAGTTGATTTTCTTTTTTTGGGGGGTGGAGGGTGTTTGTAAATTTTTCATTAACCCTGTAAGTAAATCCTTTGAAATGTTATCAAAATATGAAATCTTATAAAACTTTTGTAAACTTATCAAATTTTTTCGAATGGATTAAAAAAAAGATTTTAAGAGTGTTACTCGATTACAAATAATTTAAGTTGTCTTCGCATATGTTCTTATTTAGTGTTAGATACTAGGTCACTTCACCCTGAATGCATTGAGAAGAATCTCACCCAGCAGTGAATAAGCTGCCTGGTATTAGCCTATAGCTGATCGTTACCGTTGAACTTTGAGGCGGATGTCTGTATTTAGTGTTGGGGAGTAGGACAGGAAACCCTTGTTACGTCCCTTCGCAAGGCGCGTGATAGGGGGGGGGGGGGGGGGGGGGGGGGGGGGGCGTGATAGCTTGGTGGTATGAGTGATGTGCATTGCAGTTGTGATCTGGTTGACTCGGGTTCGAATCTCGTTCAAGAGGATTTTTCTGCTGGACTTAACATCAGTGCCGACTCCACTCCCCCCAAAAGTCCTTCGGATGAGACTTTAAACCGAGGTACCGTGTGCAAACGCACGCAGAACTTCTTGTGCACACATTAAATAGTGTTCCACTTTTGGGATCAGCAGGTACAATGTGTGCTGGTGAGAACAGATGACAAAATTTACAAAACTGCATGCACACAGGCACTGGATGTAAAAAAAGTGCATGAGTGCTTAATACATTATCCACGAAAAAAATAATAAGATAATAAAAATAAAATTAAAATCAATGTTACCTGTTTTTTGGAAACAATTTGCAGGGGGAAAGGGAAGACTTTGGTTTTTAGCCAGATGGCTTTGATGTTTCCCTGTACATGCTTTCGACTTAAAAGTCCTGAGAAACTTTTAAAGTCTGGTAGGCTTTTGCCTGTTTCATGTTAGTCTATTGCACACATTGGCTTCACGGTTTTGTTTTCAACACAACTTTATTCAGGAAATTATGCACAATCACAGTTATCAAAGAGCAACAAGTCTGAAGCTGATAGTGTGTTCAATAAGAAAAAAAAAAATCCAGGTTTTACATAAGGTAGCTGGTAGACATGAATTCACTTGATTTGACTTGAATAGTGACACTTTTTAGCTGATATACCTTCGACAATCATTACATTAATTCAAACCAACTATCCAAAAGGTATTGCGCTTACAGCACTTTAGAAGAAGATTGTGGTTAATAGTGAGAACAGACAGACATACATACATACGTACAGACAGACAAAAAGACACTAAGGGATATATCTGAATTGCTGGCACGACATTACTGAATACAATGGATTACCTAGGGCCGTGTCGGAAACTTTCCTTAGTGCATTGTCTCCCTTCCTGGCACGAAGTTTTCAATCGTGCTTGCAGAAAATGGAATCTACACTCCAGCCACTTTTGTTCCTCCATCGTCGTGTTTGTTTGTTTGGGTTTTTTGTTGTTTTTTTAAAATAATCTTTCTGTTTTAAAAAGCAAGAGTATGCAAATGTAGGGCCAGCGTCATTGTTCATATTTTACAAACACACAGACACATGCGCTTGAGGAGGTGGTAGTGGTTGTGGTAAATATGATTTGTGCAAAAAAGTAACTGACATCAAATGCTATCTCAAAGTCAAGAGAGGGGAGACTGGTCAATTTATATTCTTGTACCATCTACACTGCACAAGAGACTGTGAGTAAGTTGAGTAGGAGCTGTGTGACAGGTACAGTTTTTAAGAACCTCTGATTCATCTTCATTCATTAGGTTGTTGTAAACAAGGTGAACACACACACACACCACACACACACACACACACACACACACACACACAAATAAAAATATATATATATATATAATATGTTGTGTGTGTTGTGTGTGTGTGTGTGTGTGTGTGTGTGCGTGTGTGTGTGCGCGCGCACGCGCGCGTTCGCGCTGCTGTTATTGTTTAATTGAAAATCTTTCAAAGTGTGCAGTATTTGGCTGAAGAAATTAAGCAATTTTTCAATCGAAAAAGAGTAAATAAGAATACAGAGTTAAAAGAATAAACAAAATAAAAGAGAACAGAAAGAAAACAGCCAAATAATTACAAAACAGAAAAAAAGTTTCCATAATAAAATATTTACAATAGATCTTGAAATAGCTTGCTAATAATTGCCTATCTCTGTCTCTTGTCCATCTCTCTGTCTGTCTCTGCCTTTGTCCGAGAGAGAGAGAGAGACAGAGACAGAGAGAGAGAGACAGACAGACAGAAAACAGACAGACAGACAGACAGGACAGACAAAAACAGAGAGAGAGAAGAGAGAGAGAGAGAGGAGAGAGAGAGAGAGAGAGAAAAGAGAGAGAGAGAGAGAGAGAGAGAGAGAGAGAGTGTGCGTGTGCGAGTATGTGCATGTGCATGTGTGTGTGTGCATATGTGTATGTATGTATGTGTGTGTGTGCATGTGCGTGTGTGTGTGTGTGTGTGTGTGTGTGTGTGGGGGTGGTGGTGGTGGGTGTGTGGGTGTGTGTGTTGTGTGTGTGTGCATACGCACTGCAATAAGAATAGGTGAAGGGAGAATAGGAACAAAATCAATAGTAAGATCAGAGTAGGGTTTGGTTTGGGCGTCAGCTGTACAGACAAACGAAAATCTCACGGCCTCTTACACACACACCACACACACACACACAACACACACACACACACACACACACACACACACACACACACACACACACACAACAACACACACACATACACAGAGGGTCCGATAGATGACCAATTTACAAAAAATGCATACACACGGGGACTGGACCAAAAAAGCACATGGGTGCTAGTCATTATTTTATTTATTATTTATGTTAGTTGATTCTTTGATATCGAGGATACCCATAATCCTCGATGTAAAAGAATAAACACACACACACACACACACACCACACGCGCACACACACACACACACACACACACACACACACACACACACACACACACACACACACACACACATACACAAATGTACACGACACACACGCGCGCGCGCGCACGTACAGACAGACAGACCAACACACACACACACACACACAAACACACAGATTCATAGCGTATTCTTACAGCCCCCCCCCCCCCCCCCCACACCACACACACACACACATACCTTCCCCCCTCACACACACACCCACCTTTCCACCCACCCACCCACGCACACACCACACACCACACACACACACACACACACACACACACACACACACACACACACACACACACACACACACACACACACACACACACACACACACACACATTTACACACGCACACAGTCATAGCGCGTTTCGTCTGCGAGTCCAGTCGTGGCGACAGTAGATCATGTTATCTCTCTCTGTCTCTCTTCTCTCCCCCGTAGACTGTTTAAGAGTGGCTGGATACGACACCTGTGGGCTTTCAGCTGCGTTGCCATTTGGTAAGGAAATACGTGCTTGGTTTTCGTCCTTTCTTCTTCTCGTCGTGTGATGAAAGAGATGGTGGTGATGGTGTTGGTCATAGTGGTGTTGGTGTTGATGGTTTTGGTGTTGGTGGTGTTGGTGGTGTTGGTGGTTTGGTGATGATGGTGTAGGATGGTGGTGTTGGTGGTGTTGGTGGTTTTAGTGATGATGGTTTTCGGTGCTGAGTTTGGTCGTACTGGTGTTGGTGGTATTGGTGGTTTGGTGATGATGGTGATTTATTTATTCTTTATTATCGAGGATAACAGAATAAGCGATCATGTGCTTTTTTTTTATCCGGTCCCCGTGTGTAGCAGTTTTGTAAATATTGTCATCTGTTCCCACCGGCACACGATGGCCTACTCTTACGAAAAGCGGAACAGGATTTAACGTGCGCAAGATGTTCTGCGTGCGTTCGCACACGGGGCCTCGGTTTAAAGTCTCATCCGAAGGACTTTTGGGGAGAGTGGAGTCAGCACTGATGTTAACTCCAGGAGAAAAATTTAATCGACCGGACTCGAACCCGGGTCGACAAATTGCCAGCACAATGTTCTGACCACTAGGCTATCCGTCCCCCGTTGATGATGATGTAGGATGGTGGCGTTGATGGTTGGGATTTTAATGGGGATGGTTTTGGTACTGGTGTTGATGATGATGTTGGCGGTTTTGGGTATGATGATTTTGGTGCTGGTGGTGGTGGTTATGGTGATGATTGTGGTGGGGGTGATAGTCGTGGTGTTTGTGATAGTGGTGATGGTAGTATTGATAATAGTCTTGGTGATAGTGGTAGTGCTGTATTAACTTTCTTCTAACTTTATCATTTTCGATTTTCGTTTTTTTGTTTTTCGAAGGGGGGAGGGGTGTCTGTTACTTGGTGTCAGTATGTTCTTGTTCTATTTATATGTTATCGTCATACTCGCGTTGTTGTTGTTGTAGTCGTCGTTATTGTTATTTCTCATGATCATGATCATCATGATCATGAACATCATCATCGTCGTCGTCATCGTCATCGTCGTCGTCATCATCATCATCATCATCATCATCATCAGCAGCACAGCAGCAGCAGCAGCCGCAGCGCAGCAGCATAATCTCCATTGTCTTCATCGTCTTCATCTTCTTCTTTTGTAGTTGATAGTGGCAGTTCAACACCAAAAAGACTTGTACACAATTTCATAGACTTCAAAAAGGCCTTTGACAGGTATGGCATACGGCCTCTGGCAATACTCAGCACTTCAACATTGACAGCTGTCTATTGAAGTCATCAAGCTCTGTACGAGACGCAGAAAGTGCAGTTTTATGAATAATCTGTGGCGAGTTCTTCAAGACCCGTTGGGTTCGCCAGGCTGCTTCTCACCTGTACTCTTCAACCTTCCTCGAAAACATCATGACAGAGACACTGCAAAACCACCACACTTCATCTCATTGGTGAAGACCCTTGAACCTCAATTTGCAGATGACATTGACTTATGGCACAGCAACAAGAACTGCAATCACAGACAATTTAACAGATCGAGCGAGCGCATACGGCATGGAGGTCAGTACAGAGAAATCAAAGATCATGTAACAGCGCAGTATGACATCAGGGAATAAAGTGATGGAGAACATCAAGAGTGAGCCAATCAAATACTTAGGCTCCATCCTAACAAAAGATGGCACATAACAATGAAGTGAAAGCTCGCATTGCAACAGCACATCTGCTTTAGTCAGATCGAGAAGATCATCAGAACAACAACATCAGCTCTGCACCAAATACCACTTTACAAATCCTCGTGATATCTACCTCCTATATGGCTGTGAATCAGACTCTGACAGCAGAGTTAAGAGGAGAATCCAAGCATTCGAGAAAAAGTGCACAGAAGACTCTCAAAATATCATACAAGAACACAAGACCATAACTAGTGAAAGAAGAATCAAAGCGTGTGGCCCAAGAGCTTTGCTCTCCACATAAGAGGAGAAAGCTGATGTGTTTGGTCACACCACAAGACACAACCCTAGCAAAACCATCCTGCAAGAACAGTCGAGGGCAAGAGAGAAGAGCGCCAAAAGAAATCATGGGTGACAACATCAAGACATGACCGCCCAACCCTGCACACCTCCTACTAGCCACAGGATCGTGAACATGGAAATATCTCTGTTGCGTCTTCTTCATGTCCCCCTAGTCCTTTGGGACATGGGACTGAGTGAGTGAGAGTGAGTGGCAGTGGTGATAGCCTGCTCGTTGAAGAACACAGCACTAAAGAAAGCCGGGATGACCGGTAGGGGGGGGGGGGGGTGGGTGAGGGGTAAAAGGAGGAAAATAAGCGAATGTAATTTGTCTTTATAGATATAAAATCATACAACTTTATTGATTTTCGACTCTTTTATCCTGGAAGAGAAAGAGATGGAAATAGGATGGCGGACGGAGGAGGAAGAGGGGGGTGGCGGTGTAAAATAAGGGAAAATTAAAAGAGAGCACTTCTTAATGAGATCATAAAATCTGATTGAATCTTAGATCTGAAAAGTTTGAAAGAGAAAGAGATGAACCATAAGTCTGAATAAAAAACGGTAAACATAAAAAGGCACCCCCCCTCCAAATCATTAAGCAAAGCTGGGTGGTGTAGTCAACAATGATAATAAGCCGTCGCACCGCCGTTTCAGCAATCTATTAAGTGATTGAATTGAATCGGATCGGTTTGAGAGGGTGTGTAACTCAGTCTGGCTCCACGAATGAGCTATTACTGTCGTCAGTATGGAACTTGGTAAGCACAGTCCATAAATCCAACATCACTCAGTAAGGCCTATTCAAGAGTGTTAAATTTAGCGTGCTCCTTCCTTTTACCTAGTCCATGTGTGGTCAGTTCCTGTTATAATTAGCACCAGCTGGCCACAGCTGGGCTGGGCTGGGCTGGATTAATTAGCAGCTGAGAGTAACTGAAAGTGGGGAAACTGACAGCTGTGTAAGTGATATCTTGATGTGCATTGGTCAGAACAGGCACCACCCACTGAACCCCACCAAAGTGACCCAGCAGCAGTGCAGGGCCCATCTGGCGGGTGGGCCACGGCGGTCTGACTCTGATAGGATTACTGTGGAATTTTGACTCTGAAGATGGGACATGAAGAATCTGGGGTATAGTTAGAGCAATGAGAGCCAGATGAGCAGTGTGAGAGTAGCAGGACAGGAACGTCACAGAAGATAAGGTAGCGAAAATATAAAACCCATACCCCCCCCCCCCCCCCTAACAAAACCGAATCTGGATAAAGGTGTAGGGGTCTCAGCAAAAGTAGAAGCTTGGGCAAGTACATATCGGAATACAAAAATATTTTATTACCTCATTTATACATAGGCTACAGCCCTGATATGGCCTGTGTGGTCGGCGGGGCTATGAACAACATGATTGGAATGGAGGTGGCTGTACTGTACGGGGTAGATACGTCTGTGTTTTGGTCACTCTTTGCATTGCATTGCATACCACTTTTAAGTCCCATCTGAGGTTTTTGCGTGGAATTCGGGCTGCTCTCACCAGAGGAGAGCGCGTCGCCACAAGAGAAGCGCCACCCATTATCTTTTTTTTCTGTCTGCATCTGTTTTTTCCTATCAAATAAGCTTTTTTCTAAAACAGAATTTGGCCGCGACATCTCTCTTGTTGCCGTGTTTTTTTAAAGTGCAGCTAAATGCGTGTTGCACACGGGAGCTCGGTTTATCGTCTCATCAGAAAGACTAGCACTCAGACCATCACTCACAGTCTCTCTCGTGGATGGGGAAAAGCTACGGGCACAAACGCAGGTCGAACCATTATACACTTCGATCCCAGATTTTTGGCTTTCTGGGCAGGTCCTTTACCTCTAGACCACTGATGCTTTTTGGAAGAGTAGGCCATTGTGTGCCTGTAGGAACAGATGACAAAATTGACAAAACTGCATACACACTGGGACTTGATGTTAAAAACACATGAGTGTTTATTCCATTATCCTGGATAGAAAAGAATAAATAAATGAATAAATAAATAAATGAATAGATAGATTAATAACTAACGAAAAAAAGAAAACAAACAAACGAACGAACGGACGAACGAACGAACGGACAGACGGACAGTCGGACGGACGGACGGACGGACGGACGGACGGACGGACGAACGAACGAACTAATTAACTAACGAACTAGCGAACGAACGACTAATTACTAACGAACTAATTAACTAATTAACTAACGAACTAATTAACTAACGAACTAACGAATTAATTAACAACTAACGAACTAATTAACTAACGAACTAATTAACAACGAACTAATTAACTAACGAACTAACGAACGAACGAACTAATTAACCAACGAACCAACGAACCAACAACTAACGAACTAAGTAACTAACTAAGTAACTAACTAACTAACTAACTAACAACTAACTAACTAACAACTACTAACTAACTAACTAACTAACTAACTAACTAACTAACTAACTAACTAACTAACTAACTATAACCAACCTACTAACTAACAAACTAACTAACCAACCACCAACCAACCAACAACCAACCACCACCAACCAACCAACCAACAACCACACAACTAATCTAACTCAACAAACCAACCTTAACTATTTCTTCTGTCTCGTGTCCCTGACAGCTAGCTGACATCAGGTCTGGTGGCGGTTCATGTTCCCCCTTTAACTTTCCCTAGAACTCACAGCTGTGGGCTGGCTGATGATGCCTGTCGGAAATGTCTGCTGACCCTGCATACCTCGTCTGAGAGCAGATTTTGACAGCCAGTGTTGTCTGAAAGAGACGTGGATTGTGTCGTGAAGTGCGCCTGTTCGTAAAGTGACAGGCTCATACAGATAACAACCACAATGTGTATCTTTTTTGTATGTATTCTACTCGATTGACACTACCATTTAAAGTGTCACACTTTTATGTTAATGAAAAAAAATCCAAGAAATGTTAATCACAACATACAATTTTCCTTCTCTCATTTACTTTTGTTGACATTTTTTTTTACGACCTAAGCAGATTTCCCTTCATTTCTCTCTCTCTGTTCTAGGAAAGGAGGAACTAGTTGTCAAGTCTTCATGTGCCCCCACGGTCACCAGACTAATTTATTTATTTATTTATTTATTATTTATTTATTCTTTTATATCGAGGATAACAGAGTAAGCAATCATGTGCTTTTTTTCATCCGGTCCCCATGTGTATGCAGTTTTTTAAATATTGTCATCTGTTCCCACCGCACACGATGGCCTACTCTTACGAAAAGCGGAACAGGATTTAACGTGTGCGCAAGATGTTTTTTGTGCGTTCGCACACGGGGCCTCGGTTTAAAGTCTCATCCGAAGGACTTTTGGGAGAGTGGAGTCAGCACTGATGTTAACTCCAGGAGAAAAATTTCCTCGACCAGAATCGAACCCGGGTCTTCAAATTGCCAGCGCAATGTTCTGACCACTAGGCTATCCGTTCCCACAGACTAAGGGATAGTAGGTAGTAGGTAGAGTAGTAGGTAGGTAGGTAGGTAGGTAGGTAGGTAGGTAGGTAGGTAGATAGATAGATAGATAGATAGATAGATAGATAGATAGATAGATAGATAGATAGATAGATAGATAGATAGAAGCAGATTTATGTTCGTAACACAGGATACAGTGCCAAACTAAATCCTCAAAAAATGAGCAAAGAAGTCTAAGTCTACTCCCTCACTCCTGCTAAAACCTGGGCAGCAACTATCATTGACACTGCCATTGCTGTGTCTTTCAAGCCACCTGTCCTGCAACGAAACCTTATACTCTGAACTTACCATGCACACATTTTTCTCTTCAAACTTTTGCTCAATATGGTTTTTAAGATTTTGACATTCAGAAATCAGCAAATCTATTTCGACATTTGGAAGTTTTATAACACTTACACACACGCACGCACGCACGCACGCACACATACACACACACACACACACACACACACACACACAACATAGAGCAGGCTTGCACACAAGCCCATACATAGCATGCCCAAATATAGCATGCAGTACAAGAAGAGCAGTATGAAATGCACTACATTTCATCAAAATCATTACTCTCAGTAAAAGAAAAACTGGTGTCACTTTGCTTCAAGCACCCTATACACTTAGTCCTGTTCATCTCTCTCTCTCTCTCTCTCTCTCTCTCTCTCTCTCTCTCTCTCCTCCCCCTCTCTCTCCTCCCCCCCCCCTATCTCTCTTTTGATTGGTCTATGCAGATTCATTGTTGCCATGTTTCTGTTGAGCAGCAGAATTGATGTTGGTATAAAACTGTTTTTACTTCGTAGAGCTAGTAGTAGTGAGGTGGTATAGCACTCAGTAGTTGCAGTAGAAGTAGTTAATGGCTGTACAGGGTCTTGCATTTTTGTTGATGGTGTTTTGAAATACAACATTAAAGTGGTGTACATCATGTATAAAACTTTCCTTCACAGTTTATTCATTTATCAACATCAAGAAAGGACAGCTTGGAACCTCCTCCCCCCCTCATTTCAGAAGAAAATTTAAAGAACCTTTATGTAGATTGTAAGTTTTTGGTTCAAGATGAGGAGAATTTCGAAACTGTTGTGTATGGCCACTCACTCAGTGTAAACTTTAAAAACAAATGTATTAAAAGCTCGTGACCCTTACCTGTGGTCAGTATTGTCCGAATGCACTCAGAAAAGTGTTCAATCTTAAAGTGGATGATTTTCATTTACACCATTAAAAAAAAACCCATTGTGTTCAACATATTGTTTCAGAAAGTTGTGAGACCAGGCAGATTCCATGATACAAGGACATATCTAAAAATCAAGCCGCAATTTTTTTGATACTTATTTTTTAAGTGCTTCGTTCGGATAGTCGAGTGGGAAAGGTATGTGTTTTACTGTTTTATCTTGCTTGCATTTTTGTTTAGTTTTATCTGTCTGTAAGGTCTCACAGGCTAGGCGTGAGATTGCATAAACCGACATTTCACTACAGGGAGATAAATGAAATCTTGTGGTGCATAATTCAACCAAACCGGGGTTTTAAATCTCTTTTCTTTTTGATATGCGTGCTGACATTTAAACACGAAATGGATTTGTTTTATGGGGGAAGGGGGTGGGGGTGCCAAAGCAGCTTTGGAGCCCGTTTTCCAGTTTCGTTAACGATATTTCACTTTTTCAACCTTGTGGTGATAAGCCAATCTTATTCAAAGTGGTCAGTATCACATTATTTTGGACTGTATCAGAATAAACAATTTACAGCGTCGCATCACATTGCTTTTCATATCAAAAAGCAAGGATCAGATGTTGAAAATGTTCATATTTTTTTTTTTCTCTGTTCTTGGCTAAAGCTCGAGGTTCACCAATGGTGAGGTTTTGAGTGTGTGACCATTAAATGGTTTACCCACCATGAAGGTAACCACATGTCGACTATACTGTTTATGTTCTTATTTTCGTAATCCAAACAACGCTGACATGAATTACGAGATGATCTTGCATCTAGTCATCGAAACTGTTATGAGTATCAAACTCTGTTCTCAGCATTTTTTAAAACAAAAGAAATATGACACGATGCAACACTGTAGATTGCAAAGTCCGTCTCTATATTTCGAATTGCCTTTCCCTTTAAACTTTAAAGCTGGATGCTGAGACAGGGCAACAGCTGCAATAAAGAAAAAAACAACAAACAAACAAGAAAACTCGTAAGTCTTCATCCCACATAAAACAACGCATGAGAAACAGATCGCCCTTCTCGCCTAAAGAAAACGGGCGATGTAACACCTGCGGTAAAGTGTTACCAACGTCTCCACAGATTGTGTGAACTGCTGGTATGGTACAGCACTTAGACAGACAGACACAGCTGTGAATACACCCACAATCGATACACAGCTAGCATAGGCCTTTCTGTGTCTTGGGGGATTGTTTGTTTAACCAGAGATAGATAGGGTGTGTGTTCAAAAGAAGAGAGGAGAGTATAGATAAATATATAAAAGAGAGAGAGAGAGAGAGAGAGAGAGAGAGAGAGAGAGAGAGAGGAGAGAGAGAGAGAAGAGAGAGAGAGAGGAGAGGAGAGAGAGGAGGTTTGCCTGTAAACATAACGTGTGTGAGTGAGAGAGAGAGAGGTTTGCATATATACATAACGTGTGTGTGTGTGGATTTAAATGAAAGCATGTGTGCGTGCGTGCATGCGTGTGTACACTCACACACAGATACATCTATCTACTACTTTATCTATCTTCTATCTATCTATCTACACTCTATCTATCTATCATCTACAACACTAACCAACACACACACACAAAAACAACACACACACACACACACACACACACACACACACACACACACACACACACACACACACACACACACACCACATGATCTATTGTTGCGAAGTGGGATTTTACTGTACATAAAAAAATGTTAGAAAGAGAACATTTTTCTTTTGAACCTATATTCTTCTTTTGTACGTCATATTCTACATAATATTCTTCTTTGTACTCAAACTTTTCTCTCTCCTCATGTGTATCTGACCCTTATGTACAAATTCTTTTCAGAAAGTGCCAAACTTTCATGCGAGTTTACTCGAAAAAGAAAACCTTTGTTCTTTTCTTTTCTCTTAGTCTTTTCTTTTTGTTGCGAAAAGCAAACCTTTTCTCTTTAGCAATCTTCTTCGTATCTTTTTTCTTTTGTCTGTTCTCTCTTTTCTTTTTTTTTTATTTTTTCCCTTAATATTTTTTTGCTATGTTTTTTTCTTTTTACTTTCTTTTGTCTTTCTTTAATTTCGGTTATTTTTTCTTTCCTTTCTTCTTTTAATTTTTTTTAAATATTAAAGACAAATCTCTCTCTCTCTCTCGTTGTTCCTTCTCTTTCTTTTTTAAAAAAAGAAATCCTGTCATCATTTTTCTCTCCCCTATTTGCATTTGCACCCCCCCCCCCCCCCCCCCTCTCTCTCTCTCTCTCTCCCTCTCTCGCTCAGTTCTCGTTGTTTTTCTCTTTCTCTCTTTAGCCCTCTATCTGTATTTTTTCTTTTTCTTACCCTCTATCTGTATGTCTTCTTTCATTCTTCCTTCTTTGTCTGTCTGTCTGTCTGTCTGTCTGTCTGTCTGTCTGTCTGTCTGTCGGTCTATCTGTCTGTCTGTTCGGATACAAGATTTGATACCGTCTTAGCAGAAGAGCAAATGTCACTGATCATTTGTTTAGACTTATCTTCCTTTTCTGTCTTTTTGAAAATATAGAATGGCTATGACCTTTGCTGCAAACAGGGAGAGATGTTTATTTCTATAGAATGACTATCGTTTTCCCTCCGAATTTAGGCTAAGTGTTACTTAAAAAGACTACTTCTGAAATAAGGTGTTTCTAAAGGTTTCCCTGTTCTGTATTTCTCCGTCTCTGTCTTTTTCTGTCTCTGTCTCTCTGTCTTATTGTCTGTCCGTCTGTCTATCCCTGTCTCTGTTTGTCTGTCCGTCTATCCTTGTTCTGTTTGTCTGCCTCTCTCTTCTCTCTGTCTCATCTGTCCTGTCTGTCCCTCCTTCCCTTGCTCCCTCTCTCTCCTCCCCCTCCTCTCCTCTCTGTCTCCCCCCCCCCTTTCGTCTATCGCCCTTCCTGTGTGTGTGTGTTGTGTGTGTGTTGTGTGCGCGCGCGCGTGTGCGTGTGGTGTATATGTGTTTTTGCGTGCGTGCTGCGTGCGTGCGTGCGTACGTGCGTTCATGTGTGTTTAGTGGCCTTTTATATGTTCTGAACTACAATAGAATGTTTATAGTGAACTTTACAGTATGCCGTGCTTACCATTTTTAAAGCATTTTACCACCTACTGTTTCTTGAAGTTATTGTCGTAGTTGTAGTTGTTGGTGTAGGTGTTGGTGTAGTTCTAATTGTTTTAGAAGTTGTTGTTGTTGTTGTTGCATGTGCTGCTTGCTTGTGCTGTTGTTGTTGTTGATGTGTGTTGTGTGTTGTTGTTGTTGTTGTTGTTGTTGTTGTTGTTCTTCTTCTTCTCTCCTCTTCTCTTCTTCTTCTTCTTCT
Source organism: Stramonita haemastoma (assembly GCA_030674155.1). Classification (NCBI taxonomy): domain Eukaryota; kingdom Metazoa; phylum Mollusca; class Gastropoda; order Neogastropoda; family Muricidae; genus Stramonita; species Stramonita haemastoma. The sequence continues at coordinate 10,268,941 of CM060317.1, forward strand.
TCTTCTTCTTTCTTCCTTTTCTTCTCTTCTTCTTCTTCTTCTTCTCCTCCTCCTCCTCCTCCTCCTCCTCCCTTCTTCTTCTTCTTCTTTCTTTTCGTTCTTCATCTTCTCCTTCTTCCTCCTATCACTTCGTCTGTCTGATCTTCGTCTCTCTCTCTCTCTCTCTCTCTCTCTACTTCATCTTCTCCTCTACTCTCTATCTCTCTCTCTCTCTCTCTCTCTCTCTCTCTCTCTCCTCTCTCTCTCATCCTCTCTCTCTCTTCTCCTCTCTCTCTCTCTCTCTCTCTCTCTCTCGTGGTCAGAACATTGCGCTCGCAATTTTACGACCTGGGTTTGAGTCCGATCGAGAGATTTTTCTCCTGGAGTTAACATCAGTGCTGTCTCCACTCTCCCCAAAAGTTCTTCGGATGAAACTTTAAACCGAGGCCCCGTGTGCGAACGCACGCAGAAAATCTTGCGCACACGTTAAATCCTGTTCCGCTTTTCGTAAGAGTAGGCCATCGTGTGCCGGTGGGAACAGATGACATTTACACAACTGCATACACACGGGACTGGACGAAAAAAAGCACAAGAGTGCTTATTCCATTATCCTCGATATAAAAGAATAAATAAATAAATAAATAAATAAATAAATAAAATCTCTCTCTCTCCTTCTCTGTCTGCCTGCTTGCCTGCCTACCTGCCTGCTTGCCTGCCCGCCCATCTATCTATCTATCTATCTATCTATCTATCTATCTATCTATCTATCTATCTATCTATCTATCTATCTATCTATCTATCTCACACACACAGTGTACGTGCATGCGCGCGCGTATGCGCGCGCGCACGTGTCTTTCTGTGTCTTTCCGTGTCTGTGTATGTCTGTGCGTTTTGAACAACAAAGGAAAGGGAGGGGGCGGGGAGAGATAGATACTACACACTTTTGTCAAACCTGAAGATTCAGGTCAAAGTGAATGCCGGATGACAGAAAGCAAAGTACTCCATTATTTTCCACACCAGTAAGAGACAGCCCGGTATATAGCCTCGTCAATCCAGCGGAAACAAACAGCTATTAAACTGTCACCCCCCAACACTCCACACTACCATTAAGATACCAAGAAAAAGACATGTAAAAACACACAAAAAAAACCCGGGTGGATGAGAAGTGAGAGAGAGAGAGAGAGAGAGAGAGAGAGAGAGAGAGAGAGAGAGAGAGAGAGAGAGAGAGAGAGAGAGGTGTGTGTGTGCGTGTGTGTGTGTGTGCGTGCGCACGCGCGCGCGCGCGTTTGTGTGTGTGTATGTGTCTGTGTGTGCGTGTGTGTGTGCATGTGTGCGTGTGTGTGTGTGTGTTGGGAGGGAAGGGAGGGGTAGGTGTGAAGTGCTAGTGTGTTTGAAGAGATTGTGGGAGAGAAATCTATGAAACTGGAGAATACTGTCATGTGATGTGTACACACACACACAAGAGAGAGAGAGAGAGAGAGAGAGAGAGAAGAGAGAGAGAGAGAGAGAGAGAGAGAGAGAGAGAGAGAGAGAGAGAGAGAATACTGTCATGTGATGTGTACATAACACGAGAGAGAGAGAGAGAGAGAGAGAGAGAGAGAGAGAGAGAGAGAGGGAAGGGAAAGTGAGCGGTGTAATGAGGATAGGGCTTAGCTCCTGGATGCCTGAATTTAAGAGCTGTGGCATTAAAAAAAATAACATAATAAAAATATATAAATCCCCGAGTTTTTTTTTTCGTCCTAAAAGAAACGGGACACGGTTGACTTCTTTCTTTTTCTGAGGACAAAAACTGAAGCAGCATGTGTTAAATTCAGACTTATTTCAGTGAGCACTGCGAGTATGGGTATGGTTGTGGAGGCTTTTATAGGCTTTATAAATCAAAGATTAATTTATTCATTTATTCGCTTTTTTTTGTAAAGGTTGTCTGTTCGATTTCTGGTCGCAGTACGCAGAAACAGGTTTCCAACACCCATGTTAACATAGCTTATTTCGGTGGTGTAGTTTTAGCGCTCGATCAGCTCTATCCTTTCAGCCCCACTCATCATTATTCCAGGCATCTGGGATGTGGACTGGTCTCGTGGTTAGAAAATTGAGCTCGTAATCTCATGGTTCGGGTTCAAGCCATCACTGAAGCACCCGTTCAAGACCCCCCCCCCCCCCCCCCCTCCAGAGTTATTTTGTTTGTATGTCCGTCGTGTTCGACGATGACCTCCAAAACAGTAGAGGAGGCAGCTGCTAATTTGAAAACTGGGCAGAAATTTGATTATAGTGGAAGTGCCTTGCCCACAGTACATCCCCACTCTCTCGGCCAAGGGGCATCAGGACAGTCAGCGTTGGAGATGTTCTCCAAAGGCCAACTAGCCCCCTGGGCTGCAGCACATGAGAACTGTGCCAGTCAAGCCTCCTAGTCAGAGTCATAGTCTATCACGAAGGACTAAGCTGTAACGTGAAATTTCATGAGTGGGAAAGCCACTGATCATACAGCCTCTCATTTTGCTGTTGCCCCCAGCATCAATGATTTAATCAAGAACTGTGATAAAGCCCAGGCGCTGGAGTTAACATCAGTACCAACTCCACTCTTTCGAAACAACACAACTGAAAATGGTAACAAAGATGTAACAGAAAGGTGTCTAGTCAACGTTGAGATTATATAACAAAGGCGGTGTACTCCACGCTAACGTGTACATTGA
>CM060317.1:10279109-10281609 GCA_030674155.1 Stramonita haemastoma
TAGTGACGCCATCAACTTTAGAAGCAGGCGAGAAGAAAAAAAAAGAAGAAAAGGTTTAGCGTGTGACGCCTTCTGTATAAATTGTTGGGTAGCGCTGGTGGAAAATTGACAGGGGGAGCGAGGCAGTAAGGTTGGTGTTAACGTATGGGGCTGTAGATCTAGGTCTAGGTGAGGAAGGGGACTCACTGACCTACTAGCGCCAGTGACGTGAAGTGCATTGTCTTTTTGATATTCGCACATGAAAATTAATCAGGTTTAGAACTTTGCCTGAGTTATAAAGACAAGAGGATGCAAGATTATGCAGTGGAAGATTTATAGAGATCTGTTTTTAATCCTGACATAAAGGAAAGACATTTTGAATATTTTACAAACAAAAAACCATGTTTGAATTTTTTTAAAAATGCTGATCACTAAGCAAAGAAGATTGAATTTTTGTGTGAGCAGTTTGACTATGATAAACTTGGCCTACCTAGGCTATACATCTTTTGCTGACTAAAGTACGTACACAGATCAGACGGTTGACTAAAAATATTGATCACGGGTTTTAAAAAGACGAAACGAAGATCACACACGTCATGTGATTGAAACAATACGTTTCTTCAGGCCAGTCTACTATATAAAAAATACTGATCACCATCAAACAAATCAAACAAAATAGTTAAGGTTTGTAATCTATAAGAAAAGATCTCTTCAAATCAAACTACTATATAACAGATCACTTAGACCAGAAATCCGAGAGATAAATTCACCACTCAAAACCCCACAAATTTCACAAGAACCAACACCATAATCAACAGTGACCATGACTCGAATGTTGGGAAGAAGAAGCAGCCGAAGTCTGAGGGACTACCTGGTGAAAACCTTACTGGTGGGCATCCCCGTGGCCTGGTTCGTCTTCGCTCTAGAGATGACCGTGCTCTCCGTGGACAGAACGGCCTCCATTCTCCCCACCTCCCAGCCCGACGCGGGTCACGCTGACTTTCGAGGGGGTGTAGATCCTCGCGACGATCATCTCATGAACAGTCTCCAAGGAATCGACTCTCCGCGAGACGCTCGCAGGTCCCAGGATGTGCTCAAAGAAGGCGTCCATCAAGGTGATCGTGTGGATCAGGCTAAAGATTTGAAGAGGTTTTTCAAGGACGGAGAAAAGCTCAAGCCTAAGCGAAGACCTATAGGACTGAGGGAAGATAGGTGGAAGAGGAAGGAGGAGGTGATAATGAGGGAGAGGGAGAAGGCGAAAAATGGTGGTGGTGGTGGTGGTGATGGTGGTGATCGCCGAGTGGATGGGGTTAATACTTCAGGGAGTCTGAGGTTCGATCCGCCTAAGTTAGGTGAGTGCTGTGTTGTGTTGTGTTACGTTGTGTGGTGTGCTGTGGTGTGTTGTTGTTGTGTTGTGCTGTGTTGTATGTTGTGGTGTGTTGTATGGTGTGGTGGTGGTGGTGGTGGTGGTGTTTTGTCTGTTTTATTTTATTTATTTATTTATTTATTTATTCTTTTCTATCGAGGATAGCAGAATAAGCAATCAGTGCTTTTTTTTCATCCGGTCCCCGTGTGTCTGCAGTTTTGTAAATATTGTCATCTGTTCCCACCGGCACACGATGGCCTACTCTTACGAAAAGCGGAACAGGATTTAACTTGTGCGCAAGATGTTCTGCGTGCGTTCGCACACGGGGCCTCGGTTTAAAGTCTCATCCGTGTGTGTGTGTGTGTGTGTGTGTGTGTGTGTGTGTGTGTGTGTGTGTGTGTGTGTGTATACATGCGTGTATGTGTGTGTGTGCTCGCGCGTGTTTGTACATGTGTGTGTGTGTGTGTGTGTGTGTGTGGTGTGTGTGGTACACATTGCCACTTGTGCAAATATATCCAGGTGTCTGTTCTCTCTCTCTCTCTCTCTCTCTCTCTCTCTCTCTCTCTCTCTCTCTCTCTCTCTCTCTCTCTCTCTCTCTCTCTCTCTCTCTCTCTCTCTCTCTCTCTCTCTCTCGTGCGAACGCACGCAGAACATCTTGCGCACACGTTAAATCCTGTTCCGCTTTTCGTAAGAGTAGCAATCGTGTGCCGGTGGGAACAGATGACAATATTTACAAAACTGCATACACACGGGACCGGATGAAAAAAGCACATGATTGCTTATTCTGTTATCCTCGATATAAAAGAAATAAAAAAAAAAAATCTCTGTATCCTCTCTCCCTCCCGCCCCCCTCTCTCTCTGTCTCTCCCCCCCCCCTCTGTATCCCTCTGTTTCCCCCCTCCCACCGTCTCTCTCTTTCTCTCTCTTTCACTCGGGAGTGGAGTGGGTACTGGTGTTAACTCCAGAGGAAAAAAAAAAAGCTTCGAACGTGCGCCTCAGTGGGGGGTCGAACCCGGGCCGATGGATAATGACTGTAGGGGATAAAAGGCTGTACATAATGAAGCTGTAAAATCTGATTGAACGTAACAGCTATACGTATTGGGTATTGAGCCTTGTTGTTTAACATGTGGGGCAGAGTGCTTTTGAATCAGATGA
>CM060317.1:10302458-10307458 GCA_030674155.1 Stramonita haemastoma
GTTGAGGTGTGGGTGGGGGGTTGAGTGTGGGTGTGAGGGTGAGGGTGAGGTGGGGGTGGGGAGGTGGGTGAGGTTGGGGATGAGGGTGGGGTGGGGTTGAGGGTCGGGTGGGGGTAGGGGTAGGGGTGGGATAGGGGTGAGGGTGGGGGTGAAGGTAAGGTTGGGTGGTGAGGGTGAGGAGGTGGGGGTGGGGGTGGGGAGGTTGGGGTGATGGGAATAGTGGTTGTGGCGCAGGGTTTGTTTTGGTTGTTGTTGCTGCGTGGCTGGTTGTATCAGTGGTAGCGATGGCGAGGTGTGTGTTTTGTGTGTGTATTATTATTATTATTATTATAGTATATAGTATAGTAGTAGTAGTAGTAGTAGTAGTAGTAGTAGTCATCATTATTATTATCATTATTATTATTATTATTATTATTATTATTATTATTATTATTATTATTATTATCGTTAGTATTAGGGAATTTCTGATGCTGATGACGATGATGCCGATGACGATGATAATGCTGATGCTGATGATGGTGTGTGGTGAGGTCCCCCACAATGGCAGGCGGGCTGTTCGCCATCAACAAAGATTTCTTCCTCAAGCTGGGCACCTGGGACCCTGGCCTGGTGCTGTGGGGAGGGGAAAACCTGGAACTCTCCTTCAAGGTGAAAAAGGAAGGAGGAGGGAGGAGGGAGGAGGAGGGAAGGGAGGGGAAGGAGGGAGGGAGGAGAAGGAGGGAGGGAGAGAGAGAGAGAAGGAGAGAGAGAGAGAGAGAGAGAGAGAGAGGAGAAAGAACGACAGAAACAAAGACGAAGACAGACAGACAGACAGACTAGACAAGCAGTGAGAGGTGAGAAATTTTTTGTTTATTTATTTACTTATTTATTTACTTTTGTGAGTGTGTGTGTGTGTGTGTGTGTGTGTGTGCGTGCGTCGTGTGTCGTGCGTGCGTCGTGCGTGCTGCGTGCTGCTGCGTGTAAAACCAAGGGAGACAAAAAGCCATCCTATTAAAATATTTGAAAGGGTTATTTCCCTTTATTCGTTCCTTCAATTTCTACCCACCACCCCCCATCCCATCTCAGCGCCCACCCTGCCATTCGACCGACCCCCCCCCCCCCCCCTCAAACCCTCCCCCTTCCCCCACCTGCCCTCCCCATCTTCCCGTCTCACGCACCCTGCAATCGTTCGCTCTTTATTTCCCATGTAGGCAAACGTAAAAAGTGCTTTCAATTTTCTGTTGTGGGAAAAGCACACAGAGTGGATCCGCATGACTGAGCACAGCATGGGTTGCCACAGAATGATCATGTTTTCATAAATCCTATCGTTTGTACGTATAATTATGCTGTTATCAAAGTGGATGTATGGTTAGCACAGCACCCTACCCCCCTGCTTAACACACCTCAACAACCCCCCCCCCCCCACTCTCACAAAAAGTCAGGGTGTGGCTACCTATAATGGTGAGGTATTAGAAACAGTTATACAGGAAGCTTCTCCTCTGTCATTGTTATAGTCTGAGAGTGATTCTCACATGGATAAGTGAGACAGAGTGCATATTTATTTTGGCTGACCAAAGATTGAAAGGCAGGGGAAACGCCCAACAAAAAACATGTTCAGTTGTTCTTATTCCTATTATTGCCAAAAAATTTCGGAATACAAGATAGCTCATGGTAAGCACTCGCTTAGCGTTCAGCTTAGTTTTGCTTTGGATGGGTGACTGTTCGTGCCTTGGCTTCAGTACAGTCCCCCAGTTCACCCAGCTGTAAATGGGTAGGCCTACCTGCCCTCTTTAGGGTCAGGAAGGTAAGCAGCGAGGGAGAGGAGATGGGCGCCGCCCTCAGTATGCTTGGCCCCTAGAGAAGCTGAGGTCTCTGACACCTCCTCCCAACGACAGAGTTTTATTAACTGTTTGTTATTTATGTGCCAGTAACTGTTATCCAGGAATACAGTTACCATAACTATAAATAACGAGATCAAAAGGACTTGCAAAAACAATACTAGCAAGGCACTGTCCAAGGAGGAAGAAAAAGAGGCAGACCAAGGAAGAGATGGGAGGACAACTATCAGCGAATGGACAGGCCTGAACTCACAAAATTTGAGAAAGGCAGAACAGAGAGAGGAATGGAGGGAACTGGTTGTCAGTCTTCATGGGTGCTCTCACGGTCACCGACAAGGATAGTAGGTAGGTATAGGTAGATATGATTAGTATAGGTAGATAGATAGATAGATAGATAGATAGATAGATAGATAGATAGATGATAGATGAAGATATAGATAGTAGATAGTAGGTAGTAGATAAGCGCTTTGATTTGTGTACTCTACAAGATTCACGCTATAGAAAATCCCTTTTATTCTTCTTGTAGTTATTTCTGTGTAGTAGTTTTACAGCTGCATGCGCTACTAGCATCTTCATCCTTGCACAGTCATGTGTATAGAAACTATAAATTGTTGTTACTGTTTTTCTTGCTCTGACAACATGATCATATTAACACAAACAACAACACGTATGCCCACAGCTGTGGATGTGTGGCGGGGCATCCTGATTCACCCCTGCTCGCGGTGTCGCACATCTTCCGGGACAAGTCGCCCTACCTCAAAGCTAACGTGGACCGCGTTGTCAAGGGCAACGCCGCGCGTGTGGCGGAAGTGTGGCTGGAAACTACAAGAGTTTCTTCTTCAGGGGAGAGCAGTATGACACGGTCAGTTCAGTTCAGTTCAGTTCAAGTCTGTTTTTTTTTTGTTTTTGGGGATAATGAATATGAATTTGTCTGCTTTTTTATTTTAGTTTCCCCTTGTGCATGAGTTTTGTAAAATAATGTTGTCTCTGGTCTCAGGATGCTTTATTTATTTATTTATTTATTTATTTATTTATTTATTTATTATTCATTTTTTATCTATTTATTTATTTATTTTTTTCTTTTATATCGAGGATAATGGAATAAACACTCATATGCTTTTTTTTTTTTTTTTACATCCAGTCCCCTGTGTATGCAGTTTTGTAAATCTTGTCATCTGTTCCCACCGGCACACAATGGCTTCTCTTATGAAAAGCGAACAGGATTTAACGTGTGCGCAAGATGTTCTGCGTGTTCTAGAGAAGCTGTTTGACAGCTCGCTCCCTAACCAGTAATAGGATTATGGGACACTGGAGTTAGTTTGTTAGTTAGTCAGTTGGATGGTTAGGTAGTTTGTCAGTCAGTCAGTCACAGGTTGGTTGGTTGGTTATATAGCTTGGCTTGCATACTTGTTTTTTTCTGTTTTTGTTGTTGTTGTCGTTGCGAGATAACCACATAATATCAAGAGGAGACCTTACGATTCGATAAGCTGGTGGATTCATAATAACAAGTCATGTTTTTGGTCTATTTTTTTGTTGTGTGTGTTGAATGGCTGGCTGGTTGATTGTTTGAATTGAATATCGATGCTTGATTCATCGATTAGCTGACTCACTCAGCGAGAACATGTCTGGCTAGATCATAAGGTAGGTAGAAGAGGGTGACAGGCAGGCAGGTTGAATAGTTAATTAATTGACTAATCGATGATTGCATGGGGCGGGATAACTAAGTGGTCAGAGCACTCGCTTTCCCTCGTCAAAGTTAAACAGCGTCCATGTGGTTACCAGTTGGATGGGTGACCGTTTGCGTGCCTTGGCTTCAGTACAGTCCCTCCAGCTAACTGGGTTGCTCTTTAGGTCAGGGAAGGTAAAGCAGCAGGGACAGGAGATGGGCTGCCCTCTAATATGCTGGCCCCTAGAGAAGCTGAGGTCTCTGACGCCTCGCCTCCCCTACGACAGCAGACGTTATGGGACACCTTTACCTTTAACCGATTGATTGAGCTTTGAGCGATATCTCTTTTCTGAGAATGGAGTCTTTATGAACTTAAGTAAATAATATATAATCACATCATCTGTTTAGTTATCAATGTTTTTTAAATTCATATTGTCGAGTTATGGCCATTATGCAAATGGGATTGAATGTGTACGGTGACGTCACTGAGCGGAAAGAACTACGTCAGAAGCTGATGTGCAAAAGCTTCCAGTGGTACATAGACCACGTGTATCCAGAAATGTTTATCGACGGCACTGGGAAATATATGAGCCAGGTGACTATTGTTGTTTGTTGTTGTTTGTGCCATTAGTTTGTTTATTTACTGTTTGATATTATGTGCCGGTCTCTCTCACTTTCCTCCTCCTTCTCCTCCTCCTCCTCCTCCTTCTTCCTCTCTCTCTGTCTCTCTCTCTCTCTGTCTCTCTGTCTCTCTGTCTCTCTGTCTCTCTGTCTCTCCTCTTCTCTCTCTCTCTCTCTCTCTCTCTCTCTCTCTCTCCTCTCTCTCTCTCTCCCCCACCCCTCTCTCTCTCTGTGAGTCTTTATCCCTTTTTGGTGTACATGCATAAATATGCTGGACACTTTCTCCTTTTTTTTTTTTTACCTGGTGTCTCTACAGGTGTTGTATGTGTGATTGTCTCTGCATTTTGCTGCTGTTCGAGGATGATTTATTGTGCTTTGTTTTTTCTTGTTTGTTTTTTTATGTCTTTATTTCGAGAGCTTCGTTTAACTTGTTCTGTTCTGTGTTTGTAATGGAGCGGATAGCTAGTGGTCAGAGCGCTCGCTTTCCCCAGTCAAGTTAAGCAGCATCCAGCGTGGTTACCAATTGGATGTGGGTGATGTTTGGCCTTGGTTCAGTACAATCCCCCCAGTTCACCCGCTGTAAATGGCTACCCTGCCCTCTTTTGGGTCAGGAAGGTTAAAGCGGCTGGGAAGAGGAGATGGACGTGCCTTAATATGCTGGCCCCTGGAGAGATACGAGTCTCTGATGCCTGCTTCCTACGACCGCCTAGGTTATGGGACAGCTTTACCTTTACATTTTTTTTTCGTGCTAATTAAATTTTGTGTTTGTGTTTGATTTCTTTCTGTTTGTGCTGATCCTCAGCAGTTCTGTCCCCAACCGTGATTTTGCAGGATATAAACACACTGAGCTAAGCATGTGTGTGTGTGTGTTGTGTGTGTGTGTGTGTGTGTGTGTG
>CM060317.1:10312458-10314958 GCA_030674155.1 Stramonita haemastoma
CAGAAACTAAAAAAAAATATTTAAAAAAGAAAATACAGATCTCAAGAATGTAAAACCAGTTTTTGTGGTGCTCAAAAGTGTTTCTTTCCAAAGTACAACAACAATCTGGATTTAACAATATTCCGAATCGTATTATGATAATGGTAATCTGTACAGTTTTAATGTTGTGTGGGGGGTACATATCGGGTATTATGGTGACATGAAAAGTGTTCTCATGTTCTGAAAACTTGATGAAAATAAAGACTGTACTCACCTGAAATAAAGAGACATGCTTACTGATTGCATTCCTTTGAAGCAACTGAAAATAAACAACAGCTGTGCAATGTTTGGGCTTGTCCGTTTTTTGTTTGTTGTTGTGGAGTTTCTATATGTTGTTGTTCTTCCTCTTCCACCCCCCCTCCTCCTCCTTCTCCTCCTCTTGTTGTTGTTGTTGTTATTGTTGTTGTTGTTGTTGTTGTTGTTGTTGTTGTTGTTGTTTGTTGTTGTTGTTGTTGTTCTTCTTCTTCTTCTTCTTCTTCTTCTCCTCCTCCTCCTCCTCTCCTCCTCCTCCTCCTCCTCCTCCTCCTCCTTCTCCTCCTCCTCCTCCTTCTTGTTCTTCTTCTTCTTCTTCTTCTTCTTCTTCTTCTTCTTCTTCTTCTTCTTCTCCTTCTTCTTCTTCTTCTTCTTCTTCTTCTTCTTCTTCTTCTTCTTCTTCTTCTTCTTCTTCTTCTTCTTCTTCTCCTCCTCCTCCTCCTCCTCCTCCTCCTCCTTCTTCTTCTTCTTCTTCTTCTTTTACACCTCGTTCTACTTCTTCTCTTCCTCCTCCTCCTCCTCCTCCTCCTCTCCTCCTCCTCCTCCTCCTCCTTCTTCTTCTTCTTCTTCTTCTTCTTCTTCTTCTTCTTCTTCTTCTTCTTCTCTTCTTCTTCTTCTTCTTCTTCTTCTTCTTCTTTTACACCTCGTTCTACTTCTTCTCTTCCTCCTCCTCCTCCTCCTCCTTCTCCTTTTTCTTCTTCTTCTTCTTCTTCTTCTTCTTCTTCTTCTTCTTCTTCTTCTTCTTCTTCTTCTTCTTCTTCTTCTTCTTCTTCTTCTTCTTCTTCTTTTACACCTCGTTCTACTTCTTCTCTTCCTCCTCCTCCTCCTCCTCAAGCAAGCAAGCAAGCAAGCCAACAGCCAACCAGCCCAAACCACGGAGAAGATGCCACAAATGGGTGACTTCTCCCTTAACTTCTAGAGGAGTCTCTGGGGGCACTGCACTGAAAACTGTTACACCGTGCGTGCCTCAGGCAAGTTGAACTGGCGAAGCCTGTTGGTGGTAGATTGCATGCTGGGCATCTTTGTGTCACCCACACCACCCAAAAAATAAGTGTTTTGATACCGTTCGTTATAGATGGTCTATCCACAGTTTTCCACATAATATGGATGAGTTTTGAACGAGTGTTTCGAATGTCATAAGTTTGTTCGGTAGTCGAGAGGTAACGCACCTGCTAAGACAGCGAGAAATGCGGTTTTGACTCCCGTTTTTACCTGACCCCCCCCCCCCCCCCCTCATCCTCTACACACACCCTCCATTAAACCGTGATTGATGGTCTAGATGTTAGTTTTTCACATGAAACGATATAACTAAGGTTTCGTGTGCAATATGCATTCAGCACACGTAAATGAACACACAGCAACAGGAGGGTTGTCCCTGGTAAAATTCTTGTTGAAAAAGGCCTCTCTGATAGAGAAACAAATAAACAAGCAGCCAGGAAGGAAAACATCAGTGGTTGGCGCTGTTTTGTGGCGACACGCTTTTTCAGGGGAGGGCAGTCGGAATTTCACGCAGGGAAATATTCCCTGACAAGACTGACTGAAAATGGTAAACAAATACACCTGGCGCCTCAGTTGATATCTTCATCCAAAGGACTTGCAGGTCGCATGTCCTAGTATCAGTTGCAGAAAGTATTTGCCAGTCACCAGTAGGACAGTTACTGTAAATGGATAAAAATTTTATAAACTTATCACCATCCATTACATTCTTCATCCTTTCCCCATTTCCCCTCATCCTTTTCAGTACAATCTTAAAGTGAATGTGCCATTGTCTAAATCGCCTTGTAGTGAATGGACAGTAAACAAACGAGAAGAAGGACTTGCAGGACAATGGATCCAGAAGTAACTTTACCCCCAAGGAAATATTCCCCAGAACAGATAGCTCAGTACGGACTGGAACTCTCGCCTTCAGCTAAACCGTCTAGTCACCATTTCGACGTTCTAACTACCATGCTATACCACCTTTGAGTTCAGATATAACACAACTATAAGTCTGCAGGACAACGCTAGTCAACCTTTCCCCAAGTGCACTGAACACTACTAAACTGACCCAGTAGCAGCGCAGGTTCCATCTGGCTGGGTGGCCTTATAGCGGCCCAACATTGATGAGCTGATGAGAGAAACATCACAGAAAAACAGGAAGAAAAAAAACCCAACCAACCAACCAAAAAGTAAACAGACAGATGCTATAGCCGAGTGGTTAAAGCTATTT
>CM060317.1:10319958-10324958 GCA_030674155.1 Stramonita haemastoma
TTATTCTTTGATTTCGAGGATAATGGAATAAGCACATATGGATTTTTTTATTACATCCATTTCCCATCTGTATGCAGGATTGCAAATTGTGTGTGTATGTGTGTGTATGTGTGTGTATGTATGTGTGTGTATGTGTGTGTATGTTGTGTGTGTGTGTTTGTGTGTGTGTATGTGTGTGTATGTCTCTGTCTCTGTCTGTCTGTCTGTCGTTCTTTCTTTTCTTTCTTTCTTTGCTTTTTTCTTTCTTTCTTTCTTTCTTTCTTTCTTTCTTTCTTCTTTCCTGCTTGTTCTCTTGCTTAGATGTTTGCATTGCATTGCATTGCATTGTATGTTGTGATAGAATTGCATTGGATTGTATCTTGTTTATTGTATTGTTTTAAGCTGTATTGTATTGTGTTGCAGGACTTGTTATATTTCTCTTGTGAATTTTAGTGCTTTACCAAGGGAAGCAAACCGCCACAAGTGCAGCACTACTCTTTTTGTTTCTGATATTTCTTGGTTTAATCATTTCTTCACCTCTCTGAGTCGCTTTTTTGTAAGAATATTGTAAAGGACAACATCGTGGGTTCCTTTACATCCGTTAAATAAGATGCACATAGGTTATACCTCAGTTTGTTTTTATCATGTAAAAGGCAGATACCTATGCCAACAGTCCTTCGGATGAGACTAGAAACCGAGGCCCCGTGTGCGAACGCACACAGAACTTCTTGAGCACACGTTAAAACCTGTTCCGCTTTTCATAAGAGAAGGCCATTATGTGTCGGTGGGAACAGATGACAAGATTTACAAAACTGCATACACACGGGGACTGGAAGTAAAAAAGCACTTTTCTTATTCCATCCTCGATATAAAAGAAGAAATAAATAGATATGGTGGGGACAGGTGTAAAGTCCGGTTTCAGAGTGGAAACGAACCTCCAACCATCTGCTTTATGCTTGGGTGTGTTTCTGTGGACGACCAATACCCCTTTAGTCACGGTAACGAGAGAATCTCGCAGCAACACATTGAGAAAATGGCCTCCCTGCTGTGCGCATAGCCAGAGATTTCAGTTAACACTGCACGAAATCGGAATCATGACATTACAGATTTTCTCTGTCTGTCTGTCTGTCTGTCAATTCGTCTGTCTGCTTCTCTGTCTGTCTGCCTAACTGTCTGGTTGAGTCAGACATTCTGAAACTTCAAGGGAATAATATTAGATGAGTGTTTTGAGAACAGGGCCATGTTCATCTGTGTGATGATATTTTCGTGTTGGGGTTTGATGGAGAGGGTGTGTGGAGGTTCCCCTTGCCTTGTCCCACTGTCTGTGACACGGTCAGAGTGCTGGCCTGATAACTCCTTGGGGAGTTGATGAGAAGTCATCTCACTGGAAAAAAAAACAATCAAGGAGAAGTCTTCTCAGTGAAAAAAGGAGAAGTTATCCCAAGGAAAAACAAAAAGTCATCTCAATGGGAAAAAACAGAAATCATCTCATTGAAAAAAACAACAACCCAGAACCAGAAGTAATCTCGACGGATAAAAAATAACGTAATCGGCTTCAAATTAGTTAATTCCTGTTATCCTGTAGGCATAATGGGAATTTTAATATAACACCAAGTAACAATACTGTAACTGAACAACTATTAGTTTTCATGGATCATTTAAGCATCTATTTTGATAAATGTTTTTTTGTTTATATATTCTAAATTCTGTAACCAGGCTTTGATAATATCAATCATTTCAACAATATTTCGGAGAATCTTCCCGTTTGTTGAACAAAAGAGCTTTTCATACTTCAAAGCCTTTGGATGTTTTACGTATTAGTTGGTAACGTTTTTATTAAAAAAAATACGTTTCCTTCCAGAATGGACGAGCAAAAAGGTCATGAAACTATCACCAATATCACCACTATTGCATTTTGTGCAGTACTTTTCGTTTCTTTGAATTCATTCCAAACTGAGGGTATTAATAGGAAGATTGCTATTGGTTGTGCAGAAGGAAGCAAATCGAACAGAAATATTTGAAGCCAAGTGTAAATTTATACTTTTCAACAAAAAATTGGGTTTTAAGCATTTTGGAAGCGCGTGTATATACATCCTCTGTATTTATTATTGTATGTAACACTTTTAAATAAATGCATCACTTCAGCATTTGCAACGTCTGACTCTGGATTTAAACCAATTGCAACTGTCATGAAAATCTTGTTGATAAATCAAATCACTCTTCTTATGTGCCGGTTTTATGCCTTCCTGTCCGCCTCTCTATCTCTCTCTGTATCTGTGTGTTGGTGTGTTTGCGTGTCTGTCTGTCTGTATGTCTCTTTGTAAAGTATGTAAGCGCTATTTTGTGAAATTTTAAATGCTTTGTACCCCTTTAGACTCAGACACACAGATTGAGAAAAAGGCTATTGTGAAATTTCATCACTTGCTCTCCTTATATCAATGGACGATGTTTTCTAGACCCTGCCCTTTCTCACATGTATGATATGCCTCTGGTCAAAACACAAGCATGCGAAACCTCTCTCTCTTTTTCTGTCTGTCTGTCTGTCTGTCTATCTGTATGTCTGTCTCTGTTTTTTCATCTGTCTGTCTCTCTCTCTGTCTCTGTCTGTCTCTCTTTCTCTCTCTCTCTCTCTCTCTCTC
The DNA here is from genome assembly GCA_030674155.1 of Stramonita haemastoma. Classification (NCBI taxonomy): domain Eukaryota; kingdom Metazoa; phylum Mollusca; class Gastropoda; order Neogastropoda; family Muricidae; genus Stramonita; species Stramonita haemastoma. Next base: position 10,322,577 of record CM060317.1, read on the forward strand.
TCTCTCTCTCTCTGTGTCTCTGTTTCTCTCTCTGTATCTATATGTCTCTGTATGTCTGTCTGTCTCTCCGTCTCCCTGTGTCTCTGTTTCTGTCTCTCTATCTTTCTGTCTGTCTGTCTGTCTCTGTGTCTCTGTGTCTCTGTCTGTCTGTCTGTCTGTCTGTCTGTCTGTCTGTCTGTCTGTCTGTCTGTCTGTCTCTCTCTCTCTCTCTCTCTCTCTCTCTCTCTCTCTCTCTCTCTCTCTCTCTCTCTCTCTCTCTCTCTCTCTCTCTCTCTCTCTCTCCTCTCTCTCTGTGTGCCGCAGATCTAATTTCCAGGAAAGCTCACTGGGTAGGATTAATTAATTATCTAATATCAGGAAAGTAGGCACTCGCTGTGCAGCCGTCAGGTGCGTGTGGGATGTATGGATAACTCACTGCGTCAGAAAACCAGTAACAAAAAGATAGTAGTTTACACACACAGCAACACAAGCATACACCGAGAAACGCACGGGCAAACAGACAGACAGACAGACATACAGACAGACAGAGACAGACAGACAGACAGACAGACAGACACAGACAGACAGACAGACAGACAGACAGACAGACAGACACACACACACACACACACACACACACACACACACACACACACACACACACACACACACACACACACACACACACACACAGGGTGGATCGGTGGTCTAGGTGGTCACGCGCCTTGCCTAGAAAGCAAAAAGTCCGGTCGGAGTGTGCGGGGTTCGTACCCTGTTTGGACCCAAAACGTTTTCCCCATCCATTAGACCCTGAGTGGTGGTCTGGGCGCTAGTCTTTCGGATGAGACGATAAACCGAGGTCCCGTGTGTTACACATCACTATTTAGCGCACGTAAAAGAACCCACGGCAACAAGGGGGTTGTCCCTGGCAAAATTCCGTAGAAAGAAGCCACTCTGATAGGGAAACAAATACACTTGCATGCAGGAAAAAGAAAAAAAATGGGTAGGCGCTGCACATGTGGCGACGCGCTCTCCCGGGGAGAGCAGCCCAAATTTCACGCAGAGAAATCTGCGTGACATAAAGTGGTACAAAATACAAAAATACAAATACAAAAATACACACACACACACCAAGTCAAGTCAAATCAAGTCATGTCAAAAACACTTTAATCATCCCTGAAGGGCATTTACAATACTGACAGGCCTATTGATACGAATCATAATCAAAGACACAAAATGGCTACATTTCGTATTTGTTCAGACATTATATGATAGCTTCAAACAAAAACACCACAATGTGTCTTGTTTAAGTTTTATATAAAATACTCTGTTAAACAGTCTCTGCTACACGACAGTTCATGTTCTAGTAGGAGAGTCTGTACTGATATATCTCTTAAACATTTTATTATGTATCATTTATTCCTTCATGTCTGTTCACCTTTAATTTTTCTAAACTATTATTCTTATTTCTAAGTATTCTTTTTCGTCTATTGTGGTGTTTGCTTGTTAATTAATACCCAAAAAAATGTAACTTTCCTTCCGAAATGTGGTTGCAGCAAAATCAGAATTTGTCACACTTGGAATGGTATTGACAAAGCATTTTATTGTTGCATATTATCATATACCTACTAGTGAGAGCACGCTGTGAACTATGTTGCTTGTTGTTGCTTTGAACATTCATTTGTATGTAACGAACGTTTCTTTTCTTTCTGAAGAAATATGATTAAAGCCACAATACTCTGCTTGTCCAGGTAATCCAAGGCACTTAGTTGGTCAGTAGTCTAGTGGTACCAGATTCAATCACAAAAGAGAGAGATGCCGGGTTCCAGCCCCATTCACAGCCCTTAGTTTTGCACTATCCTCGAGACCATATACGGTGGTCTGTCTAGCACTCTTTCGGACGAAGTCATCAAACCGAAGTCTCATGTGCAACTTGATTTAGCATACATAAAAAAAACAGGACTGAAAGTTATTCCTGTAAAATTCTGCGACAGAAAAGTCCTTTTGTAGAAACATACACCGACAGAGGAATTTTTGAAAAAGTGGTGTTTTACTGTGGTGACAGTCTCCGCTTCGCAACAACAGGCCACATTTCAGTCAGAGAAATCTGCCATGATCATAAAATTAATGCCTTACTGAAACCCGTGACCAGCACAGACAGACTGACAGACAGACAGACAGATAGACAGGGACAGACAGACAGAGAGAAAGACAGACAGAGAGACAGACAGAGAGACAGACACAAACACACACACACAGACACACACAGACACACAGACACACACACAGACACACAGACACAGACACAGACACAGACACACAGACACACAGACACACAGACACAGACACACACACACACACACACACACACACACACACACACACACACACACACACACACAC
>CM060317.1:10337458-10342458 GCA_030674155.1 Stramonita haemastoma
GTTACTTCCAATGAATGGAGGCCACTGTTTCTGTAACGTGCATCTGCGGGAGGTGAAAAAAAAAACAACCTTGAAAAAAAAGAAAGAAAAATAGGAAAATGCAATTGATAGTAGGCCTAACGTATTTCTTCTGTCTGTGTTGATGATTTTTGTTTTTGTTGATGTTGTTTCTGTGTGTTTGAAGTTGTGTGTGTGTGGTGTTGTTGTGTGTGGTTGTGTGTGTGTGTGGTTGTGTGTGTGGTTGTGGGGGTTGTGTGTGTGGTGTGGTGTGTGTTGGGTGTGTGTGTGTGTGTGTATGTGTGTGTGTGTGTTCTTTTTGTTTTTTCTATTTTTTTTGAGGTGGTGTGTGTGTGTGGTGTGTGTGTGTGTTGTGTGTGTGTGTGTGTTGTGTGTGTGTGTGTGTGTGTGTGTGTGTGTGTGTGTGTGTGTGTGTGTGTGTGTGTGTGTTTGCTTGCGTGTTAAAGTCAAAGTCAAATTTTGGTTTCCAGATGTTAATTGATTTGCTGTTGTTGTTTTTTTTTTATCAAGCCGTCTATCTTAACAAAACCCTCCAAATTATTTCACAAATATTAAACTAACTGACGTGTGTGCGTCGTGCATGTGTGTGTATATTATATATATTGGTGTGTGTTCGTGCGTGCGTGCATGATGTGTGGTGTGTGTGTGTGTGCGGCCTACGTGCATGTGTGTATGTGTGTTGTGCATGAGTGTGTGTATGTGTGCGTGCGCCTACGTGCATTGTGTGTGTGCATGAGTGTGTGTTGCGTGGCCTGCGTGCATGGTGTGTATATGTGTGTGGCGGTGTGTGTTGGTTGAGGTATGTGATTTTGATTCTGTGTGTGTTCATAATGTTGTTTTCACTGAGAACACTCCTCGCTATCACGTTGAACGATGAACTATGTAAAATCAGCACCACACACATCACTAAAAAAAAGTCACAACATAAACTTTTCATACACTGAGAAACAACCCACCACCCTACCCCTACACTACAACCTCTGGGCAACAACACAACAAAACACAGACACACACACACACACACACAACACACACACACACACACACACACACACACACACACACACACACACACACACACACATTCCCGAAAACTTTTGGACATGAGGAAAAAGAGAAGCAGAATGTAGCATGTGTTTTAAAGTGTACATACATAATTTGAGTTATTGTTTAAAACTTGAGTTTGTTTTTGCTTAGTATCAAAGAAGTCTACATACTTAATGCAATGAAATCATTCTGAATCTGAATCTCAAGTTATAAGTCAAGTCAAAAACACTTAATTTATCCCCTGAAAGGCAGTTACAATACTGACATTGATACGAAACATAATCAAAAGACACAAAATGGAGCTACATTTCATTTCTCGAAGCTCAAATCACACCAAATTAACATGAACGTTACACTTTAAACGAAACGTTCCAAAACAACTCTGTCAGCAATAGTACGTGGCGCTAGTCTAGTGCAAGTTCTGGTTGGTTCTCGCTTTGTGTTTACTTGTACCCGGAGTCGTACAAGCAGCCTACTTACTAGACTACCCCATTATGGCTTTTTCTTGGCTTTCAGGTTCCATTGAACCTACGCTCCTTTAAAAGACCTTCTTTACCATAAGAATTCAGACACCTTGTCGTCTCCTTTGTGGTGGTGTTCGTTATAGCTGTCTCCAGCTTGACATGTGAATCAGAATGAATTGACATTACTGGGGGGAGAAGGGTGGGGGAGTGGGGGTGGGAACTGGTGTAAAGAGCGGGGAGGGAATGATGTCAGGGGGGGGGGGGGGGGGGGGGGGGGGGGGAGCCGGTCGGAGGTAGAGGGTGGGACCTTAATGGGTTGATGAGAGTGGTTGTTTATAAAATCACAAGTACGTTAATTAGTTACAAAGAGTTATTAAGTCACTTGTTGTGGTCGAGTCCGGTACGTGCGTACAAACATACAAGCCCCAGTATATAATTACGTATTGGGAACGTAATTTTATACACACACGTACACGCCCGTGTGCGCACGCATGCACGTGTGCGCACGCATGCATGTGTGCTCGCGCAAGTACACACACGCACGCACACACACACCACACCACGCCAGACCACACCACACCACATATACACAGGGGCTGGATAAAAAAGCACATTATTACTAAGTGCTTATTCCATTATCCTTGAACTGAAAGAATAAAACTTTAAAGCACACACACACACATATATGTACGCGCGCTCGCGCGACTGTGCATCTAGAATATACAGCAGTGCTAGTGGATTCGAAATCAGTATGCCTAAAAAGTCGTGCTATGTGAGTGTACATGTACATTAACAATCAGACAGACAGAAACAGACAGACAGGAAAACAGACAGACAGGAAAACAGACAGACAGAAAAGCAGACAGAAAGACAGACAGAAACATGAAAACATCTATTTTCAACATAAGCAGAACTACAATGCACACGTACAATGGTGCATCATATCATAACAAGTATTCATGCACAGTATTATTCGCGAGTTTATTCAAAAATGCCCGGCATAATTATGTATTGTTATCATTATACGTCTGAATACGCTCTAGCATTCATGGACCTAATTATGTGTGTATGAATTGTGGTCATGTGGCATTGGAAATGTCATTGTAACTATATCAGTGCCAATGTCCATTATTAAGAGAAATGATTAATGGTGTGTGTGTGTGTGTGTGTGTGTGTGTGTGTGTGTGTGTGTGTGTGTGTGTGTGTGTGTGTGTGTGTGTGTTGTGTGTGTGTGTGTGTGTGTGTGTGTGTGTGTGTGTGTGTGTTTGTGTCTGTGTGTGTTGTGTCTGTATGAGCGTGCATACGTGTGCGTCTTGTTTGTTGGTTAGTTTGCTTGCTTGCTACAACAAATAATGAATATGACAACACATAGTGAGTGGTGGCAGCAGAAGTAATTAAGTCTTGTGTTGGTACTGGTACAGCTGCAGCTACTACTGTCAGTGTAACTACTGCTGCTTCTGCCACTACTTCTATCACTGCTACTGCTACTGCTACTACTACTACTACTACTACTACTACTACTATACTACTACTACTACTACTACTACTACTACTACTACTACTACTGCTGCTGCTGCTGCTCTGCTACTGTACTTCCTCCTCCTCCTCCTCCTCTTACTACTACTACTACTACTACTACTACTACTACTACTATACTACTACTACTACTACTACTACTACTACTACTACTATACTACTACTACTCTGCTGCTGCTGCTGCTGCTGCTGCTGCTGCTGCTACTCTACTACTACTACTACTACTACACTACTCGCTGCTGCTGCTGCTGCTGCTGCTGCTGCTGCTGCTGTTGATACTGCTGTTACTGCTGCTACCATTGCTGCTGCTGAGGCTACCACTGCTTTATAGAACCACTATCAATTAATCTTTCAGCGCTACTGCTGCCACGGCTGTTACTTTTATTATGACTTTTTCCGACGCTACTGCTATTTCTAATAATTTATCATTGTCACCGCTAATTGTGTGTTGTGTGTGTGGTGTGTGTGTGTGTGTGTGTGTGTGTGTGGTGTGTGTGTGTGTGTGTGTGTTGTGTGTGTGTGCGTGGTGTGTGCGTGCGTGCGTGCGTGCGTGCGTGCGTGCTGTGTGTGTGTGTGTGTGTGTGTGTGTGTGTTTCAGGTGTGGATTTGTCGTGCTATCAACGCTGACTGGACAATCTGAATTCATGGATTACCACACATAACAACCTCATACACTGCTGTGCGAAAAAACAACAACAACACAATACACCGTCTACCGCAACGCTACCATCATTGGCTGGTAGAGCACAGCAACTGTGTCATCATTGGTTGATATAGCACAACAACTGTGCCATTACTGACCAGGAGTTCGAAACAGGTGTGCCATTACTGTCCAGGAGTATACAGCGAGTGTGCCATCATTGGACAGAAGCAAGCAGAAACTGTGTCATTATTAGCCAGACGTGAGCCGCAGCTGCGCCATTACTATTGGCTAGTGGAAATACAGATACTGTTAGAAAACCGCAATTGTGCCATTATTGACAGGTACAACAGCTACTCCTGTGTCATTTTCGGCTGGTAAGACACAACAAGTGTGCCATTACTGACTGCTGGAATGTGGGCAACTGTGCCATTAAAAAGGACAACAACATTTTAATAAGCTGACACAACTAAACCATCTCATTTCATTTGAGGGAGTAAAAACAAAAACACACAGGAGCATCCTTGAATGAAGCACTGTTGAGATCGTCATATAAATTCCACTGTTGGTGTTTTTGTGTGTAGGAGAGAGCGTGTAACAACTAGACTCTGGTCACAGGTGTATAATTAATCCAGGCTGATATCATTTCATGAGAAAAACAACCGTGACAGCTTTTTAGACCAAAAGCTTGTTGCTTCATTAATTGAGCGCAAAATCAGCCACAAAAAGAGAAGAATAAAGGCTCTCAAAAACAAAACAAAACACCACTTGCAACAGTGGTGGCAGCAGAATTCAATTATTCGCATTTCTATCCGCAAAAGTGATACGCAGAATATTCTAATGACAAGTTGATCACAGGAAGTATCAACATCGATCAAAGGATTTAGTTGAAATTTTGTGGCAATCAGAGTTCACATCTGGGAATGTTATAAAAAGTATCAAGCGAGAGGCAGAACGAAAAAGGTTTTACTTTACTTCGTCTGTTTTTTTTAAAAATCATCCTCATCAACCCAGCACAGCAGCACAGTAACAGCGAATCCAGCAGCAACAGTAGCAGCAACAACAGCAGCAGCAACAGCAACAGCAGCAGCAGCAGCAGCACGCAGCACAGCCAGCAATAGCAGCACGCAGCCAGCCAGCAGCAGCACACCACCACCACCACCACCACCACCACCACCACCACCACCACCACCAACACAGCACAAAACAACAACAAAACAAAAAAACAAACAAACAACATCCCTCAAACCCCAAAACCGAAGCCAAACAGAACAAACATGGCGGGAATTCAGGCT
>CM060317.1:10347458-10352458 GCA_030674155.1 Stramonita haemastoma
GGTCTGTCCGCAATTCTCTCTCTCTCTCTCTCCTCTCTCTCTCTCTCTCTCTCTCTCTCTCTCTCTCTCTCTCTCTCTCTCTCTCTCTCTCTCTCTCTCTCTCTCTCTCTCTCTCTCTTCTCTCTCTCTCTCTTGTCTGTCTGTCTGTCTGTCTGTCTGTGGGTTATTTTACTTTAAAGAAACGGAGGAGGGGTACATGATTTCTAAGAAAATCCTTTACACGGAAAGTTATTTCTCTGAAAAAAAGCTGTTTAAACTGGAACGGGCAGGCCGGCTAATGAGAAGTTGTGTGTTTTATTGTCATCTTTTGTTTCGCTTTTCTGGCAGCATGATCCTTCCTTTCCGTTCGAGAACTGATTTTTGCAACCATTGTAAGCTTGAATACTTTAATCTTAGTTAATTTCATGTTGCACACAGTCATCATCTCCGTGAATCGTCTCCATTAAGAAACAAGCAAACAAAATCCCCGAGCACTCAGACTGACTTATGTTCTGGTGCGCTGGTAAAAGGTTAATGTAAAGGTGTCCCATAACCTATCTGGTCGTAGGGGAGCGAGGCGTCAGAGACCTCAGCTTCTCTAGGGGCCAGTATATTGAGGGCGGCGCCCATCTTTTTTCCCTCGCTGCTTTACCTTCCCTGATCCTAAAGAGGGCAGGTACCCATTTACAGATGGGTGAACTGAGGAACTGTGCTGAAGCCAAGGTGCGCATACAGCCACGGATCCAATTGGTAACCACGCACGATGCTGCTTAACCTTAGCTGGGGGAAAGCGTGCTCTCTGACCACTGAGCTATGGTGCGCTGAGGGAGGAAAATACAAATTCCCATTGCCCCAGAAGAGTTTCGAACCTTGAACCTCTTGTTTTATAGACCATTGCACAATCTTGTACAGCACCAGACATGCCACACATACATAATTGTCACTCTTCTAATCTTCTCTCCCAAGTCCTGGATGAATCATAGCAGTCATCATTATTCCATTATCCTCGATATAAAAGAAGAAAGAAAGAAAGAATAGCAGCACCATGCCGTACAGAACCTGTTTATAGTCTCGGCATGACAGAGGCTGTAGCTGAGTGGTTAAGACCGTACGGCTTCAATCCCTTGGGTTCCAACCTCGGCGACGTCTGGTGGATTACGGTGGGGATTTTTATGATCTCCCAGGCCAACTTCAAGCATGGACCTACCAGTGCCTTAACTCTCTTTGTTTATATACACGTGCAGAATTACTTTCTTTTCTTTTCTTTATTAATTTTTTTTTATTCTTTTTATTTGGAGGTTAATGGAATAAGCACTTCGTTCCTTTTTTTACATCTAGTTCCCGTGTGTATGCAGTTTTGCATATCAAACATGCACGTTAAAAATCCTGTAATTCATGTCAAAGTTCAGTAGGTTACGGAAACTAAACATTCTCAGCATTTTTAATCCTCAAAGTCGGAATACGGCTACTTTCATGGTGGGTTAAAAAAAAGAAACACCGCTCGCATTCGCAAAACCTCATCACTGGTAAACCTCGGAGCTCTAGACGAGGAACTAAAAAACAAGTTCTTGTCAGAAAGAAACGTTGCGTGGGAGTACACTAGGAACCAGTGTAACTCCAAAAGAAAATGTTTCCCACAAGATAGATATGATTCAGCGACGATTCATTCGAACTTATGTGTTCTCAGAAAACTTCAGGTTACGAATCGAAGTCAACCCACTAGGTTGTGGTGCCCTCCAGGAGTGCTTGAAAAGAGCGGTGGTCTAATCATCCCACACTTGGTATTGATTGTGCGGTAATGTGCCGTTAGCCCTGTACCGCCTTTCTTCGGGGCTCTTTGCGGAACCTCTCTCTGTGCTTTCCCAATAAACATAAATATCTCAATTCTCCACGCCTCAGTGATCACCTTGAATTGAGCTCCCCTTGCCCTGTACTCTTGCTGAATGGAAACACGCTCACAGGCACATGATGTGGTGGAAAATACGAGGATGCGTATGTGTGCAAGTGTGCACATGCTTGCTGTTATGAGTATAGACTTCTAGGCGTTTTCAGGTGTATAATTATATCCATGCGTAAGTGTCGACACGCAAGCACATAATGCGTACATATTATACAAAGACTCGTATACAGGACATGCTCATGGTAATACAATCACCCATCCCTCCCTCCCTCCCCACTCACAGACACAGACACACACAGACACAGACACGGACACACACACACACACACACACACACACACACACACACACACACACACACCACACACACACACACACACACACACACACACACACACTCTCTCTCTCTCTCTCTCTCTCTATATATATATATATATATCAGTCTATATACATATATCTATCTATATCCATATATATATATATATCATATGCTCATACACACAGACACAGACACACACACACAATATATATATATATATATATATATATATATATATTATATATATATTATATTATATATATATATATACAAAAATGCTTTTGTGCACACTCATAGACAAATACATACGTGCGCTCACATATCACACACGCGCGCACACACACACACACACACACACACACACACACACACACACACACACACACACACACACACACACACACACACACACACACACACGCGCGCGCGCGCGCGCGCGCGCACACCACACACACACACACACACAACACACACACACACACACACAACACACGCACGCACGCGCGCGCGCACGCAAATTTCCTAGGAACAGAGAAATAACTGGCAACCATCTTTCGTCCTTAATAACAGAGTAATTCTCCTAACTGTCTATTCACCCCGTCCTCTGTCGGGGTGTGTGTGTGTGTGTGTGTGTGTGTGTGTGTGTGTGTGTGTGTGTGTGTGTGTGTGTGTGTGTGTGTGTGTGTGTGTGTGTGTGTGTGTTGTGTCTGTCTGTCTGTCTGTCTGTCTGTCTGTCTGTCTGTCTGTCTGTCTGTCTGTCTGTCTGTCTTCTTCTTCTTCTTCTTTTCTTCTTCTTCTTCTTCTTCTTCGTTCTCGTCGTCGTCGTCGTCGTCGTCGTCGTCGTCGTCGTCGTCGTCTTCTTCTTCTTCTTCTTCTTCTTCTTCTTCTTCTTCTTCTTCTTCTTCTTCTTCTTCTTCTTCTTCTTCTAATTTGCATTCTTCCTCCTCCTCCTCCTCTTTTTCCCGCATACATTTTTGTCATCTGTCTTTGTTTATCTTCTCTTTTTCTGTTTTTCGAATATTTTCTTCTTTCTTTGTCAGATGGTTAACTATTTTTTAAAACTTGTTTTTGTTCTTATTGTTTGCTCTGTGTGTATGCTTTTGTGAGTCATATAATAAAATAAATTACCCAATTGTAGTTCCGTCTTTATTTTGGTTACGTTACAGATACATCCAAGTTTTTCGATATTTTTTCAGTTGTTATGGTTCCTAATGGTTGTAGAAAAAAGGCCATGTATAACCCTTTTTTCTGTTATTCAGTGAAAACTACATTTTACTCGTTCAGTTGTGGGTTTGTTTTTTTTGTTATTTTTTCTCCCTCTCTTTCTTCCCCCCCCCCTCTCTCTCCCTCCCCCCTTCTCTGTCTGTCTGTCTGTCTGTCTGTCTGTCTGTCTGTCTGTCTGTATATATATATATATATAATATAATATATAATTTATATATATTATATATATATTATTTGTGTGTGTGTGTGTGTTTATATATATATAATATAGATATATAAAATAATATATTATATATATATTCATATATGCTGCCACGTGTTATGATCAACAATATTATAGGAAAGAGGAGTGTTCAGCCAACACCTTTGAATATGTTACACTGGCCCTTTTCAAACGTTTGCGTAGCACACTTTGGAAGGTGAATGGGATAAAAATTCATTGCATCTGTTGTTTGCAGTTACGTTTTAGCATTACAATTTTCTATATGTTACTAAATGACATATTTTGTGTCAGGATCCAATACTTTTAATCAAGGCAGGAGCAGTTAATGAAGCAGAGATTAGTAAGTGTCCATAGCTTATTTCTTAAACTCCTTTTTGGAAAAAAAAACCCACTTTAAAATCCATTCATCCCTTTCTTTCACTCAGAACTTCCTTTGGACTTAATGAGGCACCTCACTATAGAGTGTGTCTTCGTTTTAATGTCTATCCACTAAAAAGTAATTTTAGACAGAGTCCCCTTTAGAGCTTTATACAAAATTCCTCCACTTGCTGAGATCTGGTGTATGTCAAAGAGAGTTTAGTTAATTCACATTTGTAGTCTACTCTTTTTGCAGTAAGAACACTTCTTTAATACAAGAATTTCAACATGCGGTATGATAAAAAGTAAACTTGCTACTGTCGTAGCTTCAGAACTGAAGTTCCACTGTCCTGCATTATTGAACTGCATCATTTAGCACTGTTTTCTACACACGCTCATTAACAAGCCCCCCTTCCCACACCTACACATTACAAAGTTTTGCAGTGGAAAGTAAGCAACTCGCTTTTTGTTCTGGCAAGAAAGTATTAATGCATTATCGTTGTTGTTATTGTTGACGTGGTTGTTTTATTGTTGGGCGTTTCCCCAGCTGGAGCATTCTCAGGACACTCAGTCTCACAAATCACACTTGAGAATCACCGAGAGAAATCGTTAAAAAGAGTACACACTGGATGAAAAAGCTGGCATACATGCAACCGCACTTCCACTTCAAAACTATTTTTTCCTTTCTCTTGTAAAGGAGAATACATGCTTGGTTGTACTAAGAAAAGCCTGCCCATAGATTAAAGACAAAGCCCCACAAAACATTTGAAAAGAAAGGCCTTGGCATTTTTGGTTTTTTACATCACTATAAAAACAAAGTTTAACTTTAGGCTCCGTTCCAGTATTGATGCTACTTGAACGCATCTCTTGTCAATAGTTCAGGCGGGATATGGGGGTTCAGATGTGATCTATACAGCCTTCCCCTTTCCTTGAGACACGGGCAAAAATCGATAATCTTGGGCGTTATGAGCTCCGCTGTGCATGTCGTTTGGGTTTTG
>CM060317.1:10359958-10374958 GCA_030674155.1 Stramonita haemastoma
ATCACCCTAAAAATAGTGTCTATCATTTTCTTTCTATTTTCCCCAGTCTGCATGTGCATTCGTTTCCCTACAAAAGTGACCTTTTCCACAAAATTATGCCAGAAACAACTCTCTTGCTTCAGGTTTCTTTGGTGTGTTTTTCCCCTTCCTCTTCTTAACATGCCCACAGAATATTGGTTTAATCGTCTCATCCGAAAGACTAGCATCGAGACCACCTCCCAAGGTCTAATGGATGGGGTGGGATGGGAGGGGGGGGGGGAGGTTAGTGGATTCAAATGGGATTTGAAATAAAGATGTCACTTTCCAGACTTGTAGACTTCTATACATTCGACTCAAGGATTTGTTTACTTTTGTTAGACATTCTCTTGCTTACAACCTTTTGGGGGTGGGGGGTGGGGGTGGGGGAGGTGTCACCTAGATTATTTAAATTATTTTTAAGATTCTTTATTTCTGGTCATCCCTTTAGGGATATAGAGGATTTTTTAACACATCAAAAAACGAAATTATGACTTAACGATTTAATTTTCATACATCATTTCACCATACGTTCGGATAAAAGAATGCTCTGTTGGTATCATTCAAGTTTTTTTTTATATAGGTTTTATAAGTTATTTCTGATAACGTTAAGCATTTTAACAACACTGAGGAGAATCTTCTTTTTTGTTGGAATAAAGATTTTTTCCTAATTCAAAGTGTTCGAATATTTTACGTGATTTTTTTACGACTTTCATTCAGAAATAAAAAAATAAAAAAATGAAATTCTTCCTCAGTATCAGACTTGACGCACTCATGCTATCTTGAAATCACAGTGAAACCGTAAGCACACACTGGATAAGAAGCTTACATGTACAACTATTTTCAAATACCTCGCCGTTTTGGCAGCATTGTTCTGGCATCATATGATTGCTTTTTTTTCTTCTTCTTCTTCTTCTTCTTCTTCTTCTTCTTCTTTCTTCTTCTTCTTCTTCTTCTCTTCTTCTTCTTCTTCTTCTTCTTCTTCTTCTTCTTCTTCTTTTCTGTCTTTTTTTTTTTTTTTTTTTTTTTTTAACTGTGTAATGGTCTTCTCCTTGTTCTTGTTATAGCTTGGTATTTTTCTGCACTCTCACAATATTATTTATTCCTTCCCCTCCCACTTTCTGTCAATCGCTGTATAGCTCTCTAAGTCACAGCATTCTTACTGCCTAAAGGTCAGAGCTGCTCTACGCAGAGAGAGTACAGTGCTCGTGCTCAGTTGTCGCCACTAGTGCAGTGCCACTCCCCCTTTTCTTCATTCCTGTCCTTGAGTGTGTTTTTTGTTTTGTTTCCTTATGGTTTGTATAGCCATGGTCTCTGTTTCTTCTCCAAGGGTTTCGGCCCAAAGCGGAAATGTCTTATGAAGAACATATGTTAGTTCCTACGACAGTCATATGGTTGTGATAATCTTATATTGGTATAGTATTTTTTTGTTTTTCGTTTGTTTCTTTAACACAGTTTTCGTGTAACTATGTATGGAACGGTAAAGTCTAGTGGTTAGAACATTTCAACTCGCGGTTAGATGGCCCGGGTTTGAGCCACTGCAGGAGGCACCCGTGCTCGTTTTAGGAAACTTACAATTTCTTGGAGTTAACATCAGTACTGACTCCACTCCCCCGAGAGTCCTTTGGGTGAGACTATCATCTGAGGTACCGTGTGCGAACGCACGCAGAACATCTTGCGCACACGTTAAAACCTGGTCTGCCTTTCGGAAGAGTGAGTCACTGCGTTCCAGTAGGGACGGATGACGAAAGTAAAAAGAAACAAACAAACCCGATGCACACTTATTTTGTGCTTAGACATCATCTGCGAAGTCAGAATGTGGCTGCCTTAATGGTGGGCAAAATGATCGTAAACGCAGACACTACCACTGGTAAACCTCAGGGCCCTAGAGCCGCGAAAAGAACCAAAAAAAGTACTTTATATCCTCTGTTTTTAAAGGTTTCCATTTATCATATATATATATATATATATATATATAATATATATATATATATATATATATATATATAATATATATATATATATATATATATATATATAATACAGAAAGAGAGACAGAAAGAAATATATAGAGAGAGAGACAGAGAGAGAGACAGAGAGAGACACACAGAGAGAGACAGAGAGAGAAACAGAGAGAGACAGACAGAGAGAGAGAAGAGAGACAGAGAGAGACAGAGAGAGACACACACACACACACATACACACATACGCACACACATACGCACCCTTATACTCACTCACTCACTCACTCAGTCCCATGTCCCAAAGGACGTAGGGGGGACATGAGAGAAGACGCAACGGAGATCTTTTTCCATGCTTCACGATCCTGTGTGGCTAGTAGGAGGCGTTGCAGGGGTTGGGCAGTCCAGTCTTTGATGTTGTCAACCCATGATTTCTTTTGGCGGCCTCTTCTTCTTTTGCCCTCAACTGTTCCTTGCAAGATGGTTTTTGCTAGGGTGTTGTGTCTTGTGGTGTGACCAAACCACATCAGCTTTCTCCTCTTTATACCCTTATACACACACCCTTAAACACACACACACACACATACACCCTTACACACACAGACCCTTACACACACACACACACCACACACACACACACACACACACACACACACACACACACACACACACACACACACACACACACACACACACACCCTTACACACACCCTTACCAACACACACACACCCTTACACACATACACACACACGCGCACGCACACACACACACACTCTCTCTGTCTGTCTGTCTGTCTGTCTGTCTCTGTCTGTCTGTCTGTCTGTCTGTCTGTCTGTCTGTCTGTCTGTCTGTCTGTCTGTCTGTCTGTCTCTCTCTCTCTCTCTCTCTCTCTCTCTCTCTCTCTCTCTCTCTCTCCTCTCTCTCTCTCTCTCTCTCTCTCTCTCTCTCTCTCTCTCCTCCCTCCCTCCCTCCCTCCCTCCTCCCTCTCCTACGAAAACCAAAGATGGGGTGAGATGAGGTGGGATGAAGACAGCACACTGAGGAATAGGCCAGGTCCTTTGGTGTGGTGCTGTCAGATAGTCATAGTGCTGTGTCGGTGTACATCAGTCATTCCCTCACTCTGCCTGCTTCATCATACAGCTAGCTTTCTTCAGCTACCCACAGCAACACTGAGGCTTTTTTCCCCATCATGTAAACTTGTCATTGTGTTTGCCTACATCCTCTCCGTGGGGATGGATATCAGGTGCCTCTCAGTATAAATAGCATCCCTGTCGGTTGGAAATTCTGTACCAGGAATTCCGTCTTTTCTATCCCTCTCTTTGTTTCTATTTTGTTCCTCCTCGCCAATATCAATGTTTTATTATTGATTATAATAAATGGTTCCTTTCTTTTTGCCAATCTTTATTGTACTAATTACATATTTTAGTTTTTGTTTACCGTTTCACAAGTAGGTAATTGTGTTACCTCCTTTGTCAAAAGGCCCAGTTGGGCAATGACAATAAACTGTTAAAGCTTTACCTTGTTCCTCTATTTACTGTCAGCCCTTTCTTGTCAGTTTTCTGCCCTTTATACAGATGACCTGAAGGATAAAAGTTCTCTCTTCTACGCTTAAGTCAGATGCCCTGGACCCGACTGAATTTTTTCAGGTGCTTAACGGCAGCGCAGTGCATTTTCCAATCCAGTTTAAAACTGTCCAACCCAATGCAACCAAACCCACCCCACTCTAAACCCAGCTGAATCCAACCAAAATTCAATACAATCTAACCAAATCTACACTGATCGAGTCAAATTCAATCCGTCCAAATGCAATCCAATCCATCAAAATCCAGTCAAATCCAGCCAATATCGATCAAATCCAATCAAACCCACCCTAAATTAGTCGAATCGACCCCATTCCAGTCCAGTCCACCCAAGCCTAGTCAAATCCACCTCAATCCAGTCAAGTCCACCTCAGTCCAGTGATATCCACCCAGTCCAGTCAAATTTATCCCAGTCCAGTCAAATTCACCCCAATCCAATCCACCCCAGTCCAGCCAACTCCACCATAATCCAGTCAAATCGACCTCAGTCCAGTTAAATCCACCCCCAATACAGTCCCGTCCAGTAGGTTTCGCTGACTAGGGTCAAGAACTGTAGGAACCCAACGTGTATCACGCTGTCTTGTTTAGTAGCGCTAGCTGAACGCCTCTCCGCGCTGTAGTGCCGAGGTACCACCACGGCTGTCTGCAGACTAGGCTGGTGCTGTGATTGTGATGTATGCCATATATTTGCCAACTCAGCACTGGTGCCTTTGATATGGTGTGGTGTGTGTGTGGGGGGGGGGGGGGGGGGGCGGAGGTGCGTGTGTGTATGTGTGTGTATGTGGGGGGTGCTTGTGTGTGTGTCGGGGAAGGGGGGGGAGGGGGGTTGTGGTGTGTGTGTGAAGGGTGTGTGTGTGTGTGTGTGTGAGGGGGGGGGGGTGTAGTAGGTGTGTGTGCTTGTGTGTGAGTGTGTGTGTTGGGTTGTGTGTGTGTGAGTGTGTGTGTTGGTTGTGTGTGTGTGTTTTGTGTGTGTGTTTGTGTGTGATTCAGATTCAGATTCAGATTCAGATTCAGATTCAGAATATTTATTGCCATTTAAGTCATGCAGACCTATTTGACACAACAAAACAAACATCAGTTTTAATTATCTTTCTGCCCAAATGATGTCCACTAAAAACATGTTGCATTCTACTTTTCTTTGTCTCGTTTCTCCATACATTCATACACATATCTAATGATATCTGCTTGATAGATATCAACTGTGATTATGTCGCTTAACTTATCTATACATTGTTTACATTCTTTGTCTCTTGTTTTAATCTTTAGTAACAAATTGTTTCTAAGTTCATTATATAAGACACATTCATCAAGTAAATGAAATTCGTCTTCTATTTTGTCACAGTTTTTACATTTTCTGTCCTCTCTGGGCATATTTTGGTGCCTCCCTTTCTCTATCATTAAACTGTGACAACTTATGCGAAATTTACAAAAGGTAATTTTATGGGATTTGTTTTCATAGTTTATTAAATATGGTTCCATCCTGTACTCTTTGGTAGCAAAATCATAAAATTTTAGCTTTGCACACTGTTTCTTCTGGTAGATCCAGAATGTTTTATACATAGCCTCAAGCTTTCTTTGAACAGCATAGCTTAACCGATGCACATCAAGAGTACTTTGGTTTTTCCACACATGTTTAAATCCAATTGTGTAAAGAACATTTTTTACCGTATTGATCCATTTATCATACCTATTCTTCTGATACAAATTATCGTATACTATTCTAATATAAGAGTCTGGTTTTGATTCTATCAAATGAATCCAAAAGGATACTATCTGGCATATGATTTTAAGGGTCAGTGGATATCTTCCCAATTCCCCTAAAGTGGGTAGTACTAATGCTTTTTTATGAACTCCCAGTATTTGTTTACAAAATTTAATATGAAAATGTTCGTACATAAACTGATTTGATAAGCATG
Source organism: Stramonita haemastoma (assembly GCA_030674155.1). Classification (NCBI taxonomy): domain Eukaryota; kingdom Metazoa; phylum Mollusca; class Gastropoda; order Neogastropoda; family Muricidae; genus Stramonita; species Stramonita haemastoma. Next base: position 10,365,432 of record CM060317.1, read on the forward strand.
TCTTAAACAATTCATCAATATGAAATTCTGTTTCCCCATGAAAACAAAAAGGAAACCAAACTTCTGCTCCATAAGTTAAAACAGGGGTTATTAATGAGTCAAATAAACGCATTATTATATTAGTCTTTAAATTCTGTCCGTGAATTGCTCTTTTAAAGGCGTACAATGCTTTGTTGCTTTGTTTTACTAAATGTTCTTGAGTTGCTTGAAACTTACCATTCTGATGAAAAATGACACCTAGATATTTATATGTTTCTACTGTTTCAATTATATGTTCTCCACATTTAAAATAAATTGGAATTTTAGGAGGTGATTTCGTAAAGACTATTACCTTTGTTTTTGATTTGTTTATCCTTAAACCCCAGTTCGAAATGTACTCTTGCAGTTTATTCAGCTTAATTTGAAGACCTACTTTGGTTGTTGATAGTAATGCTAGGTCATCAGCATAGTGTGTGTGTGTGTGTGTGTGTGTGTGTGTGTGTGTGTGTGTGTGTGTGTGTGTGTGTGTGTGTGTGTGTGTGTGTAGTGTGTGTGTGTGTTGAGTTGTGTGTGTGTGTGTGGGGGGGGGGGGGGTTAGTGTGTGTGTGTGTGTGTGTGTGTGTGTGTGTGTGTGTGTGTGTGTGTGTGTGTGTTGTGTGTGTATGTGTGTGGATCGTGTGTATGTGTGTGTGTTTGTTTAGTGTGTGTAGGGCACGCGCACACACACGCGCGCGCGTGTAGTGTGTGTAGTTTGTGGCGAGTGTAATGTATTGTGTGTGTATGTGTGTGGGTCGTGTGTGTATGTATGTGTGTGTATGTGTGGGTCGAGTGTATGTGTGTGTGTGTTTGTGTGTGTGTGTGTATGTGAGACGGGTGGCGGTGGCATCTACAACACTATTATTATGATAACAACACCGAGTAAAGAAAAATAGATCCGAGATTTGGTGGCTATCATAACACCGCTGCTTTTCTAAGCATATTCATTTTAGCAGATATCTCCAAAGTCGGAATGCGGCTACCTTTCATACTTGGGAAATAAATCGACAAAGACGCAACATTCTCAAAAGTGGTCAGTTTTGGAGCTCTGTCCGAGGATTGAAAAATGAGAAGAAATTTTGCAGACACTAGCGTACACTCTTTATCAGATATTGTTCTGTGACACACAAAGAGAGAGAGAGAGAGAGAGAGAGAGAGGAGAGAGAGAGAGAGAGAGGGGGGGGGGGGGGCAAGGCAAAGCAAAGCAAGGCAAGGCAAGGCAAGGCAAGGCAAGGCAAAATTCTTTTATTTCGAGGATAATGAATAAGCACTCGTGTGCTTTTTTACATCCAGTCCCCGCCATTATCAGGGATAGGATTAGAGAGAGAGAGAGAGAACAGAGACACAGAGAGAGAGAGAAAGAGAGACAGATAGACAGACAGACAGTCAGACAGACAGACAGACAGACAGACAGACAGAGAAAATCTATGCCACAGGAACTGGTCAGTCATGTCAACAATGGGCTGATTATCGTGGTCATCTCTCTATATCTAGGTCATGACCCTGGCTGCGTTCTTGAAGTGCGGACAATCCTTCGTGTAATGTCACTGACGGAAACCATCTTTCGAAGCTTGTTCTTGTCCTGTAACCATTGTGTTGGCTCGGGCGGTAGTCTTCTTCTTCTTCTTCGAACGCTCAGACAGCAACTATTCTTGTCTGTAATAAGAGCGAAAAATTAATGCGTTGCGCTGCCGTTAAGCGCCTGACAAGTTAGGCCCAGCGTTTCTATAAACAAACCAAATCCCCTGAATGATCGTGTCGTTGCCTCGTTACTATAACCATGAGTGAGCTTGATGATTAGTGTGGAGACACAAGAATTCTGCTGGTAACAATCGTTTCCATCTTCCTTAAGACTTTCTGATTTTAATTTATGTGCTGACCCCCTCTACCCCCCCCCCCCCCCAAAAAAAAAAAAAAAAAAAAACCCAGAAAGAAAAGGTCTTTATGTAGGTTTTATGTCTTTTTGTTTTAAAAAAAAATCGAAATAAGCATTTTTTTTCAATAGAACATCCTGGGTGTTATATCTCGTGACTTATGAAACAACTCTAGATGAGTGTGTGTGTGTGTGTGTGTGTGTGTGTGTGTGTGCGTGTGTGCGTGCGTGCGTTTGTGTGTGTGTGTGTGTGTACGTGTGTGTGTGTGCGTGCGTGCGTGCGTGTGTTTTGTGTTTATGTATGTGCATACGTGCGTGGAGGGATGTGCATTCCTTTACGTGTGCACATGTAAGCGTGAGTATACATGCTTTCATTCTCCTATTTGTGTTTTCTCTATATCATATAATATTTTCCTCTTTTTCTAAACACGACATTGTTTCTGTTTCAGAAATGGTTTCAGCATCGCCTGGCTTGCTGGCGACAGAAACAGGGTCTCCCAGCCAATCAGACTTCCGTCAACGAATGACGTCACTTCACAGGAAATGACGTCACCCAAGAGGAAGTGACGTCACCGGAAACTTATTTATTCTATTTATTTTTTGGGTTTCGGCATGTCTCCAACTTTCCCTGGACTTGATCTCTCTCCACATAGAGCTCTATGACTGCATGAATTTGTAATGACGATGGTGAAAAAAAATATTATATTACTGACAGCATGAATCTGTAATGACGATGATGAAGAAAATATTATATATTTATGACAGCATGAATCTGTATTGATGACGATGATGAACTTTATTATAGTTATAACTGCATGAATCTGTATCGTTGGTGAAAATTTATCTGCAATGTGTCATTTCTCTATGCATATATGTCTTTGTGAGTGAAAATGGTTCGTGGCTATGAGGTAATGCAGGGTTATACGGGTGACTGAGAATTGCTTGTTTTCCAAAAATGGATTCCCACTGTTAGTGCAATACTATATGCAGAAAATAGCAACAACAAAAAATGTAAGCGTATCATTGGTGCTGGACAGATTGAGAGTAAGGAAGGGAGAAGTTGAAAGCAATTTGTAACAAGGGATGGAGGGAGGGTGTATCAGGGAACGAATGAGGGGATGGGGAGGGAGTTGGGGGGGGGGGGGGGGGGTCAAAACACTAATAAATGGAAACTAATATTTCTCTAACCCTCTTTTCTAAAATCAATATTGCGGAAAAAAAACCGCAGTAAAGTTTGTTTTCTTGTCTTATTCAAGTATATGTGATTCATTTACGGAAAAATATAGAAAAAATCCTGAAACAAAAAATTCTCCATAATCAACAACAAAGGTGAAAAAGAATGACACGAGGAATCATGTACGTAATGTATTTATAACTTTTCGCTGCTTTTTAAAACAAGACTCTCTGTATATTTGACATCGTCAGCAGCGTCTCGAAATCAGTCTTGTACTTCGAAATTCGCTATGACAAATTCCTATCACGTAGGCTGAAAATCGACACGAAAAGAAAATCTTCTTCAATTAAAACGCAAAAGCATAATTTTTTTCTCGAATATTTGAACAGTCAAATTTAAGTAACCGAAATCCATGAATGAAAAGTTCATTACTGCTAACATATTAATGGCTGCTTTAGATGTTCGAGAGAAATCCATCATTAATTGAATACAGAATTGAAACGTGACTGAGTGGTACACGGCAGCCGATAGTGGATCGGATCATGATGAAATCCAGAAAATCATTCCATATTGATAAGGAGTCATATATTATGCTATCTCATTACTGTAATATTGAGTTGGATAAATCATATTCTCCTGTTGTGAAACGCGCTGTCCGCTCTGTACGTAACATAATGATAATCCTGTATACCACAGGGTTTAGTTTGCTTAGGACTTTTGTTTTATTAGACTTGTTTTATATAAAAAGGACTATTACACACTTTTATTGAGATTCATACTACGTTTAAGACTTTCGTTTTATTGGGTTTTTTTTATTTTTAAGGACATTTACAAATTTTGATTCAGATCCCTGTACTTTACCGGGAAGGAGGCTTGAATAGCAGTTTGGGTTTTTTCGACACGTAGCTAGCACGCACACACACACACACACACACACACACACACACACACACACACACACACACACACACACACACACACACACACACACACACACACACACACACACACAGATCAAGAACTGTAATGACAAACAATGTGTGATAATTCTCGCCTGTAGCCTCAGAATTCAAAATGTCACACACTCTTTGTGTCATAACTACACCCCGCTATGTGCTATGTTGTCTTGTGTACCGTATGCTTTGTTATGTAACGTGCTCTATATTCCACATTCCTGTATGTCATAACGCTCTATGATCTGATGCCTCATATCTTGTGTTTTGTAACATAAACTGTATCATACATGGCCCAACTATCCAATCTATGTATGTCAGTATACTATACAGATGACAAGATTCGGCACTTCTGGGATAAAGTCGAAATACTTGCAGTAAGGATTGCTGTTTTCTGAAGGTCTTTTGCTGAACCATTGTCCCTATAGTTTCTTTTTTGAAGTGTCCCAGAACCCTTGTGTAAAGCTGCTATATATTACAGGGTCTCGAATGTTGCAGTATCAATATGTAACGGTCTTGTAATGTGCCAAAAGGTTCAAAGATAGTGTTCAGTGTGGCTAAAAAAATGTGTTACAGCATAGTTCAAACAAGTGTCACAGAAGTGTTACCGCATGGTTAAATAAAGTGTTACAGAGGTGTTACAGCATAGTTCAAAGAAGTGTTATAGCATAATTCAAAGACGTGTCATATCATAATTTTAAAGAAGTGTTATAGCATAATTCAAAGAAGTCTTATAGCATAATTCAAAGAAGTGTTATAGCATAGTTTAAAGTAGTGTTACAAAAGTGTTACAACATAGCTTAAAGAAGTGTTACAACATGGTTTAAAGAAAGTGGTTTTTTTTAGCATGATACAACTTAAAGGGACGGGATAGCTCAGTGTTCAGAGCACTCGCTTTCCCCCAGCCAAAGTTAAGCAGCTTCGAGTGTGGTTACCAATTGTATGGGTGACCGTTTGCGCGCCTTGGCTTCAGTGCAATTTCCCCAGTTCTCCCAGCTGTAAATGGGTACCTGCCCTCTTTAGGGTCAGGGAAGGTAAAGCAGCGAGGAAGATGAGATGGGCTCCGCCCTCAACATGCTGGCCCCCTAGAGAAGCTGAGGTCTCTGAAGCCTCGCTCCCCTACGACCTTATAGGTTATGGGATACCACCTAATTCAAAGATAGGATTACAGCATACTGTTGTTTATTCAGATAAATTCCGGTAGCAGTTACAAATTAATAGGCTTGTGGCATAATAACACGATCCCATACCTTTTTCAGGAAAGGGATTTATTCATTATATCACAGAGACTAACAAGTAACAAAGAACAGATTAAATTTCTGACACAACCCTTCTTAGATACAACGAACCGTCTTTTCAAATTCAGAATGTGTGTACTACTGAATTATAACCTTTGTAGTTTAGTTTTGCAATGTGTATAAATTAAAAAAAGAAAACTGTACATAATCTAAGAACATGCAGCGCAATGTGCTCGCCTAGGACGTCTTTCTTCTCTTGGTTTTTCTTTCTTTCTTTAATCTTTTATTTTGAGGATAATGAAATAAGCACTCATATGCTTTTCTTAACATCCAGTCCCCCCGTGTTTGCGGTTTTGTCAAATTTGTCATCCGTTCCTACCAGCACACAATGGCCTACTCTTCCCAAAAGTGGAGTAGATTTTAACGTGAGCCCAAGATGTTCTGCGTGCGTTTGGACACGGGACTTCAGGTTTATAACCTTATTCGAAGACCTTTTTTTAGGGGGAGGAGGGGGTGGGGTGGGGGTGGATTCTGTACTGATGTTTCGGGGGAATCCTTAAAAAGGGATGAACCAGTAGCAATCACAAGCGCAATGCAAAACGCTCTAACCACAGGTTTTTCCGTTCCTCATTTTGTGGTCCATATGGCCAGATATGTGTGTGTGTGTGTGTGTGTGTGTGTGTGTGTGTGTGTGTGTGTGTGTGTGTGTGTGTGGCGCGCGGCGTGTGTGTGTGTGTGTATGTGTGCGCGCGCGCGCGCGCGCGCGCAGTGTGTGTATGTGTGTGCGTGTGTGTGTACGTGCGTGCGTGCATGTGTGTGCGTGCGTGTGTCTGTGTGTGTGTTATTAGGGGGGGGGGGGTCAAAGCTTGGTATCTCCCTGTGCATGCTCTTCAGGCTGTTATCACAAGAGGGAATCAGCACTCTGCTAGCCTACAGTTCAAAGGGTACTGAGGGCTTGCAGTCTGTTATATGTATATTAGACACATGTCGGTGTCCATGCACGGAAGAGAAAGTCAGCCAGCAACATTAATATTAGTCAGCTTTCCTCTCTGTACTCTTGTTGCTCAGTGCAGGGATTACTGTGCTAGTGGTAGGCTAGTGGTGGTCATGGTGGTGGTGATGATGATGGTAGTGGTTGTGATGGTGGTGGTGTGGTGGTGGTGGTGGTGGTGTGGTGGTGGATGGTGAGTGCGGTGGTAGTGGTAGTGATAAAGTGGTGGTGGTGGTGGGGTGGGGTGGTGATGTGTGGTGGTGGTGGTGGTGATGATGGTGGTGGTGGTGGTGGAAGTGGTTGTGGTGATAGTGGTGATGGTGGTAGTAGTTGCTGTGGTGATGGTAGTAGCAAAAGACGGAACCGTAGCTCAACAAGTTGCCAAGCAGCAGTAAAAAAAAACCCAAAAAAAACCCAGGATTCTCCAGAAATCTGTTTAGTCATTGGGTAAACTTCTGATGCATGGCTTTACAACGCACACCGTGTTAGGTGAATGGTTACGGCTTAAACAACTATATGCATGCACTTTTTCAATGAGATAATATTTTTTAACCGTATCTTTTCTGTTTTCTCTGAATAAAAGAGATATAAGGGTCAATTGTCAGTAGATTACAGTGTTTAACCATGGTGTCATGATTTTTTTTTCAAAATTTGCTGTTTCAAAGTTTTTATGAAAGACAAGTTAGCAGTGTATAATATTGTAGAAAAAGAATGATGAAAGTTTTGTTTTCCTTTTTCCTTTTCCGACATTTCGTTTACAGTTATACATTTTATCATTAATTATCCCAAAGAATCACAGCATGCTTTATGCAGAAAATAACATAAAACCCTTACAATTCCACCGTGTGTAGCTACAATTTTTTTCCCTAAAATATATCAAAATTAGTAGCAAAACAAATTTTTCTAATTAGTGTTATTCATTTATTTATCTATTCTATTTATTGCGGGATAAAGGAATAAGTATGCAAGTGCTGAACAAACCTTAGATCTGAATTAAGTAAGGGATAAGGCAGAGAGAGAGAGAGAGAGAGAGAGAGAGAGAGAGAGAGACGAAGACGAGAGAGAGAGACAGAAGACAGAGACAGAGAGACAGAGACAGGGAGAGACAGACAGAGGACAGACAGACAGACAGACAGAACAGACAGACAGAGAGCAGGAAGAAGGGAGGGGATGGGAGGGAGGGGAGGAGGAGGGAGGTATGGCGCCAGAACGAATCCCCACACGACGATTAATTCAGTCAGACTGCAAAGGGTAACGATAGGTATGGGCTCGCAGGCATGTACTCGCTGTGTACAGGGTCGAAAAGGTCAAGTGGTTAGAGCGTTGCCATTTGTCATCTGACGATATTTGAGGGAACGAGTTCGGGGTCTCCGCTGGGTTATCTCTTCTTCTTCTTTTCTAGTTCTTCATTCTCTTCTTCTTCTTCTTTCTTCTTCTTCTTCTTCTTCTTCTTCTTTCTTCTTCTTCTTCTTTCTTCTTTCTTCTTCTTCTTCTTCTTCTTCTTCTCTTCTTCTTCTGGCTCGCACACAAACACACCCATCATGTACCCCCTAACGTGGAGATGTATGGGTTCCACCTGACTTTAACATGGTCCATCCGAGACACTGCCTGAAAAATGGAGCGACTTTCGTTCAAAGCCTCCATGACAAGTTAAGAGAGACAGGATGAGTGCTTTGCTTCAAAGACTCCCATAAGAAGTTACGAATTACTTACAGTTATCTTATCGTTCTGTTCATCCATTATGTTTTGTCCAGCTGCAGCCCATGTGTGTGTGTGTGTGTGTGTGTGTGTGTGTGTGTGTGTGTGTGTGTGTGTGGTGTGTTGTGTGCGCGCGCCGACTGTGTATGTGCGTGTGGTGCAGGGTGCGCGCGCGCGCGCGCGCGCGCGCGTGCGTGTGTGTGTGTGTGTGTGTGTGTGTGTGTGTGTGTGTGTGTGTGTGTGTGTGTGCACATTTCCCTGGAGCTCGGCCACCATTTACCCAGCATTAAGGTTGCTGCATTCCCACTCTGAGGAAGAGGCACCTAATGAATACAAGCCGGGACCTTATGAAAAGTAGGTACATATGCTTTGGGGTTAATGAAAAGAACAAGCGGAGAAAATAGAATAGCTACTAGATAGATTGATGCCCATGGGAACAGGCAGGGTATAAATCATGTTGTGCACGTGCAAGCTAACTAATGGAGTGACAGTTTGGACAGCTTGTAGAGACATGTGGCTTTTGTTTATGTTTGACGTAGGACTAGATCTATATGCTGAAGGAAAAAAATTGATAGAAATATGGAGAGATTTGACATGAAAACCATTGAGGCTGCAGTCCATGTAAGCAGACTGTAGTTAGTCTTCCCATAGATAGCCATTTCTAGTTGTAAAGTAATGTTTATCCTACCTTGTGGGCCTTGTTTCTAGTCCAACATGAAATGATCTCTGTTCTATTTGACATTTTGTATCCAATTTTCCACGAAACTCTCTAAACTCATTGCAAACCTGCCACTTTGATTTATTCTCTTGACTTGGTTTTATTTGCTAGATTTTTAAGAATTTGGAAATCAGCAGTGAGGGTTTTATGTGGTCCACGCTGCAAAAATTCCCTTTTCTTACAAAGTATTTGTTGTTTTATTTGCAGAGGACTCTCCATTAATACCCTTTCTTGCCTATTGCACTACAAAATCTATGTTTCTTTTAAGTTGTTACATGTTATAAATCAATTTTCTTGGATTTTTTTTCTAGTAAGAAACACTATGGACATTTTAGTTTCTTGGAAAGAAACTATCTACAAATCGTGGCGTTTTTTCAACAAGATGCTCGCGATGCGTTCTGGTTACTTGCAAGATAGGGTCGTTATAAATCCTTGTGTTTTGCAATATATTCTTGATAGATCCTTGTGTTTTGCAATATTATCATATTCTTTACACATCCTTGTGATTTGTAAAATATTCTTCATGAATCCTTGTGTTTTGCAAGACATTCTTTGTAAATCCTTGTGTTTTGCAAGACATTCTTTGTAAATCCTCGTGTTTTGCAAGACATTCTTTGTAAATCCTCGTGGTTTGCAAGAATTCTCTATAAATCCCTGGGTCCACCTGATCCCTTGTATAAACTTTTCCTGAAAGGAACTTTTTGTATACCTTATATTCTATATCAATTTTACTCTTGTTGCCAACAAATATGTCTGTTTGACTTGTTTAGATCCACACTACCAATAACCCCGTTTATAAGAAATTCAGACATGAACGATATGGTTCAAAATGCGATAGGTTTACTGGTGATAAATTCATTACCATTT
>CM060317.1:10384958-10387458 GCA_030674155.1 Stramonita haemastoma
GAAGAAGAAGAAGAAGAAGAGAAGAGAGAAGAAAAGAAGCAGGAAGAAGAAGAAGAAGAGAGAAGAAGAAGAAGAAGAGAGAAGAAGAAGAAGAAGAAGAAGAAGAAGAAGAAGAAGAAGAAGAGAAGAAGAAGAAGAAGAAGAAGAAGAAGAAGAGAAGAAGAAGAAGAAGAAGAAGAAGAGCAGCAGGAGAAGAAGAAAGAAGCAGGAGAAGAAGAAGAAGCAGGAGAAGAAGAAGAAGAAGAAAGATACTCAAACAAGTCTTAGGCGATCACCCTTCCATGGTTGTACCTCAGTTCTTACTGTTAAACAGATCTCTGCTATTAAAAGTTCGTCTTTGAACATTTTTTCCTTCGCCCTTTTGTTGTATGGAGGAAGAGTAAACATTAGATAATAAAAACAAAGGAAGCACAACTATCACAAACAATAACTCAATGCAGTATGTAAACCAGTTAACCACCAACCATATACAATCCACTATATTTTGATGGCTAAAACATTTTCCCGATAAACGCAAAACATCCTTCGGCAAAAGTCATAACCTGACTTTGGAGTAAGAAACTGTGTTTACAAACATCTGTTTCATAAAAAAAAAGCAGATCGCGAACAGTTCATAACAAAATGATATTGAGAACCAGTTTGAATCATACGACATTTCTGACACAATCATTTCTCCATTTGAATGGTAAAACGGTTATCCACTCCAAACTGGTAATTTATGATTAGAGCCACTAAAGTTGACTGAATACATTGGTCTGTTTTGCAGGGAGGTTGTCATCTAAAAATGGGAAAGGTGTTCCCAGAATCCATTCCGTTATTGGTGAGCAAGCTGTTAGGGACCTCAGCTTCTCTAGGGGCCAGCATATTGAGAGCAGCGCTCATCTCCTCTCTCCCTCGCTGCTTTACCTTCCCTGACCCTAGAGAAGGCAGGTACCCAATAATAATAATAATAATAATAATAATAATAATAATAATAATAATAATAATAATAATAAAATAAATGGAATTTATATAGCGCTATATCTTGCAAAAACAAATCAAAGCGCTTGCATTCAACCAATTTTTGCACATGCAGCCAACAACAATTTAGATTTTTAACGAAGTCAATACACACACACACACACACACACACACACACACACACACACACACACACACACACACACACACACACACACACACACATACATACATACATACATATAGAAGTTAAACACTTTGGCAGGGTGGTGGATAGTTCGGCTGTTGAGAGCAGGGGCAGAAAATGAAACAGGATAGGAAAGTCTTAGCTTTGAAACAAGTGTGTCTTGAGGCTGGATTTAAATGTGTCATAGGTAGGCTTTTTACGAAGGGAGAGAGGGAGATCTTTCCAGATCACTGGACCAGAAACAGAGAAAGCGCGACGGCCCACGGTGGATTGATTGAATCTAGGTATTTGTAAGCGCAGGGTATCTGCAGCAGAGCGGAGGGAACGAGAAGGAGTGTACGGGTAAAGACATTCACAGAGGTAGGAGGGTGCTGTTTTGTGAAGACATTTATAACAGAGAGTACTGACCTTATAGTTTACTCTCTGTGGCACAGGCAGCCAGTGGAGAGATTGCAAGAGAGGAGTAACGTGCTCAGATTTTTTCTTTCTGAGGACCAGTCGAGCTGCAGAGTTTTGTATACGTTGAAGGGAGTGGATAGATGATGCTGGCAGACCAGCCAAAAGAGAATTGCAATAGTCCAGACGTGAAAGAATCAGAGACGTGACGAGTTTAGATGTTGCGTCAGTGGACAGGTACTTTCGAATTGCACTAATACGTCTAATTGATAGTAGCATGACTGGCAGGTCTGGGTGATGAATTTTTGCATGGATAGTGTGTTGTCGATAACAACCCCTAGATACTTTACAGCAGTGGAAAGAGTGACTGAAGTATTGCCGAATTCTACTGAAGCTGTAGTAATGGAAGAAAGTTTGTGTTTGGTGCCTACCAGCATGGCTTCAGTTTTATCTGCATTTAACTGTAACTTATTTTGTATCATCCAGTTTTGGATATCTTCAAGGCAGTAGGACATATTTATCAGGAGAGATGGCAGATTTTCAGGAGTATCACAGCTTAGAATCTGAGAGTCATCGGCATAGAAATGATAGTTGATTTGATGACGGTTTATTATATGTGACAATGTAGCAGTGTATAGAGTGAAAAGAACAGGGCCCAGAACTGATCCCTGCGGGACTCCACATTCCAGTTTGACAGGTGTGGATTGAATCTTATTAACTGCTACTGTTTGGAATCTATCGGTAAGGTATGAATTAAACCAAGTGAGAGCTGTGCCTGTGATGCCAAACGTTTTTTGAAGACGGGAGAGAAGAATTGAATGGTCTATAGTGTCGAAAGCTGCAGATAGATCGAGAAGAGTGAGAAGGGATATTTTTCTTGTGTCAGAAGCGTGCAGAAGCGTATTTAAGGTGTGCACTAGGGTGGTTTCAGTGCTGTGGTTGGCGCGATAGGCAGAC
>CM060317.1:10394958-10524958 GCA_030674155.1 Stramonita haemastoma
TTCTTTTGAATGATATGTGATACAGATGTCACTCTGGTCCTAGAAAGTCTTGTACAGAAGGCAGCATTCCTGTTGTAAGGAAAGCGGACTTCATATTTTAATGAAATTCTGATTGTTCATTGCCCACATTTTAGCCGTACTATCTGCCAACTCACTTTTTCAAAGACCACGATGGAATGAAATACAAAAAAAATTGTGCACATATATCCCATATGAATGGAAAAAAAAGGTGTGTTTAGGGAACAATTTCTGTCATAATCTCACCTATTATGCTAGTGCTAAAAGACTGCAAAGACTGTAGAACAGGCTTGACATCCACACACAGTAATATTGTAGACATACAAATGGAAGACAGGAAAATGGCCAACACCATGGACACAGTCACTTATCATCACCCTCCCCAAGACAGGAAATCTTCAGCACTGTCAGAATTAACGCACAATCAGCCTCATATGCCACCCAAGCAAGGTCATGTTGAAGATTATATTAAATAGAATGAAGCCACAATCAGATAACATCACTGCTGAGGAACAAGCAGGTTTTAGTACAGGGCGTAGCATGACTGAACAGATATGCAACCTCAGAATACTCGGTGAGCGCTATCTCCAACACCAACAAGACCTCTACCACGTATTAATTATTGATTTTAAGAAGGTATTCGACAGCTTTGTGGGCAACCATGAATGTGTACAGCATCAATGCAAACCTGATCAGAGTCATCAAAGAGCTGTACAACAAGGCCACCAGTGCAGGGTACTACAACAGCAACATTGGAGAGTCGTTTCAAATGTGGCAGGGCGGTAATTAGATTACTTCCCTTGCGATCGGAACTGCCAATCGTAGCGTCGTGGGTGTAACGTTTGGATCCACACCTGTGAATTGTGCGACGTTCTGTATCGTTGGGAGGTGGTCGAAAGCCGTCCTCTGCATGCACTTTGCCCATAGCGGTAAAATGTAGTATTTATGCAGCCTTTTTGTAGAGGCCACATTCCCACTGTCTGACCGTGCTGTCGTTGCCGAGAAGTTGTACAGAGCCGCTGCAGATCAAATATCTGCACTCTGTTACACAAAGCACAGCAGGAGTAAGGCACTGGAACTCCACAAAGGATCAGTCAGCATTGGTGGCAGAACGATCACAAACCTCCGCTTCTCAGATGACATTGACGGACTAGCAGGATTAGAACAGGAGCTTGCCAGCCTAACAGAACACATGAACAAGGCCTCTAAAACATACGGCATGGAAATCAGTGCAGAGAAGACCAAACTGAGGACCAATAACGCCAAGGGCATCAGCACTGATATCAGGGTCAACAACCAGAAGCTGGAAACGGTTCAAAGCTTCAAGTTCTTGGGAGCCGTTGTAACAGACAAGGGGTCCAAGCCAGAGGTAGCATGCAGGATTGCACAGACAATAACAGCACTGTGAAAACTGAACACTATCTGGAAAGATAAAAATAGCTCACTCAAGTCCAAGATCAGACTAATGCGCTCCCTTGTCATATCCATATTCCTGTGTGACTGTGAATCGTGGACCCTGACTGCAGATTTGGAGAGAAGAGTACAAGCGGTAAAGATGAGATGCTTCCGGAGACTCCTTGGCATCTCCAACAGAGACCACATTAGCAACGAGGAAGTGCATAACAGAATCCAGCAAACCGTTGGTCCCTACAAAAATCTTCTATCAATCGTAAAGAAGCGTAAACTTAAATAGTGCGGGCATATAACAAGATCAAAAGGACTAGCAAAAACAATACTGCAAGGCACTTTCCAAGGAGGAGGAAAAAGAGGCAGACCAAAGAAGAGATGAGAGGACAACATCAGCGAATGGACAGGCCTAGACTTCAAGAAAACTGAGAAACTAAGGCAGAACAGAGAGAGGAATGGAGGGTACTGGTTGTCAAGTCTTCAGGGGTGCCCCCAAAGTCGCCAGACTAAGGGGTAGATGGAGAGATAGATAGCTAGCTAGATGGATGGATGGATGGATGGATGGATAGATGATAGATAGATAGATGGAATATTTGGCTGGCAATTTAAAGCCAATGCAATTGCAATAAGGTCAGCTGAGAAAGTGAAAAGGTTTAATGCTATGCGATAAGACCTCTCAGTTTTCAGAGCTGTGATTACAAATCCAGAAAGTGTAACTTTTTTTTATCAAGTTCAGAGCCATTTACACTGTAAAGGCACATATATCCCACCAGTAATAACTGAAATATTTTACAAATGGCCACATAAATATCTCACCAATAACAACAGGAATATCTCATCAATAACAAGAGGAATATTTCACCAGTAATAACAGAAATATCTCACCAAAAGCAAAAGGAGAATCCCGCGGACCAAATGGAAGGCTAGACGTGACATCTTTCACAGTGTCAATCTGGTTCTCCGCAATTTTCTGTAACTTATTTATCAACAATGTTGAAGATGTATACACATGCATGAGCACACCGACACACAGGTACACATACACACACACACACACACACACACACACACACACACAAAACACACACACACACACACACACACACACACATTGTTGATATAAAAAAGAACACACACACATACATACATACATACACTACATACATACCTACCTACCTACCTACCTACCTACATTAAAGTCTGTCCCGAGCCATAAGGCTCATCAGGCCGGTGCTTATCCCGGTTTCTGTGGCGTTAAGCGACTAGAGTCATAGACTCCCCCCTGGATAGGACGCCAGTCTATCGCAGGGTTAACCCCCAACACAAGGTTGTTACCCCTTTTACACCTGGGTGGGGTGAGAAAATAGCCGTAAAGTGCCTTTTCCAAGGGCACAACGCCATAGCGGAATAGCTGGGATCGAACCCGCAACCTTTAGATTACGAGTACAACGCCCTAACCACTAGGCCACAGCGGCGGCACATACATACATACATACATTACATACATGCATGCATGCATGCATGCATGCATGCATTGCATGCATGCATTTACATCAAAAGGGTAAGAAAAGACATCAAAAGAGTAAAGAAAGACACCGAAAGCAGTATAAGAAACATGAATCCAAACAAACACACAAAACAAATAAACCAGCCAACCAACAAAACACACAACACAACAAAACTATTATCCTTCAAATACCCAACATGACAAAAGCACTCAAACAAGTCCAAAAAAAGACCCAAAACAAAAACCTAGTGCACACTCATTTGCAATTGACAAAACGGAAGACAACTTTGATGGTTGAGCAGACGGCAGGCAGTGAAACAGCATGCTAGGCCTTAGTCTTGATTTACCCCTCATGACCGTAAGAGGGCGAGCATCCTGCACTAGCAGCACAAGAAGGGAGGCGAAGATGCAGACAGAAAAAATGGTAGAAGGACATCAGAGAGTACACAAACAAACACAGTCATTCGGGTGAGACTCTAAACCGAGGCCCCGTGTGTGAAACGCACGCAGAACATCTTGCGCACACGTTAAATCCTGTTCCGCTTTTCGTAAGAGTAGGCCATCGACTGCCGGTGGGAAACAAGCAGGGGGACTGGATGTAAAAAAAAAGCATATGATTGCTTATTCCATTACCCTAGATATAAAAGAATAAAATAAAAGAAATAAAATACTAGCCTTGACTGGAATGACAAGCTACAGAAAGGTGAGAACCAGGAGGGGTGGAGGAAGACAGTTGCCTGTTTAGGACATTTGGTTTCTGATTTTTGCTTCTTTTTTTTTTTTTTTTTTTAAAATAAATTTTTTACTTCGTCTGAAATAAATCTTTTGTACTTCTCAACATGCACTTTACATATTCCAGTTGTTGATATTGTCTTGAGTCAGTTCTCCAGTTTCATTATCATATTTTTTATTTTTTACTCTTTGATATGAGGATAATGGAATAAACACTCTTGTGCTTTTTTACATCCAGTCCCCGTGTGTATGCAGTTTATTGTAAATGTCATCTGTTCCCACCGGCACAAGATGGCCTACTCATACGAAAAGTGGAACAGGATTTAACGTGTCGCAAGATGTTCTACGTGCACTCACACACAGGCCTCGGATTATAGTCTCATCCAGATGTTTGGGGAGAATGGAGTCAGCAGGAGAAAAATCCCCTCGAATAGAAATCGAACCCGGTTCGTCAAATCGCGAGCGCAGTGTTCTGACCACTAGGCTATCCCGTCCAAAGTAAGTCCCCAGGGCCGATGCATGAAAAAGTGACAGCAAGGGTAAGCCCATATGTCTTACATTCCATGCTTTGTGTCTTTTAAAGAAAGTACTTGTGTGCATTGAAAAGGACCACTTGTCCATAATATGATACTTAAGAGACAATATTTTTAGATTAAAAGGAATTGTCCCCAGAATTGCTTGCTGGCGATTGTCATTGAAATCAAAGACTTTTTTTTTTGCTGTAGTTCAAAGTATTCAAAATGTGCAGTCCAAGAGAGTTTAGAAGTAAGAACGACACCTAGAAAGTTTACCATGTTTTATATTGGATTTTTTGTTTCAAAATATAAATCCTGAAGATCGATAGCTTATATGGATTACTACTATTGTTGAAAAGTATTATTATGTGTTGTTGTTTTTGTTTTGTTTTGTTTGTTTTGTTTTTTACTGAAGGAACAGTCAGTCTATTTTCAAAATGTAATAATTGATGCAGTGAAGTTGGTTTTCGTCAAGTTTTTTTTCTTAAGTGAGATTAATGCTGCTTTGGAGTGTGATGGAACATTCATCCCTAGTCGTCTGCATAGTCTGGGCATTCTTTATCCTCCAGCTTTTGGGGGCAAGACTGACACTTACAGACGCGCGTGCCCGCGTGTTATGTGTGTGTGTGCGTGCGTGCGTGCGTGCGTGCGTGCGTGCGTGCGTGCGTGCGTGCGTGCGTGTGTGTGTGTGTGTGTGTGTGTGTGTGTGTGTGTGTGTGCAATGACAAAACAGTCACACTGTTTGTCTTTAATTCACTACTGTTTAGTAGGTAAAGGGATTGCCTTGAACACCACTTTGAGTTATGGCAGATTTCTTTGTGTGAAATCCGAGCTATCTTCCCTTGGGAGATTGCGTCACCACAAGAGCAGCACAATTCAGTTTTGTTTCTCAGTCACAGTGTTTTTTTCTATTGAAGTTTTGCCAGGGAAAACTCCCTAGTTGCGGTCGTATCTTTAATGTGCACTAGATATGCGTAACACACAGTACCTAGGTTTAATTTATCATCCAAAAGTTAAGCACCTAGACCACCACTCACTACCTAGTGGATGGGGGAAAAGTTTCTGGTCCGAACGTGGATGAAACCACCATATACTCGAAGCCCGACTTTTTGCTTTCTAGGCAGTTATGTTACCTCTAAAGCACCGATCCACCATACAGTGTTCCCATAACACAATATGCATGTGGTCGTTGGGGAGTCATTGACCTCAGATTCTCTTGAAGCCAGCACGTTGACATCAGCATCGGTCTCTCACCAACCTCCCTTCCTTTTCTCTAATGAGGGCAGGCACCCATTTACAGCTGGGTAACCTGGGAGACTGTGCTAAAGCCAAAGCGCACAAGTTGTCACCCAAGCAAGCGTTGACTGCACTCAATGCTGCTTAACC
This sequence comes from Stramonita haemastoma, assembly GCA_030674155.1. Lineage (NCBI taxonomy): Eukaryota > Metazoa > Mollusca > Gastropoda > Neogastropoda > Muricidae > Stramonita > Stramonita haemastoma. The sequence continues at coordinate 10,400,524 of CM060317.1, forward strand.
TTAACTTGGGGAGAGCCAGTGCTCTGACCCCTGAGCTATATCCCGTAGTCAACCATAAAAAGTCAGTTCCAGACAAAAATCAAAACAATTATGTAAGCTACACACAAGTTCACCAACATATACCACTAGCATATCAACCAGACACACAGACTGACAGACAGACACATTTTCTTGCAGGCAAAGAGAGAGACAGTAAAACCAGACAACAAAGAAGACATACCTGGCGGCTGTTTGACTGCAGGAGGTGTGTGTGTGTGTGACAATACTGAATCTCTGGCAGCTATTTAAAAGCTGAAGACAATGGCCAATGACAGCTAAATTATTGGATGCTGGTGTAATTGTATCATGGAATTGATAACACTTTTACATTTAGCTAAACGATGTTTAATGGAATGGAAATGAGAAATGAGGAACACGCTGACATAGAAATAAGATCTGCTTTTGATATGACATACTGCATTGCATAGATTTTTTGCCACTAAAAAAAAAAATCAACTTTAAAAAAATTCAGTTATGCTTTTATAAATATAAGACTAGACCATGTCCAGAACAAAAACAACATTTAAAAACAAAACCCAACCAAAATAAATACAGGATAAAAGCATACAAAATAATTATGCTGTCAGACCAATACACAGACATGTAAAAAAAAAATTAATAAAATAAATAAATGGGTGGGTAAAACATTAAAAATAAAGGAAAGCCTCCATGCTCAAGTTTCCGGCACATCTGTAAAACATTTTTAAATAGCATTGTAACAAGACACGTATTCAAATGGAGCATGCAGAAGCAAACCCCAGACCATGAAGGCACGCCTCTGTATAACAAACATATCGTTGATCAATACACTTACTTTTCAGTGTCGGTGGGACTGCGCCCATGATGCATGGAGCAATGGTATTGCTTGCAGATTTTCAAACTACCTCTTGCATTGAAAATGGTTGAAAGAAATGCAGAGTTTAGTGAGCGACTTTTGAGTTGTCACAATCATTTTTGTAATAGTGCCTTTTACCTTCCAGGTCTGTATATTGCTGATTTTTTTCTAGCGCTCTATTCTTTTATAGTGTACTTCATTTTCTGATATTTTGAGAAAGATTGAAACTTAGGGCATACCCCCTCATACTTGGATTTGTATGCATATTATTTTGCATTAATAAGTACATATTCTAACATGTTATCACTGTCTTGTTGCTTTTCATTCCAAAAAATAAGAAGATGCTTTTTTAAGAGTAAATTACAAGCACTTGCACAATTATCATTGAAAAAAAACTACATCTGTTGTCTTCAGTTTTATGCAGTTTCCAATGTAATGTTATTCTGTGTACGATTCATATCTGAAAATATCTCAGTTTAATGTCTTTATTTTTTTGTATCTTGCAAAAATAGTTTTCCAATTCATTTCACTGCGTATTTTCTTTGTTCCACTTTTCACAATGGTTTGGTTGTTAAGAATCACACACCAAAGGCTCGTGGTACACTTTAGTGCCGCTCCTTACAATAAGAATAAGGTTGATCAGTTTTGAAGTACAGTTTGGTTTGCTGTTATTAACATACACGTTGGACTTTTAATGAGGTGCTTGATCAGCTGTGAGCAAGCTGCACTTTCCATAAATATTGTCTGAATATTATGTTTGTTTAAAAACTCATCATAAGTCATACAAACTACCCGACATGATTGATTAAATGTGCAGCCTTGAATGCATTCTTCTCTTTCCATGTTTTCACACACACAAACACACACACACACACACACACACACACACACACACACACACACACACACACATATATATATATATATATATTATATATATATAAACACCCTAAAATCCCTAGCATACCCCCCCCCCCCCCCCCCCCTGTGCACTGATTTAGGGCAAAATTGGGGGTGGGCGTTTGCTAGGGATCCTTTGCACAAAGTAATTTTTGTGCTCAACCGTGTGATTGAGAGAATAGAAACCCCGAAAGCATGTAAGTTAGGTCGGTCGTGTGAGTAGAAGTGAAGGAAAATAGAAAAAAGGGACTTTGAGGCAAAGAGGACATTCAAAAGAGAGAGAGAGAGAGAGAGGAAGAGAGAGAGAGAGAGAGAGAGAGAGAGAGAGAGAGAGAGAGAGAGAGAGAGAGAGGAGACTGGCTTTTATCTATCTATGGCATTGGAAATGGCGCACCTCAGGAACAACTTAATGATTGCTTCAGGTCGAATGTTGTCACACGCCCTGCTGACCCAGTTGATGACGTCTTGTCTGGTGGCCTGCCTGAGGTTGCCAGCAGCAGTCGGTGGCCTGGGTTCCCTCATCCACTCCACCCAGCAATCTCTGATGGAGTCCTTAAAGGGCTTGGCAAGAGCCACATCCACTGGCTGTGCCAAAGGGGTGCAGCCTGCAGGAATGAACACGGTGTCCACTTGGTGGGCTTGGAGTGCGTCCCTGACTTCCTGAGTCCTATGGGCACTGTAGCAGTCCAGAAGCAGGAGGCGGCGTTCGTCGGATGGCCCAAGGACACGCTGAATCCAGGCAATGATGGTGTCTCTGGTCATCCAGCCATTGGCTTTCGCACATACACGGACATTGTCTGGCTGAACAGTGTCAGCTGTAAAAAATAAAAAACAGAAGAAAAAAACAACCGGAGATGGAATGTTCCCATTTCTCTCTTGCAAGATCACAAAAGCTGGCAATTTGGTTCCATCCGCTGCCGCCGTAAGTGCCACCGTGAAGCCTCGTTTTTCAGCCTTTGTGCTCTTGATTCTAACTTGTTTTGCACCTTTCTTGTTGTTGGTACGGGCTGGCATCATGTCAAACCGGACCATCGTCTGATCCATGTTCATGATGTTGGACAGAGGACAACCATGGTGATGACGTAGTCGCAGAACGTTCCGTCGGAACTGGAGAAGTTGATCCTCAAAGTCTGCAGGGACCTTTCGGCTTGAGCTGGTTCCCTGTCGACAAGACACCAAGTGGCGCTGTTTCCAGCGACTTAATTAACCACATGTCTGATGCCGAGAAGCCCACCACATTGAAAGCACCTGCCAGTTCCATCGCTTTCCGTTGTAGGTCCTTGTTTCGCAATACCCTGCCTTCAGATCTTTCATCTTCCAGATAATGCAGCACACCTTGGTCGACATGTTCAGATCTAACTACTGGTCCTTTCGACAGTTTTCGTTTTCGTTTGTCTTTTCCGTACTGCTGTTCAAGTCTATCTCTGTTTTCATTCCATTCCCTGATCCTCTTCCTATCCACAGAAAATTCACGGGCACACTCCGAAACATTCCCACCTGCTTCGTTATCCAGATACTGGACGGCTTCCAATTTGAAAGATACAGTGTAAGAATGTCGCTTCGGCATTTTGCAAAATGGCACAGAGAGATTCAAGAACCAAATTCCGGCCATCAGGAAGCGTTGTTAAAGTACCGGTACGTCACTGACAGTCAAAAGACGTCTATGGAACAAGCATGATTCACTTTGTTGGGGATGGGTGGGAGTGAGGAGAGGGGACAAAGAATGAGAAAAAAGGAAACACGAAAAGGTAAAGAAGGGGGAAAAGATTACTTTTAGAACAGTCTGCACAAATCCTAGTGAAAGTGAGCATAGTCTCTTTGAAAAAAGCAAGGTGGGCGTTTGCTAGGTAGTTACCCCTGTGCACAACTTTTGGACCAAAGTGGGGGGTGGGCGTTTGCTAGAATGTGGGCTTATGCTAGGGATTTTACGGTATATATATATATATATATATATATATATATATATATATAGATATATATATATATAGATAGATATATAGATATATAGATATATAGATATTTTTATATATATATGTATAAAAGATATGATATATATAAAAGATATAATATATAACATATATACACATATATATGTATATATATATATATATATATATATATATATATATATATATATATATATATATATATATATATATATATGTATATATATATGTGATAGTGCGAGTAGCAAGGATAAAGGCAGGGTAGGGAAAGCGTGGAACAATACACAGCAACCAGGCAACAGGAGACTCAGAGAAGACAGTCGCTAGGAATATTCTTTTATTTCATCCTCTTCTTTCTTTCTCTGACTGACGCTCTCTCTGGCGACTCCACACTGATGACTCTTCTTTTTGATGACTCTCCCTCTTTCTTTCTTTCTTTTAGTAGGATTATAGTCCTTTCCAGCAAAGCTGATATCAGGACTTGCAGCCGCGAACCAGGAAGTCAGATGTCCCACGCTCTCGCAAGCTCTCCCACCTCAGCACCTCGGGCCACCCCAAAAATGTTACAATTTGTAGAAATTGTATGAAGCAACAAGATGAGATGAAACTCACTTCTCCCTCTTACGCACACATCCTCCTATATTTGCATATTGCGCGGACCTCAAAGAAAGCACCACGAAGCTGCAACCAAATCGACAGATTTGAGCCAAAATGGAGGACATTTTGTATTTCCTTATGCAGCTTCAATGGTGACTATCTTTTCGTCCGCGCAAACAAACTACACAGATCCTATATCAAAATAAACTAGTGAATTCAAACTTTAAAATGCAATATTGCATTTTAATCAGCAACTATATTGCTGGAAGCTAACGGTAATTAATGCGTCTAAATATACTTACTTTTAACGGCATTAAGTGAAACTTTCAATAATTAACCACTAAAAACACAACTAGACAAAATATTTTATGACACAGAAAGGAAGAATGTTATCCAAGATTTCTATAGATATACATATTATTAACCAAAGATGTCTATGATGAGAGATATTCATATTTAAACAGCAATGCAAAAACACATATCTACGATCTGCTGCGCAGTCAGTTCTCTTCATTCAGATCTGTAAGCTACAACAACAGTTTACCGTCATTTGTCGAAAGACGTCATATTCTTACGATCTAGAGATCAAGGCACTATAACCTGGTATGTTGCAACAGAGAGAAATAGGAATCAAACGACTAAAGGCCTGTCACTGTTGTTTGAGATAAACTATGCAAAATACGATTTTTAACAATCATATCAATGAAATATGCAAATATTATGGCTTTTCAAAGCTGCTATTAACAATCTTTCTTTTTCTAAATCTAACACACAAACAATTGCATGGAAGGGAAATAACTCCAATACTAGTCTAAACTCTCTCCGTTAAGCCACACATACAAGTGCACACGGCTACATATATATATATATATAGAGAGAGAGAGAGAGAGAGAGAGAGAGAGAGAGAGAGAGAGAGAGAGAGAGAGGAGGGGCTAAGATAATATATAGATATATCGATATATATCTCTGTGTGTGTGTGTGTGTGTCTGTCTGTCTGTGTGTGTGTGTGTAAAATAAAGCTCACAGCCAACTTGACAATCAAAGCAAAATAGTAACAGTTATGAAAGTACTAAATACAATCATTAATAGCATCAAAAACGACATCGATGATGAAACCTCTTGAATTGGATAAAAGAAAAAAAAAGACATAGAAAAAAATAGTCACAATATCATCGCGATGTCTCGACCTGGGTCGGCATATCACAATCGCATCACTCCAACTCTGTGTGTGTGTGTGCGGTGTGTGTGTGCGCGCGCGTGCGTGCGTGCGTGAATGCGTGCGTGCGTGTGTGCATGCGTGCATGTGTGTGTGTGTGTGTGTGTGTGTGAGCGTTTATATTTCTGGCAAAAATAATGATAAAAATTATTTTAAAAATAATTATATTGTATCTTCACTGAAAAAAACCCATTACTTTTTCCAGATTCTGTTTCACTGCTAATGTGCTCCGGTCATTTTCTCAGTCTTCCTCCTCTCTCCACTTCTGTTACACAAACTGCACTTTGGAAAAAAAAAAAAAAAAGATCCACGTAAAAGCTTGTATTTTCTTTTTTGCTTCTGTTTTTTGTTGTTGTTGCTAAATTGATATATTTTTTTTATAAAAATATATAAATCTCTTTTTTCTTTCCCTCTAAAGTGCTTTCTGCTTTTGTTCTTTCTGTCTATTTTGTTTTGTGTTGCGTGCTTGTCAGTTTGTTTATTTTTTTGTTCTTTCGACTTGGTTTCAGAGGATTCCCTCCCCCCCCCCTCCCCTTCCTTCACCAGTGAAAAAGTAGAAAGAAGAAACTGCACATTTGATAACAACAGAGAAAACGTAAATGAAGTATTCAAGGCCATAGAAACAGCTGTGTCCCTTCAGCAGGGAAAACACACAGAGAGAGAGAGAGAGAGAAGAGAGAGAGAGAGAGAGAGAGAGAGAGAGAGAGAGAGAGAGAGAGAGACAGACAGACAGACAGACAGACAGACAGACAGACAGACAGATAGATAGACAGATAGATAGACAGAAGGCAGACAGACAGAAAGACAGAGACAGAGATAAAGAGACATAATGAGAGAGACAGAGAGACACAGACAGACAGACAGACAGACAGACAGACAGACAGACAGAGGGAGAGAGAGAGAGAGAGAGAGAGAGAGAGAGAGAGAGAGAGAGAGAGAGAGAGAGAGAGAGAGAGAGAGAGAGAGAGAGAGAGAGATTTGATTTGATTTGATTTGATTTGATTTGATTTGATTTATTCTTTTATATCGATGATAATGGAATAAGCACTCTTGTGCTTTTTTACATCCAGTCCCCGTGTGTATGCAGTTTTGTAAATGTCATCTGTTCCCACCAGCACACAATGGCCTTCCCGTGGGAAAAGCGGAACAGGATTTAACGTGTGCGCAAGATGTTCTGCGTGCGTTCCCACACGAGGCCTCGGTTTAAAGTCTCATCCGAAGGACTTTTGGGGAGAGTGGAGTCAGCACTGATGTTAACTACAGGAGAAAAATCTCCTCGACCGGACTCGAACCTAGGTCGTCAGATTGCCAGCCAATGTTCTGACCACTAGGCTATCCATCCCCCTTGAAGAGAGAGAGAGAGAGAGGGAGAGAGAGAGAGAGAGAGAGAGAGAGAGAGAGAGAGAGAGAGACAGACAGACAGACAGACAGACAGACAGACAGACAGACAGACAGACAGACAGACAGACAGGGAGATAGATAATCTTAAAAAAACTTTATATCGAGGATAATGAAATAAGCACTCATGTGCTTTTTTACATCAGTTCCGGTGTATGCAGTTTTGTTAATGCATCTGTTCCCACCGGCACACAATTGGCCTTCTCGTACGAAAGCGAACAGGATTTAATCGTTGTGCGCAAGATGTTCTGCATGTGTTCGCACACTGGCCTCGGTTTATAGTTTCATCGAAGGACTTTGTAGGGGAGTGGAGTAGCATGATGTTAACTCCAGGGGAAATCCCTGAAAGGGGATCGAACCCGGGTCATTATATTGAGAGAGACGAGGGACAGTGGACAGATAGAGTACAAGAAAGTAGAGAAAGACAGCAAGAGACATCAGAGACGAGAGAGAATGAGAGAGACAGAGAGGAGTGAGACGAGGAAGGAGAAGAAGAGAGAGATAGAGAAGAGAGAAGAGAGAGAGACAGCAGAAGAAGACAGGACAGAGAGACAGAGAGAGAGAGACAGAGAGACAGAGAAGAGACAGAGAGAGAGGACAGAGAGACAGAGAGACAGAGACAGAGAGACAGAGAGACAGAGAGACAGAGAGCAGAGACAGAGACAGTGAGACAGAGATAGAGAGACAGAGACAGAGACAGAGAGGGAGGGAGAGAGAGAGTGTGCGTGTGTTAGAGAGGAGGCAAGGCAAGGCAAGGCAAATTCTTTTATTCGCGGATAATGAATAAGCACTCGTGTGCTTTTTTAAAATCCAGTCCCGCTTTATCAGGGATAACATCAAGAGAGACGACAGTCAACAGACAGACAGACAGACAGACGACAGACAGATGACAGAAGGCAGACAGACAGAAGACAGAGACAGAGATAAAGAGACATAATGAGAGAGACAGAGAGACACAGAAGAGACAGACAGAAGACAGAGACAGAGAAGAGAGAACAGAGAGACAGAGAAGAGAGAGAGAGAGAGAGAGAGAGAGAGAGAGAGAAGGAGAGAGAGAGAGAGAGAGAGAGAGAGATTGATTGATTGATGATTTGATTTGATTTGATTGATTATTCTTTATTCGGGATAATGGAATAGCACTTTGTGCTTTTAAACCAGTCCGTGTGTATTGCAGTTTTGCAATTTCATCTGTTCCAACGGACACGTGGCCTATCTTACGAAAAGCCGGACATGGATTTACGTTTGCAAGATGTTCTCGTGCGTTCGCACACGGGCCTCGGTTAAGTGTCTTACCGAAAGGAGAGACATAATGAGGAGAGACAGAGAGACCAGACTGACGACAGACAGGTCGACAAGGACGAAGAGAGAGACAATGAGAGAGACGAGAGAGAAGACGAGAGAGAGAGAGAGAGAGAAGAGAGAGAAGAGAGAGAGAGAGAGGGAGGAGAGAGAGAAGGTAGGGAGGGAGTAATAGAGAGACAGAGAGGGGCAATGTTCAATGTACCAGAGAATCGTGAGGACACTACCACCAAACAAACAAGCAGAAACAGTGAACAAAGTAAACAACAACAAAAACTGTAGTGTTTTCCTATCTACAGAAAAAAATAACCATTTTACCTCTAGCTATCAACAACAGGTGATAACATCTATAAAAGATAGAGTCCTAACATGCGATAAAACAACAACAGCAACAAGAAGGCTTAAATATCTGTACATTATTGCTCACCATTTCCTGACACACACAAAAAAAACAATACTAGAAAATGTTACATTAATTTTACATCAGTTTTGCATTAGTGCTGTGTAACTTTAGAGGCTGTTATCAACTTGCTTTTGTTTGTTTGTTTGAAGGGGGTGGGGGGGGGTCTTAGAGAAACAACAGCAAAACGTTAAACGCCTAAAGAATATACTTTTCTTCAGTGTTCAGAATGGGGTTTTTTATCTCTACTGTTAAGCCACTACGGTTCTCATTTCTTGTTATCAGTTTTGTATCATTTTGTAAATTCATGTAATGTATGTTTCTGAACACATTACAGCTTGTTGATCGCTTACAAATAGATATTTACGTCCACTGTTCAGACAACACATGCACTGCAATAGTCCAGATGAGTCTATTAACCGAGGTCCTGTGTACGAACGCAAGCAAAACATATTACGCACACGTTAAACCCCTTCCGCTTTTCGAAACAGTAGACCATTGTGTGCCGGTGGGAACAGATTACAACATTTACAAAACTGCATACACCTGGAGACTGGGTGTAAAAGAAAACCACATTATTCTCTCAAGAATAGATTAAAAAAAAAGAATAAATAAGATGGCAATAAACAGAGCAACATCATAGCAATGATTAAAATAGCCATCAAATAAAATGGTAAAAGAAAGAACAAAAGAACATGGTTTTGATATATCAGAAGCAGACCATATTTGTCAATGTCCACGTGTCCCTCATTCCCGCTCTTAATGTGTCCTGACAGTGAACGTCGTTTTACTGACAATAAAAGTGTCATTACACGATACAGTTACATCAACAGCTGTCAATTTCGTTGTCATCAGCCATTGTCTTCAGCTTTCAAATAGCTGCCACAGATTCAGTATTGTCATACACAGCTCCTGCACCAAGAGTCACCAGGTATGTCTGCTTTGTTGTCTGTTTTACTGTCTGTCTCTCTCTTTGCCTGCAAAATGTCTGTCTGTCAGCCTGTGTGTCTGGTTGATATGCTAGTGGTATATGTCCGTGAACTTGATGGTATCTTACCTATTTCTTGGCATTTCTGTCTAGAACTGTTTTTTTAATGTTTTTTAAAGAAGATATAGCTTAGTGATCAGAGCACTCGCTCTATCGAAGTTACGGTTAAGCAGCATTGAGTGTGGCTACCTCTTGAACAGACGACTACTCGTGTGCTTTGGCTTCATTACGGTCCCTCAGTTCACCCAGCTGTAAATATGTACCTGGCCTCTTTAGAGTCAGGGAAGAGAGGGTGATGAGAGATTGGCGCTGCCCTCAGCATGACCCAGAGAGAAGCTGAGGACTCTGACACCTTTCCCCAACGACTGCATGCATACATGGAAACACAGCATGGTAGATCCGTGGTTTAGAGGTCATGCACCTGCACACTTTTTAATGATGGTAGTAATCCATATCAGCTACCGAAGTTCAGGGTTAGTTTAAAAAAAAAGAAAAAAGAGTCTGATACAAAACATGGTAAAGTTCCTGGGTATTACTCCTACTTCTAAACTATCTTGGAATATACATTTCTTATATTTTTAACTACGGCAAGAGAGTCTCTAAATTCAATGAGAACTGTAAGCGAGTAAACTGTGGGAACAAGGCACTTTTACTCTGAAAAAAAACCTCAGTAACATCCCTTTCGTTACTCCCAATTATCATGTGGCCAAGTGGTCTTTTTCAATGTATCTAAGTACTTACTTAAAAAGACACAAAGCATGGACTGTAAGGCATATGGACTTGCCCTCCTGTTACTTTTTCATGCATCAACCCTTGGGACTTAACATGGAACTGGGGGACAATTGGCGTATGTAAAACACGTAGGCCTACTAAGAAGCAAAACCACGAAATATTTATTTCAGAAGTAAAAAATATATCAGAAGTGAAATGTCCTAAACAGGCTAAGTCTGATTCTGCTTTAAACCAACAGGCGTGTATGTTTCAGACCTTTATTGAAAAATCTGGAATTGATCAACATATTATGAACACACAAACTACAATTCTACCTAATCCGTACTGGGAAATGATCACAGCAAATTGTGAAATAGAATACGTTTGTACGGCAAAGACTGAAAATCAAAATATCATGATCTCTGAGGTCGATCACGTTCATCAAGACATTCTCACCATTTTACAACCGTTAAGCTGATTCACATCTTTATGATCAAGAAGCGGGTTCAGCTTTTGTAATTTTAGTAGGAAACTGTTTTTTCTGTTGGTAAGCATCATTCCATATTTACAACTGAGCCAAGAACCATTCTAATGGCTTTCAAATGCGTTCTTGATATTCCACCGAATATAATTCAAGTTTTCCTTTGATTCAAGATCAGCGCTCTATGCATTAAAATGCACAGATTATTCTAGAGATCAACCATGTCTTTCATATTTTACCTTTGATGGGTATTTTTGTCACTTTGGTACCTTCACATGTGGGATTCTTACCACATGAATCGGTCGAGAGAGCTGCAAAGAGACGTGCAAAGCACGTTTATTTTTTTAATTTTTTTTATATTCTTTTATATCGAGGATAATGGGATAAGCACTCTTGTGCTTTTTTACATCCAGTCCCCGTGTGTATGCAGTTTTGTAAATGTCATCTGTTCCCACCAGGCACACGATGGCCTACTCTTACGAAAAGCGGAACAGGATTTAACGTGCGCAAGATGTTCTGCGTGCGTTCGCACACGGGGCCTCGGTTTAAAGTCTCATCCGAAGGACTTGTGGGGAGAGTGGAGTCAGCACTGATGTTAACTCCAGGAGAAAAATCTCCTCGACCAGATTCGAACCCGGGTCTTCAAATTGCCAGCGCAATGTTCTGACCACTAGGCTATCCGTCCCCCTGTGTGTGTGTGTGTGTGCATGTGTGTGTGTGTGTGTGTGTGTGTGTGTGTGTGTGTGTGTGTGTGTGTGTGTGTGTGTGTGTGTGTGTGTGTGTGTAGTGTTGCTGTTGCAATTTTTGGAGTGTGTGTATGTGTGTATGTAGGAAAGTTTGTGTACATTTGTATATGTGTGTATGTATGTATGTATGTATGTATGTATGTATGTATGTATGTATGTATGTATGTATGTATGTATGTATGTATGTATGTATGTATGTTTGGATGTTTGGATGGATGGATGGATGGATGGATGGATGGATGGATGGATGGATGGATGGATGGATATAATTATGTATGTATGCACATGCATGTCTGTGCAAGTGTGTGAGTGTATGTACCATGCATGTGTATACATCTTCAACATTGTTGATAAATAATTTACAGAAAATTGCGGAGAACCAGATTCACACTGTAAAAGATGACACGTCTATCCTTCCACCTGGTCCGCGGGATTCTCCTGTTGTTATTGGTGAGATATACCTGCTGTTATTGGTGAGATATTTCTGCTGTTATTGGTGAGATATTTCTGTTGTTATTGGTGAGATATACCTGCTGTTATTGGTGAGATATTTCTGCTGTTATTGGTGAGATATTTCTGTTGTTATTGGTGAGATATACCTGCTGTTATTGGTGAGATATACCTGCTGTTATTGGTGAGATATTTCTGCTGTTATTGGTGAGATATTTCTGTTGTCATTGGTGAGATATACCTGCTGTTATTGGTGAGATATCCCTGTTGCTATTGGTGAGATATCCCTGTTGTTATTGGTGAGATATACCTGCTGTTATGGGTGAGATATTCCTGTTGTTTTTGGTGACATATTCCTGTTGTTATTGGTGACATATTTATGCGTAATTTGTAAAATTAATATTTCTCTTGTTATTCGTGAGGTATATGAGTCTTTACAGACTAAATGGCTGTGAACTTGATAAAACTGTTGCAGTTTCAGGATTTGTAATTCCAGTTCTGAAAACTGAAAGGTCTAATTACACTACAAGAGAAGTTTCCACTTTCTCAGTTGAGCTTATTGCCATTGTCATGGCCTTCAATTGCCCAATTAATGCTCTATTTGTACGTTTACAAGATTCACTCTGAGGTGATTCCATTCTGTTTTACAATCTTTGCAGTCTTTTAGTAGAGGTGAGATTGTGGCTGGAATTGTGTGCTTAAAATTCATTTTTTGTTATCCATACGGAAAATATATGTACAATGTTGTTGTATTTCATTCCATCGTGTTCGTTGAGAAAGTGAATGGGCGGACGGTACAGCTCAAAGGGGGTAATGAACAATCATTTTCATTAGTATATCAATTACGCTGTCCTTACAACAGGAATGCTGTCTTCTACCCATGACTTGCTAGGACCAGTTTGACACTGCGCATCATGACACATTTCTTTCAAAAAATGTCTTGATGCTGTCATGATCTGAACAAAGGTAACTATTTTTTTACTTAAACCACTAAGGGAGAAAAGAGAATTTATAATTAGTTTAAAGATTCTTTTTCTTTGACTTCGAAGATCATGGAATAAGTCCTCATGTGCCTTTTTTTTTTTAACAACCATTCCCGGTGTGTACGCGTTTTTTTTTTTCATTTTGTTATCCGTTCCTACCACCAGCACACACTGGCCTACTCTTCCGAAAAGTGGAACAGGTTTTAACGTGTGCGCAAGATCAAGATCGTTTCTGTTGCAGGTTTCTGAGCTGTGCATGGCACTATGCAAAGACGGGAGTTCATGCTCCAACAATGAGTGCAATGTAGCTGCTGGCTGTCAGTGCTGCGACGTGTCCATGTATTGTAAACTCACTTCAGGCGACTCGAGCGGACACTGCAGTGACTACAGTGCGTCTTCCTTTATCTCTTTGGGTTCATAATTATGTCATAGTTGACCGGTGGTCTAGAGGTAATGCGCCTACCTAGAAAGCGAAAAGCCCGGGTCGCAGTGTGCGGTGGTTGGAATCCCGTTTGAGCCCAAAAATTTTTCCCATCCATTAGACCATGAGTGTTGGTCTGGGTGCTAGTCTTTTGGATGAGACGATAAGCCGAGGTCCCGTGTGTTTCACAAGTTGTTTAGCGCACGTAAAAGAACCCATGGCAAAAAGAGGGTTGTCCCTGGCAAAATTCTGGCGAAAAAAACACTGATAGGGAAACAAACACAGTTGCAGACAGGAAACAAATTTTGAAAAATGGGTGGCGCTGCACTTGTGGCGGGGAAAGCAGCCCGAATTTCACACAGAGAAGTATGATGTGACATGAAGTGGTTTAAAACTAAAAAAAATAAATAATAAAGTGTGTGTGTGGGCGTGCGTGCACGTGTGCATGAGCGCGTGTGGGTGCGCGCGCACGTGTGTGTGTGTGCTGTAGATTTCTTTAGATGGAAACTCGGTGCGCTATCTCATGCATGACTAGCACCCAGACCATCTGACAAGGTCTGATGAAAGGGAGAGAAATGACTCCTGTACTGGTGTGTCTGTTAGAATCTAGAGATAGAACAGTCCACTTTCTTTCTTTCTTTCTTTCTTTCTTTCTTTCTTTCTTTCTTTCTTTCTTTCTTTCTTTCTTTCTTTCTTTCTTTCTTCATTTCTTTCTTTCTTCCTTCTTTGTTTTTTTCTGTGTGTCTTTCTTTCTTTCTTGTTTGCTGCCTCATCATCTGTGACCCTCCTGTTTTACTGTTCCCAAGGGGCTTTTTTCAATATCTCCACCCACCCCAGCCATACCCAGATTCGTGGTGTCAATCTTCGGGGTTAGAAATCCACCGGGAATCCCATCAAAGTCAGGCCGGCGTGAGGTCACCAGCCAGAGGGGCCCTGCACTGCTACTGGGTCCCTCTTGGTGCCTGTGTTGAGCTAGCATTCGCTGGGCATCACCTACTAAGCCTCCTACTGACGACAGTAACAGCTCAGTCGTGGAGCCAGACTGAGTCAGACGCCCATCTGGGATAGCGACTACCTCAACATCTCTCCAACAACTTTCTCCTGTGAACTTCCAGCCCTGTAGCTTTCCACACAAACTCACTGGATAAAGACGGATATGTATTTATACCGTAAAATCCCTAGCATCAGCCCACCATCTAGCAAACGCCCACCCCCCACTTTGGGCCAAAAGTTGTGCACAGGGGTAACTACCTAGCAAACGCCCACCCTGCTTTTTTCAGAGACTATGCTCACTTTCACTAGGATTTGTGCAGACTGTTCTAAAAGTCATCTTTTCCCGCTTCTTTACCTTTTCGTGTTTCCATTTTTCTTATTCTTTGTCCCCTCTCCTCACTCCCACCCATCCCCAACAAAGTGAATCATGTTTGTTCCATAGACGTCTTTTGACTGTCAGTGACGTACCGGTACTTTGACAACGCTTCCTGATGGCCGGAAGTTGGTTCTTGAATCTCTCTGTGCCATTTTGCAAAATGCCGAAGCGACATTCTTACACTGTATCTTTCAAATTAGAAGCCGTCCAGTATCTGGATAACGAAGCAGGTGGGAATATTTCGGAGTGTGCCCGTGAATTTTCTGTGGATAGGAAGAGGATCAGGGAATGGAATGAAAACAGAGATAGACTTGAACAGCAGTACGGAAAAGACAAAGAAAAACGGAAACTGTCAAAAGGACCAGTAGTTAGATCTGAACATGTCGACCAAGGTGTGCTGCATTATCTGGAAGATGAAAGATCTGAAGGCAGGGTATTGCGAAACAAGGACCTACAACGGAAAGCGATGGAACTGGCAGGTGCTTTCAATGTGGTGGGCTTCTCGGCATCAGACATGTGGTTAATTAAGTCGCTGGAAACGGCGCCACTTGGTGTCTTGTCGACAGGGAACCAGCTCAAGCCGAAAGGTCCCTGCAGACTTTGAGGATCAACTTCTCCAGTTCCGACGGAACGTTCTGCGACTACGTCATCACCATGGTTGTCCTCTGTCCAACATCATGAACATGGATCAGACGATGGTCCGGTTTGACATGATGCCAGCCTTACCAACAACAAGAAAGGTGCAAAACAAGTTAGAATCAAGAGCACAAAGGCTGAAAAACGAGGCTTCACGGTGACACTTACGGCGGCAGCGGATGGAACCAAATTGCCAGCTTTTGTGATCTTGCAAAAAGAGAAATGGGAACATTCCATCTCCGGGTTGTTTTTTTTTTTTTTTTTTTTTTTTTTTTTTTTTTTTTTTTTACAGCTGACACTGTTCAGCCAGACAATGTCCGTGTATGTGCGAAAGCCAATGGCTGGATGACCAGAGACACCATCATTGCCTGGATTCAGCGTGTCTTTGGGCCATCCGACGAACGCCGCCTCCTGCTTCTGGTCTGTTACAGTGCCCATAGGACTCAGGAAGTCAGGGACACACTCCAAGCGCAGCAAGTGGACACCGTGTTCATTCCTGCAGGATGCACCCCTTTGGCACAGCCAGTGGATGTGGCTCTTGCCAAGCCCTTTAAGGACTCCATCAGAGATTGCTGGGTGGAGTGGATGAGGGAACCCAGGCCACCGACTGCTGCTGGCAACCTCAGGCAGGCCACCAGACAAGACGTCATCAACTGGATCAGCAGGGCTTGGGACAACATTCGACCTGAAGCGATCATTAAGTCGTTCCTGAGGTGCGCCATATCCAATGCCATAGATGGATGACAAGAGCCAGTCCTCTTCTCTCTCTCTCTCTCTCTCTCTCTCTCCTCTCTCTCCTCTCTCTCTCTCTCTCTCTCTCTCTCTCTCTCTCTCTCTCTCTCTCTCTCTCTCTCTCTCTCTCTCTCTCTCTCTCTCTCTCTTTCTCTCTCTCTCTCTCTCTCTTTGTGTGTTTTAGCATGTGGCTTGTAACTGTGTGTGTGTGTGTGTTGTGTGTGTGTGTGTTGTGTGTGTGTGTGTGTGTTGTGTGTGTGTTGTGTGGTGTGTGTGTGTTGACGGGGATGCGATGATATATGTGAATGTGAGTGCGCGTGCGCGCGCGCGCGCGCGCGCCGGGTGTGTGTGTGTGTGTGTTGTTGTGTGTGTGTGTGTGTGTGTGGTGTGTGTGTGTGTGTGTGGTGTGTGTGTGTGGTGTGTGTGGATGCTTGATGTCGCTATGTAGCTCTCACATGATGGTCACGTATTGGCCGGGGTGAATTATTACTTACTGTTGATAAAGATGTGTTGCGTTGTGACATTTTGCTTTTTTGTCTATTCGCGACGGGATATTGCGCATTAGCAACTTGCCTTTGTATGACCGGTGTGTCTGGTCTGACGCTTTTGATAGTTTTCATTATCTTGTTGAATTGGCTTATTACTATTAGTATTACCTTTTTCAACTCCGGTACATTATTTACATTTGAAGTTTCAATTTAGCTTTATCTTTTTGCATTTGTTTACGTTCTTGTTCACCTTTATTGTGTTATTTCCCCATCCCTAACTCCTCGACTAAGCCCTTGCTCCAATTTAGTTTTTGGCAAGAGTTTTTGTTTATATTGAAATATAACTGTGATTTGTGTATGGTGTATAGTGGAATTATTTAATATAGTTATTGATATGCCAGGGACTCGTGACAGTTGGCCTTCAGCAGATGGTCTCAGAATAGGATTTTTAAATATCAATCATATTATTAACAAAATGTCCGATGTTTATCATATTCTATCAAATCCACACACAAATTTTCATATATTTGGTTTTGCGGAATCCTGACTATCTAAACACATTTCTAATAATGAACTTGTTATTTCTGGTTATCAGATAATCCGCAAAGATCCTCTCCAACCGAAGGAAACGGGCTTTCTTATTTATTTACACGAAAACATCCGCTACAAACGAGTTGAATCACTTGAAAATTATTATTTAGAATCAGTTTGGATTCAGATATCCTTGAAAAAAACAAAACCAATCCTTGTCGGTTTTATTTATAGAAATCCAAAAGAACTTATAGACTGGCATGACAAATTCACTTTAATGATGGAGGAAGCTTCACTACTCTCAGAGGAAATTATCTTATTAGGTGACTTCAATATAGATTTGTTAAAAACTAACCACAATTGGATACAAACTTATGACTCTTTTCATCTGACACAGTTAATTGATAAACCTACAAGAATCACTGACACATCCAAAACTCTGATTGACCACATTTACTCAACTTCACCAAATCATATAATAGAAGTATGTCGCCCTGCCTTTGGATGCAGTGACCACCTTCCAGTGTGCTTAACATGGTCAAAAAAAGGTATAAAGATTCCTAAGAACAGTCATAAGATTATTAAATATAGATGCTTATCTTCTTTTGACAAAAATGCATTTTTATTAGATTTACTTAATTCTTCTTTATCTTTGGTCTATCAGTTTATGAGCCCTGATGAAGCGTTTGAGGTATGGTACCACAGTTTTCTCAATATCTACAATGCGCATGCACCCATTAAAAGTAAGCGTGTCAAGAGCAATCCAAAAGTACCATGGATAACTGAGGAGTTAGAAAATGCCATAAAATTAAGAAATCAACTATCAGTTACAGGAACCAGGGAAGAATATAAAGAACAGCGAAATATAGTAAACAATATGAAACGCTTAAGTAAAAAAAAGTACTTCCAACAGCTAGTATACTCTAAGTCAGACAATAAATCTGTTTGGAAAGCAATTAACTATTTGACAAATAAAAATGTAACATCTCAAAGTTCATCGCTCAAAGATATATCCCTTGACGATATTAATGTCCATTTCTGCAATATTTCCTCTTCTACAGTACCAATAGACAGATCACATCTAAACAAGTTAGAAACATTAAAACATTACTGTAGATCTAAAAACATTTTATCAAATTTAGATATCCCTCTTATGTGTATTAATGATGTTTGCAATTCCCTTACTCATTTGAAACAGACAAATACGAAAGGTCTTGATGGCATTGATGGTAAAATTCTAAAAATAGCTGCCCCCGTTATGGCAGAATCTCTTACATACATTTATAATTTATGCATTTCTGCTAACACCATTCCTACAGCTTTTAAAACTGCCAAAGTTATACCTATCTTTAAATCTGGTGACCGTTCAGATCCCTACAATTATAGACCAATCTCTATTCTATCCATACTATCAAAACCTTTAGAGAATCACATCAAAAAACATATTCTCCATCACTTAAATCGATATAATTTGTTACATCCTAATCAATCTGGTTTCAGAGATAACCATTCCTGTCAAACTGCTTTGACAAGCTTAGTTGATCAATGGCTTACTAATATCAATATAACAAAATCACCGGAGTTATTATAGTAGACTTTGCTAAGGCGTTCGATGTGATTGACCACACTCTGTTACTAAAAAAACTTAAAATCTATGGTCTGTCAGATAGTACTGTCAAACTCATGTTATCATTTCTTTCTGAAAGAAAACAAGTCGTTTCTGATAAAGGTAAGACATCGGCAGTACTATCCAATAACTATGGCGTCCCCCAGGGATCTGTTCTAGGACCTATTCTTTTTTCTATATATATAAATGACCTACCCTTATCTCTAAACACACAATGCGAGTTATTTGCAGATGATACAACTATCCATACCAATCATTCTCAATTGAATGAAGTTACATCTGCTCTGCAAGAAAGTATTCACTGCCTGCTTCGATGGTCAGAGTTAAATCATATGAGTCTTCATCCCAAAAAAACTAAGTACTTAATTATAACAACTCGAAAAAAGCGACAAAATCTTTCAAACAATTCTACGGCTATCTATATTAATAACAACAAAATTGATGAAGTAGACCATCATAAAATTCTTGGAATTACAATTGACAATAACCTTTCTTGGATGTACCACATCTCTGCATTATGCAAAAAAGTATCAAAATGTGTACACCAGTTATCTAAAATAAAGCATTTCTTAGACCTAAACGCTAGGAAAATGTTTTTCAATGCATATATTATATCCCATATGAGTTATGCTTCAATGATTTGGGATTCGGCTAGCGCAAATGTTCTCAAGCCATTGTTCAGTGTGCATAGACGAGCTCTAAAACTTGTTCTTTTAAAATCTTCATCATTAACCATTTCTGACTATAAAACACTTGACATTCTTCCATTGAGATCCAAGCTTAAGCATAATAAGGCAGTGTTTATGTATAAAATCATGTCCGGTTTAGCTCCCCCCTTGCTTCAAAACAGATTCACAATCAATGTCAATCGTCATGCCAATAAGATAATGGTGCCACTTCCAAGAATTGACCTATTTAAATCCACTCTCACATATTCTGGTGGTACACTATGGAATGAGATATCAACCCTCAACCTTCACAAAGCTTGCAGTGTTTCTGTTTTTTAAAAAAAAACTATCACGTACATCTTATGGACAACATATCACTATTTTGATGAAATTGATTCAATTTGCAACACCATTAATAACTAGTATCATGTAATTTCAATCATGTGTAAGTATTATGTCAACTCTTAACCACCACCACCCAGTACTTTTGTCCCCTCTTTATTCTTGCCTCCTTCTCTTTCCCTCCCCCCACCCTCCCCTCTCTACACCCCTCTCGCTCCAGGGTTGTCTTTTGTCTCTCTGTCTTCCTGCCCATCTCTCTGCCTATTCTACTGTCTCCCTGTCTGTTCTATTTTTTTCCTTCTGTTGTCTGTCTGTCTGTCTGTCTGTCTGTCTGTCTGTCTGTCTGTCTGTCTGTCTGTCTGTCTGTCTGTCTGTCTGTCTGTCTCTCTCTCTCTCTCTCTCTCTCTCTCTCTCTCTCTCCCTCTCTCTCTCTCTCTCTCTCTCTCTCCTCTCTCCTCTCTCTCTCTCTCTCTCTCTCTCTCTCTCTCTCCTCTCCTCTCCTCTCCCTCCCTCTCTACCTCACTCATCCTCTCCCCCCTCTCTCTACTATTCTTCTTTTCCCCCTTCCCCAATTTTTCTCTCTTCCCCCCACCATTATGTCTGTCTCTTATGTAAAGCGTTTCTATTTCACTGAACTGTCTAGGTGCACATTATATTTCAGATTTATGATGAAACCCTTGTATAATCTTGGGTATGTTATGATTTTGCTCACTTGACATAATTAGGTACTAACTTGCATAATTGTAGTCCTTATTGTTTCCCTGATCCTTTTTTTTTCTTTCTTTTTTTTCTCTCTCTCTCTCTCTCTCCTCTTCCCCCTCCTCTTACTCCTCCTCTCCCTCTTTCCCTCTATTCTATTTTTCTCTTTTCTTTGTCCATTTCTTCTTACCCTCTTCAGGAGCTGAAAAAGATAATAACAGCGGCACCTTATTCCTCTCACTCCCTCCCTCTCTCTCTTTTCAAATGTTATAGCTTTATGCTCAAATCATACGATTGGTTGATTTATTCACCAAATTTTGATTTTCATAGCTTTATACTTGAATTATGCATTTGGATTGATTGGTTGATTGATTCACTTCTTTTTTTTTTCTTTTCTTTTTTTTTAAAGAGGGCTGGATGAAAACAAGCCACCATTGTGCTTAATCTTTTCCCTCAATAAAAATGTTCATTCATTCATTCATTCTCTCTCTCTCCTCTCTCTCTCTCTCCTCTCTCTCTCTCTCTCTCTCTCTCTCTCTCTCTCTCTCTCTCTCTCTCTCTCTCTCTCTCTCTCTCTCTCTCTCTCTCTCTCTCCCTCCCTCTCACTCTCTTTTTGCCTGGTTGTTGAATCCAGTTTTTGATGTTTTTGTAGAATTTGTATTGTACAGCTATTAATTCGAGTCTGTATGCAGATATGTTAGTAATATTGATACGCCCTGGAATGTATATGCCTTAGATCTAATGGGTATTTGGATGATTATGACATGAGCATACCACATTGTATGGGTAAAAATGTACATGTGCATGGATATGTATTTAGGATAATTTGTCTGTGTTGGTGCCCACGAGTGTGTCTGGGTGTATTTTTGTGAGTGCGTTTGTTTGTGAGTGTTGGTGTGTGTGTGTCCGTGTTTGTGTGTATGTGTGTGCGTGTGAAATTTTGTTTTGTGTGTGTGTGTGTGTGTGTGTGTGTGTGTGTGTGTGTGTGTGTGTGTGTGTGTGTGTGTGTGTGTGTGTGTGTGTGTGTGTGTGTGGTGCGTTATGTGTGTTCGTGTTTGTCTGTGTGTGTGTGTGTGTGCGTGTGTGTGTATTTTTTTTGTTGTTTTGGGGGAAGAATTGTTTGTTTATGGCAGGGGAGTGTCAGTGAGGGTATTTTTGTGTGTGTGTGTTTGATTGTTATTGTTTAGTAACCTAATTGCTTCACTTATGTGATCGTTCATTGATTTCCTGATTTATCAATAATTGAATTGCAATGTGACTGATTGATTTTCTTGGTATCTTACATTCATTTGTTTATTAACATTGATTTATTCTTTCTTTCTTTTTTTTTCTTTCATTTTGTCCCCATGAGGGCCTGGTGTAAAGAAGCCTCTGGCTTACCCAATTACCCTCATTAAAATTTCGAGTTTGAGTTCGAGTTCGAGTTCTCTTTTGAATGTCCTCTTTGCCTCAAAGTCCCTTTTTTCTATTTTCCTTCACTTCTACTCACACGACCTAACTTACATGCTTTCGAGGTTTGTATTCTCTCAATTACAGGTTGAACACAAACAGTACTTTGTGCAAAGGGGTCTACCCTAGCAAACGCCCACCCCCCAATTTTGCCCTAAATCAGTGCACAGGGGGGGGGGGGGGGGGGGGGGACGTATGCTAGGGATTTTACGGTATACGTAGCATAGCTTTTTCTTTGTCTTCTTCAATTTCCTTTTCTAACCTTCAGCGACAGAGTAGAGACACTAGTAAAAGATGGAAGCAGATGTATCTTTATCATCGGCACGCTCAAAGCTAAGTCAGTTGTTGAAGAAAACCCAATGCCAAGGCTTCCAATGTTATCATGGCTTCAAGAGCTGTGCTGAGATTGTCTGCCACCATGGCAAGCTCAAAGCATCAATAACCTGAACTGTCCTTTCAGGGAGAGAAAAAGTCCTCTGAGGTCGGAGTCTGGCTGCCTATACACGAGAAGGTAGTCAGAAAGAGTCGTGCAGACAAATGGTCTTTGATTCCCAGATGTAAAGTGTGAGTGCTAGCGTAGAGTCTGGGTGACCCCCAAGGTCTTCAAGCTGGAATCACATACTTCAGTGTCTTCATGCGGTTTTTTGCATGGTATCGTGATTTGTTAGAAGGCGCCTATAGCCCGAAACCTCTAACTTCAGCCCTCTAAGTTTCTGTCAGGGTTACCCCACCTTTATCTCCTGTTACCCTGGGAGCCCAGGGGGCAGAGCTTTTAACGGGGCTCTTGATCGCGTGATGTTCCCGTCATATGGGATATTTCATGGAGACAACAGAGCCACCCGTTGTCACGCCCCGTCCTGGTAGGAACATCGCCAGTTGGTCCGGGACTGCTTTCGCAGCTAACCCCCATTTCTAAGGGCCGTCCCCCTATCCGCCACCCGGGGACCCGCCCGGTTGAGGATGGTCGCCTCGCCAGGATTCAAAAGGAACTCAGAGCAACACCAGTAAGAAGGCACTCACCCTGGCCATGATAGAAGACTTCTATCCAGAACAGGCCTGGATCCATGTCTACACAGATGGATCAGCTACAGATGCTATTTTCAATGGAGGAGCAGGAGTACTGATCAAGTACCCATCTGGAGAAGTAGAAACAGCAAACATCCCAACAGGAACACACTGTACCAACTACCGTGCAGAAACTCAAGCCCTGAAACAAGCTGCCACCATGGTCAGACACTCCAAAGATGAATGTCAGCAAGTAGTTTTTTTCACTGATGCCCTGTCAGTCTTACAAGCTCAGTGCGCAGACAAAGAAACAGAACTCCAGCAGGAACTACAGCCTCTTACACAAAACAAACATGTAACGCTGCAATGGATTCCTGCCCACTGTGGCATACATGGCAATGAACAAGCTGATGGACTTGCAAAACAGGGGGCACAGAAAGAACAGTGTGAAAGTAGCCTTACCTTCCATGAAAAGAGGACAATCATCAAATCTATGGCCCAACCTAGAGTAGAGAAGGATGACTACCACCACCTCAAAAGAGAAGATCAAGTCACAGTTCTAAGACTCCGCACTGGGCACAACAGGCTAAACCACCATATGTCCACAAGACTGAAACTTGCTCCTTCTCCCCTGTGTACCTGTGGTAAAGAAAACCAGACAGGTGAGCACATCCTTCAAGGGTGTACGCTATTCAGCGACCTGAGGAAGAAAGTGTGGCTGACGGAGGTAACCCTACAGACCAAGCTGTACGGCCCGCGAGAGGAGCTGGAAAGGACTTGTCGTTATTTTTCCCGGACACATCTGACAGTGTAGAGCGAACGAGAGAAGAGAAGAAGACATACTTCAGTCAACATTACCATCAGCAGCAGCAACAGCAACAACAATAACAACATAAAGTAGTAGTAGTAGTAGTAGTAGTTAGTAGTAGTAGTAGTAGTAGTAGTAGTAGTAGTAGTAGTAGTTGGAGGAGGAGGAGGAGGAGGAGGAGCATCAGCATCAGTAGTAGTAGTAGCAGTAGTGGTGGTGGCGGTAATAGTAGAAGAAGAAGGGGTATTTAGCATCACCTGACCAAACGTGTTACATTCTGAATTAAGTTTAGAAATTTTGACTTATCTAGAAGAAGGAGAAGAAGTAGAAGAAGGATGGGGTATTTAGCATCACCTGACCAAACGTGTTACATTCTTAATTAAGTTAAGAAATATTGACCTCTCTAGATACTCATTCGTCCAATCTTTTCTTCCTTTCGTCTATCCATCCGTCCATCCAGCTACTAATCTATCTACCCACCCAACCATCCATCTACCCATCCACACATCCATCTACCCATCCACACATCCATCTACCCATCCACCCATCCATCCCCTGGTTCCTGAATTCCAGGCTGTCAATGATGTGACACATGTTGCAACAGGAGACGTGGAGGACACAGAGGAAGACATGGAGTCACGTGCAGTGAAACACCGGTTCCTGCCTCCTATGTGATATGCAGCGGTGTGGTAAGAATATCTGTGTGTCTGTGTTTCTGTGTTTCTGTGTTTCTGTCTGTCTGTCTGTCTGTCTGTCTGTCTGTCTGTCTGTCTGTCTGTCTGTCTGTCTGTCTGTCTGTCTGTCTTCCTGTCTCTCTCTTCTCTTCTCTCTCTCTCTCTCTCTCTCTCTCTCTCTCTCTCTCTCTCTCTCTCTCTCTCTCTCTCTGTCTCTACCACTCCCTCTTAATCTCTCATTCTCTCTCTCATTTCTTAAGTCTTTGTCTCTCTCTTTTTCACCCTACCTTTATTTCTCTCTCTCTCTTTCTATCTGTCATCTCTCCCTCACACTCTACACTCTCTCTCTCTCTCCTCTCTCTCTCTCTCTCTCTCTCTCTCTCTCTCTCTCTCTCTCTCTCTCCTCTCTCTCTCTCTCTCTCTCTCTCTCTCTCTCTCTCTCTCTCTCTCTCTCTCTCTCTCTCTATTTATCCATTGATAGAGAGTATGAAGTACATTTAATTTTTTCTTGTCCAGTGCTAAACGATTAAGAACAGAATATATTCCTGAAAAATATTATTGCAGACCAGCTCACTTTAGAATGATTTTGCTCCTGTCTTGAAAAAATCGAAAATGTTATGAAAAATCTTGCTATGTATATCTATAAGTCTTTAGAAAGGAGAAGTAGTTTGATTTCATAACACAGAAAATAGTATAACTGTGTGTGTACGTATTGCATTGCAGTTATTTGAATGAACATGTTTGTGTACTTGTGTATAACATTCTTATAATTATGGCCCTTTTGTAAACCCCTTCAAATGGGACTATGGCCTTTCTTGAATAAATGTCGTCATCGTTATCGTTATCATTCTCTCTCTCACTCATTTAGACTCTCTCTCTCTCTCTCTCTCTCTCTCTCTCTCTTCTCTCTTTATTTATATTTTATATATATATATATATATATATATATATATATATATATATATATATATATATATATATATATATATATATGTAAACCCAACGCACTTATTCTGTTATTTACTTAATTAAAATGTTAAAAATTAATGGTATACTGAAATTGAGTTTTTAATTTTGCTTTTTTTCTAGTTTCTCTTTTTGCTCTGGTTTCTGTCATTACTGTCTCAGCTGTGTCTCTTGTAGTTTTTGAAATGATTTAAAACGCAATATTCTCCACTGTTTGCAGAAATGTCGGAGAGGAGTTCTTCTGGAAATGTTGACAGACCTCTTCCCGATCTGACATCCCCAAAGAATCTCTCTGTCATCCACAGAGCTCACGACCCCCCAATAACGACATTTGTTTTTCCCTTGTTACGTCTTGTTTGACAGAGCTGCTTTCAATCCCCTTTCGGAAAACGGCTTTCACAGAGACAAGAGACTGTAGAGATTATGTCCTAGGTCTGTGTGGTTTTCTGATTTTTTGTTGTTTGTTGTAGTTACGAGATTTGTGTTCGTGTTTTTAGGTTTGTTTGTTTGTTTTGCTTTGGGATGGGTTTGTTATGTTATCTAGTCTGAAATTTCAGCTGTTTTTGATGCCTCTATTTGTTTGAAGGTAAGATATACGTTTTTTAAAAAAACAATTTGTTTCATTTGTTTTCCAGTAGAAAAGCTTGTTTTTTTTTTAGTTCAGTTCCAGTTTTCTTAAGTTTCCCTTCTTTCCTTAATTTTTTTTTTTTTTTTTCGAGGATGATGGAAAAAGCACTCAGGTGCCATTTTTACATCCAGTCCTCTGTGTTGATGTGATGCTTTGTTCTTCTTTCTTTTTTTTTGCATCAGTAATGTAAATTAAGTTGGGAGAAGCAGGTGTCTTCCTAACAGGTTTGCCTCGGTTTCGCTTGTTTGTGAAATGACCGTAGTGTTAGTTCACTGCTGTGTTGTTTTAGTTCTGTGAAATAAAATCTGCCCCATGCATTAGTTTGGTCTGGATTAGTGTGTTTTGGTCACTGTGTACGCTCCCTCTGTCTTTCTCTGTGTGTTTGTCTCTCTGTCTCTTCCTCCTTTTGTCTCTTTCTCTCGGTTTCTGCCCCCCCCCCCCCCCTTCTCTCTCTCTGGCTCTGTTTGTCTGTCTGTATTTTTGTGTCTCTGTCTCCCTCTCTCTCTGTCTATTTTTTTTTTATACCACTTGATGTCACAGCAGATTTATCTGTGTGACATTAGGGCTGCTCTCCCCGGGAAGAGTGCGTCACCACATGTGCAACGCCTACCCATTTATATATATATATATATATATATATATATATATATATATATATATATATATATATATATATATATATATATATATATATATATATATATATTATTATATATATATATATGTATATATACATATTATATATATATACATACATATATATATATATATATATATATATATATATATATATATATATATATATATATATATATATATGTGACGCTCCACCACATAATGAGACGGAGTGCACCTGAGGTCAATTTTAAGTTATTGACATGTTATTCATGTGCAATCAAGTGGCTATCAAATACAAAAAACAGATTGAAAATCGGACAATTCTGTGCAACATTAATACAAATTGAAATGATAGACTGCACGATGGAACAAAATGAGAAACGGGCAAGTTTATTTTAGTAATAGGTTGTCTTAATGAGTGCTTTGGTATTTTCAAAACACATTTAAAAGCAAAAGGAATAAAAATTATGCCTTGATATTTCATTATAAGGTAAATAAACAGATCTAGTTTAATAATCAATCAAAATCTCAAAATTGACAACTTGACCCCCACCTGCCTTTAAAGGCTCCTAGCGCAAAATTAGGTAATGTGCTAAGCGACTCATTTTGTGGTGGAGCGCCACATATATTAGGCACCCATCAGTCTCGGAAGACTATGGAGTTGCCCTGTAGTCTTTAAAGGGCAAAGCCTGGGTAAGTAAGTATGGAGGGCAAGCTGTTACCAATGCAGCAGAACCCCCTCCCCCTCTCCACGCCACTGGAATGATCCATTGGAAAGGCAATGACCAATACGAATGGTTCCAGTACCGTTGCAGGAGCCACCAGAACGTTGCCATATACAGCCCCGAGCGGCCCTGGGACTCCAACTCCCTGATTTTTCCCCAGGGATTGTGTCTAAACACGACACCTGTGTGCGTGCTGTTTTTAAAAAAAAAATTGTCATCTGCTCCTACCGGCACACGATGGCCCGCTCTTCTGAAAGGCGGAACGGGGTTTTAACGTGTGCGCAAGATGTTCTGCAACGCACGCGGAGCCTCGGTTTATAGTCTCATCCGAATGACATTCAGTTCGATTTTTGTCAAACTGGGAAGAAAGGGCGAGGCTGGGTACGAACCCAGAAACTCACGGTTTACTTGTTGGCAGGTAGACGTCTTAGCCATCCTGCCACCTTCCTTCCTTTTGAGGACAGTATCAACAAAGAAACAAGGGAAATAGAACATAGCAAGAACCCCCCCCCCCCCCAGTATTTTCCTATCTACAGAAGAAAATAACCATTTTGTCTCTTGGCTATCAACAACATATGATAATACATAAAAGAAAAAAAAACAGTAATTAACATGGAATCATATCGTCTCATAAAACAAAAACAGAACCAAGAAGGCTTAAATATCGCTATTTCATTGTTTGCCGTTTCGTGGTTCAGTAAAGCTAAACAGACTGGAGCAATTATGCTGCATTCGTTTTATATCACTTTGACATTACTTTTTGTTAATGTTGTATTTTTTGTGGGATATTATCATATTCATGTTGCATTTTGGTGGGTTTTTTTGTTTTTTTGAAACAACAGAAAAATACCTAAACGGTATTCTTTACTTCAGTGTTTACAATGTTTTATTAATTTCCACTGTTTAAACATAATAGTTCTCAAGTTTTGTCAGTTTTGTGTTATTTTGTAAATTCATTAAATCAATGTTTGGTTTTATTTTTATTTTGTCTTATCTCCAAAACGGCAAAATGCTTAAATTTTACAGGCTGTTGATTGTTTACAATGCTGTATTCATCTCTGCCTTTTAGACAACACATGCACTTAAATAAGATGGCAACCCCCCCAAGCAATATCGTAGCAGTACAATAGCCATCAAATAAAAGGGCAAAAACAAAAAAAATAACTTGAACAATATCGCATCCCTATATTAGAAAAACAACCATTGGTTCCTATGAAAACCGTCTACAACTGTAAAGAAGCGTAAACTTAAAATGATAAAAGCATGTCACAAGATCAAATGGGCTTGCAAAACCAATACTGCACGGCACTGTCCAAGGAGAAAGAAAAAGAGGCAGACCAAGGAAGATATGGGAGGATAACATCAGCGAATGGACAGGCCTAGAACTCAACAAAACTTTGAAAAAGGCACAACAGAGAGAGGAATGGAGGGAACTGGTCGTCAAGTTTTTAGGGGTGCCCCCACAGTTGCCAGACTGAGGGATAGATAGATAGATAGATAGATAGATAGATAAACAGATAGATAGATAGATAGATAGATAGATAGATAGATAGATAGATAGATAGATAGATAGATAGATAGATAGATAGATAGATAGATAGATAGATAGATAGAGTAGCAATGCAATGGCCATGAAATAAAATGGCAAAAAGAAAAAAAAAACTTAAGAATATCGTATCCCTATAATGGAAAATATCACATGTCGATTGCAGCTTGTTCCTCACTCGGCCTGTTAATGAGTCCATCACAATCAACGTCGTTTTACTCATCATTAAAAGCGAAAGTAATTGCGCAATACAATTACATCAACAGCTGACAATTTCACTGTCATCAGGCATTGTCTTCAGCTTTTAAATAGCTGCCACAGATTCAATATTGTCACACACACCACTAGCAGTCAAAGAGCCACTAGGTATGTCTGCTTTATTGTCTGTTTTTACTATCTGTCTCTCTTTGCCTGCAAAATGTTTGTCTGTCAGCCTGTGTGTCTGGATGATATGCTAGTGTTATGTGTCGGTGAACTTGATTGTAGTCTATATACCTGTTAGCATTTCTGTTTGGAAGTGATTATTTTATGTTTTTAAAGGGGATATAGCTCAGTGATCAGAGCACTCGCTCTCTCGAAGTTAAGGTTAAGCAGTATTGAGTGTGGTTACCTCTTGGATAGGTGACCACTCCTGTCCATTGACTTCAGTACAGTCCTTCAGTTCACCCAGATGTAAATATGTACCAGGCCTCTTCAAAGTCAGGGAAGGGAGGGTGATAAGTGATTGATAGGTTTTCGTAGGGACCAACGGTTTGCTGCATTCTGTTACACACGTCTTTGTTGCTGATGTGGTCTCTGTAGGAGGTGCCAAGGAGTCTCCGGAAGCATCTCATCTTCACCGCCTGTACTCTTCTCTCCAAATCAGCAGTCAGGGTCCAAGATTCACAGGCATACAGGAGTGTGAATATGACACGGGAGCACATTGGTCTGATCTTAGAGTTGAGTGAAAGATTTCTATCTTTCCAGATATTGTTCAGTTTTGACAGTACTGTTATTGCTTGTGCAATCCTGCATACTACCTCTGGCTTGGATCCCTTGTCTGATACAACGGCTCCCAAGTACTTGAAGCTTTTCCAGTCTAGTTCTATCTATCTGTCTATCTATCTATGTATCCCTTTGTCTGGCGACAGAGGGGGCACCCCTGAAGACTTGACAACCAGCTTCTGGTCATTGACACTGATATCAGTGCTGATGCCTTGGCGTTATTGGTCATCAGTTTGGTCTTCTCTGCACTGATTTCCATGCCTTATGTTTTAGAGGCCTTGTTCATGTGTTCTGTTAGGCTGGCAGGCTCCTGTTCTGATCCCGTTAGTCCGTCAATGTCATCTGTGAACCAGAGGTTTGTGATCGTTCTGCCACCAATGCTGACTGATCCTTTCTGGTGTTCCAGTGCATCAGCCATGATTCTCTCAAAGATGTTGAAAAGAGTGGGTGAGAGTAGACAGCCCTGCCTTATTCCAACTGTTGTTCAAAACCACTCTTCAATGTTGCTGTTGTAGTACACTGCACTGGTGGCCTTGTTGTACAGCTCTTTGATGACTCTGATCAGGTTTGCATTGTACAAATTCATGGTTGCTCACAAAGCTGCATGCCACGCCCTGTCAAACGCCCTTTTTAAAATCAATAAATACATGGTAAAGGTCCTATTTGTATTTGTTTTTTGTACCACTTTATGTCACGGCAGATTTCTCTGCGTGAAATTCGGGCTGCTCTCCCCGGGGAGAGCGCTTCGCCACATGTGCAGCGCTTACCCATTTTTCTTTCTTTTTCTTTTTCCTGCATGCAAGTGTATTTGTTTCCCTATCAGAGTGGCTTCTTTCTACAGAATTTTGCCAGCGACAATCCACTTGTTGCCATGGGTTCTTTTACATGTGCTAAATAGTGATGTGTAACACACGGGACCTCGGTTTATCGTCTCATCCGAAAGACTGTTGGTGTTAAAGGTACTGCCCACAGAGTATTCTGAGGTTGAATATCTGTTCAGTTGTGCTACGCCATGCTCTGAAACCTGCTTGTTCCTTAGCAATGATGGTCTCTGCTTGTGGCTTCAGTCTGTTCAATATAATCTTCAACATGACCTTGCTTGGGTGGCATATGAAGCTGATTGTGTGGTAATTCTGGCACTGCTGAAAGTTTCCTTTCTTGGAGAGGGTGATGATGAGTGACTGTGTCTATGGTGGTGGCCATTTTCCTGTCTGCCAGATCTTGTTGCAGATTTTTAGTAGAGGGTTGATCGTGGCTTCCCCTCCAGCTTGAACCAACTCAGCAGGAATGTTGTCTGTCATTCCCTGCTGACTTTCCCCTTTTCAGCGATCTGACTGTTGTTTCCAGTTCTTCTCGAAGGAAGGGTGACTATCTGTTACTGTGCTTGTGGAAACATTGAGGACTTCTGGATCTCCTGTGGTTTCGCCACATGTGGCAGGTAGTACTGGGTTACATGGTTATCAGTAGCAGAGGAAGCCTCTGACAGTCTAGGTCAGTCTGTCCTATTTTATCTGACAGCCCATATAGCTTCAAGAATAATGTGGCACCAGACAGCAAGCAAGAGAATGACCTTGAAACGTCACACACACACACACACACACCGTGTTCTATTGGTTTAGCTGCAGGAGTGTGGATTCCTACAGACCAATGGAGACATTTGGAAACTGAGACTAGCCAATGCTGACCACACATTGGAATCAGCTGACAAACAGATAACTTTAGAACCAACCAATTCTCTCACTGCAAACAGGTCACTTTAGAAGGTCAGATCAACCAATACTCTCACTACAAACAAATTACTTTAGAAGGTCAGATCAACCAATACTCTCACTACAAACAAATCACTTTAGAAGGTCAGATCAACCAATGCTCTCACTACAAACAAATCACTTTAGAAGGTCAGATCAACCAATACTCTCACTACAAACAAATCGCTTTAGAAGGTCAGATCAACCAATTCTCTCACTACAAACAAATCACTTTAGAAGGTCAGATCAACCAATACTCTCACTACAAACAAATCACTTTAGAAGGTCAGATCAACCAATTATCTCACTACAAACAAATACGTTTAGGTCAGATCAACAAATGCTCTCACTATAACCAAATACCTTAAGAAGGTTAGATCAACCAATACTCTCACTACAAACAAGTCACTTTAGAAGGTCAGATCAGCCAATACTTTCACTACAAACAAGTCACTTTAGAAGGTCAGATCAACCAATACTCTCACCATACAACAAAATCTGCTGATTCCCTACAGAGGAGGGGGGCTAATAGAGGGGGGAGGCTCTAGAATGCTCCAGATGCATGAACTATCTTCAGCTATGTTGAAGTGTCCACACCAGACTGTGGTAGCCAAGACACCAGAACCTCATAAAGGAGCAAATGGTGCCACAGCTCTGACACACAGACACAGAACCTCAGGTACTCCACAGCTCTGACACACAGACACAGAACCTCAGGTACTCCACAGCTCTGACACACAGACACAGAACCTCAGGTACTCCACAGCTCTGACACACAGACACAGAACCTCAGGTACTCCACAGCTCTGACACACAGACACAGAACCTCAGGTACTCCACAGCTCTGACACACAGAACCTCAGGTACTCCACAGCTCTGACACACTGACACAGAACCTCAGGTACTCCACAGCTCTGACACACAGACACAAAACCTCAGATACTCCACAGCACTGACACACAGACACAGAACCTCAGGTATTCCACAGCACTGACACACAGACACAGAACCTCAGGTACTCAGCAGCACAGAACACTTTCAAGTCTGCCTATGGTGTCGACCACAGCACTGACACTTTCCAGTCTGCCTATGGTGTCGACATGTCGACCACAGCACTAACACTATTCTAGTCCTCACATCAGACACACACACTTCTGCAAGCTTCTGACTCAGGAAATATTTCCCTTCTCACTCTTGACTTATCAGCAGCCATTGACACTGCAAACACTCATTGCTTCTCTTCCGCCTTCAAAACACGTTTGGCATTAATAACATACATCCCTCCCCTGCTTTATTTCGTATCCCTCAGACCCATTCCAGATAGTTGATGTAAACCACAGTCATCAAAATCTGTTAAACTAGAATGTGGAGTCTCACAGGGATTAGTGTTGGGTCCTAATCTTTTCACTCTCTACACTGCTCCACTTTCATATGCAACAAGCCCTCATCAGTGCGAACGCATGCAGAACATCTTGCGCACACGTTAAATCCTGTTCCGCTTTTCATAAGAGTAGGCCATAGTGTGCCAGTGGGAACATATGACATTTACAAAACTGCATACACACGGGGACTGGATGTAAAAAAGCACAAGAGTGCTTATTCCATTATCATCGATATAAAAAGAATAAATCAAATCATCAGATTGCCTAAATGATCATTATTATTGATGATGACTCTCAGCTTCAAAGCAGTGCTGCTTTCGAAAATCTGCCTTCTCTCTCAACAAACATGTCCTACTGTCTTCAAGATATTCAAATCTGGTTTTTCAGAACAAGTTGCAAATGGAGGCTGATAAAACAGAATTGAAAATGTCATCAGGCCATATCAAGATCTGACTTTGGTGTAAAAGGGCAAACTGAAGTGGTACAGACACGTCATACAAACATCTGGACTGGCCAAGACTGTCCTACAGGGAACAGTTCATGGAGGGAGATGAAGAGACAGACAGGAAAGGACGGGAAGACAACATCAGAGAGTGGACTGGCCTTGAGTGGAACACTTGCTACTGAAAGCTGAAAACTGTAAGGAGTGCAGCAAGCTGGTTGCAAAATCTTCAGTGGTGCCCCCACGGTCTGCTAGACTATGGGATAGGTGAGGGTGAAGGAAGGATGAAGATGAGCAACAGAAAAAAGTTATGGAGCTTTCCAAAATCATTGAATCTGTATGTCTGTCATAAGTGCTATTCCAATCTATATCTATCTATCTATCTATCTATCTATCTATCTATCTATCTATCTATCTATCTACTATCTATCTATCTATCTATCTATCTATCTATCTATCTATCTATCTATCTATCTATCTATCCCTTAGTCTGACGACTGTGGGGGCACCCCTGAAGACTTAATAACCAGCTCCCTCAAATC
The DNA here is from genome assembly GCA_030674155.1 of Stramonita haemastoma. Taxonomy (NCBI): domain Eukaryota; kingdom Metazoa; phylum Mollusca; class Gastropoda; order Neogastropoda; family Muricidae; genus Stramonita; species Stramonita haemastoma. The sequence goes on from CM060317.1 coordinate 10,434,543, forward strand.
CTCTCTCTGTTCTGCCTTTCTTAAAGCTTTGTTGAGTTCTAGGCCTGTCCATTCACTGATGTTGCCCTCCCATCTCTTTTTTGGTCTGCCTCTTTTCTTCCTCCTTGGACAGTGCCTTGCAGTATTGTTTTTGCCAGTCCTTTTTATCTTGTGACATGTTCATACCATTTAAGTTTACAAACTCTACAATTGACAGAAAATTTTTGTAGGGTCTAATGATTTGCTGGATTCTGTAGGGTCTAATGATTTGCTGGATTCTGTTATGCACATCTTCGTTGCTTATGTGGTTTCTGTAGGAGATGCCAATGAGTCTCTGGAAGCATCCCCTCTCTACCACCTGTACTCTTCTCTCCAAATCAGCAGTCCACGATATGCAGGAGCCTCCGGAAGCATTTCAATTCTACCACCTGTACTCTTCTCTCCATATCAGCTGTCGAGTCCACGATTCACAGGCATGTAGAACTATAGATATGACAAGGGAGTACATTTGTCTGATCTTGGAGTAGAGTGAAATATTTCAATATTTCCAGATGGTATTCAGTTTTGACAGTGCTATTATTGTCTGTGCAATCCTGCATATTACCTCTGGCTTGAACCCCTTGTCTGATACAACGGGCTCCCAAGTACTTGAAGCTTTGAACCTTTCCAGCTTCTGGTCATTGACCCTGGTATCAGTGCTGATGCTCTTGGTGTTATTGGTCATAAGGTTTGTCTTCTTTGCACTGATTTTCTTGTCGTATATTTTAGAGGCCTTGTTCATGTGTTCTGTTAGGCTGGCAAGCTCCTGTTCTGATCTTGCAAGTCCGTCAATGTCATCTGTGAAGCGCAGGTTTCTAATTGTTCTACCACCAATGCTGACTGATCCTTTATGATGTTGCAGTGCCATCAGCCATGATTCTCTCAAAGAAGATGTTGAAAAGAGTGGGTGAGAGTAGACAGCCCTGCCTTACTCCAACTGTTGTTCAAAACCACTCCCCAATGTTGCTGTTGTAGTATACTGCACTGGTGGCCTTGTTGTACAGCTCTTTGATGACTCTGATCAGGTTTGCATTGATGCTGTACAAATTCATGGTTGCCCACAAAGCTACATGCCACACCTTGTTGGATGCCTTCGTAAATCAATAAATAAGTGATAGGGGTCTTGTTGGTGTTTCAGGTACTGCTCACAGAGTATTCTGAGGTTGAATATCTGTTCAGTTGTGTATGCCCTGCTCTGAAACCTGCTTGTTCTTCAGCAATAATGGTCTCTGCTTGTGGCTTCAGTCTGTTCAATATAAACTTCAACATGACTTTGCTTGGGAGGCATATGAAGTTGATTATGTGGTAATTCTGGCACTGCTGAAGATTTCTTTTCTTGGGGTGGGTGATGATGAGTGACTGTGTCTATGGTGCTGGCCATTTTCCTGTCTGCCAGATCTTGTTGCAGATTTTTAGTAGAGCATTGATCGTGGCTTCCCCTCCAGCTTGAACCAACTCAGCTGGAATGTTGTCAGCCCCTACTGATATCCCATTTTTCAGCAATCTGACGGTTGTTTCCACTTCTTCTCAAAGAATAGGGTGGCTGTCTGTATCTGTGCTTGTGGGGACATTGAGGACTTCTGGATCTCCTGTGGTTTTGTGGTTATACAGGTCGGAGCAATCTTCTGTCCATCTGTTTAGAATATCCTGGTCATCAGTGAGGGACTTCCCAATCTTGTCTTGGATTGTTGAGCTTCTTCCCTGTTTTGTGCCAGTCAGGTCTTCCACCAGTTGATATGCTTTCTTACTGTTGTTTTTCTTGATGTTTTCTTCAATGTTCTGGCACTGTTCACCAATCCATTTCTCCTTTGCTTCTGTGATGGACTTTTTGATTCTTTTGTGTATTGCCCGTTTATTATCATTGTTCTGCTTTTTTTCTGTTTCATTTTTCTTTATCTTCAACTCTCTATCACATAATTATAGGGTGTTAGGTGTGACCCAAGGTTTTTTGACTGGTTGATGTTCCCCAAGAAGTTTGCTTGCTGTTTCAGTTTCTGTTATGTTGAATCCATTCATCAAGGTGTCTATATCCATATCATCTGAGTCTATCAGACTGAGTATTGCAAACTTACAACCTATCCTTGCCTGAAAAATGTCTGCTACCTCTGGATCTTTCAGCTTCTCAAGGTCAAGCTTGACCCTGATGTTCTGCTTGTGAATGTTTTTGAGACACAGTCAGAATGTCATCATTACAAGATCATGGTCACCCCCTATGTCTGCTGCTTTTAAGCTTCCTGTCCAGGCAGTGTTTGCAAAGGATGGGGAAGGGAAAGGGGCATATGGGGGATGATGACCATGGTCAATGTTAGTTTCTTTTACATGAAGGAAGAAAGGTGTTATTCTCTTCTCTACTTTGCTTTGTTCTTTAGCACTGTCAGTTACAGCAGATGTCTGTGTAACATGAAGGCTGCCCTCCCTGCAGAGAGAATGTTGTTACAAGAGCAGTGCCACCCAGTTTGGAGGCTTCACTGATCCTGTCTGTATGTGTCTGTGTTCCCTGTGAGAGTCGCTTTTTTCTGCAGCACTCTGTCAGGGAAACTCTCTTGTGGCCTGGTTCGAGTTTTGTTGTTGTTGTTGTTGTGTTTTTTTGTATGGTAAAGTGTGTTGTTCCCTGAGTTAAAAAAAAAAAGTTAAAGTCTGTCCCGAGCCTAAGGCTCATCAGGCCGGTGCTTATCCCGGTTTCTGTGGCGTTAAGCGACTGAGAGTCATAGACTCCCCCCTGGATAGGACGCCAGTCTATCACAGGGTTAACCCCCAACACAAGGTTGGTACCCCTTTTACACCTGGGTAGGGTGAGAAAATAGCCGTAAAGTGCCTTTTCCAAGGGCACAACGCCATAGCCAAAGCTGGGATCGAACCCGCAACCTTTAGATTACGAGTCCAACGCCCTAACCACTAGACTACAGCGGCGGCTATGTTGTTCCCTGAACCTTGGTTTATTATCTCATCTGAAAGACTGGCACCCAGACCCAGTCTTATTGGATGGGGAAAGTTGTGGTTCAGGAGAGAATGGAACCGAGGCACCTCTCATCTCCTCCAGAGGTGTCTTCTTTTATATCCAGGATAATGGAATAAGCACTCATGTGCTTTTTTACATCCAGTCCCCGTGTGTATGCAGTTTTGTAAATCTTGTCATCTGTTCCCACCAGCACACAATGACCTACTCTTTGGAAAAGCAGGATTTAAGGTGTGTGCAAGATGTTTTGCGTGTGTTACCACATGGATTTATAGTCTCATCTGAAGGACTTTTGGGGAGAGGGGAGTCAGCACTGATGTTAACTCCAGGGGGTGCAATGTTCTGACCACAAGTCTATCCCGTTCTGTCTGTGTGGGTGGGAGTGTGTGTATGGTTTTTAATGATTGAATCTTATTGTTTTGGGTGAAATATGTTTCTGTGTATCATTTTTAGATGTATATATGGCTTGCGACCAGGCAAATTCCTCTTTGATAAAGTGTTGGTATTGGTATTGTCTTATAGCGTATGGGAGGGTCTAGATGTATATTGTGCTGTGTTATCACTCTGTGATTAATGTTTTTCCTATTTACCTTTTTATGTAGGGCTTGTAATCCACATGAATTTTTCTGTTTGCTAGATAAGAAATCTTTGAATTGTGGAAGGGATGGGAGGATGGTTGCCATGGAGTATTTCACAAGGCTTGATGACAACCAGGAAGATGGGGAGAGAAGGGATGGGTGTCACTGGGATTATGACGTCCTTAGTTTGTTTTTCTTAGTCATTGGATGAGACTATAAACGAGATGTATTACATCATGTGCAAAACAAAACCCACAAAAAAAACAGTATGCCACAGGTGTGGTGTTTAGACACCATCCCTGAGAAAAATCAGCAAGTTGGAGTCCCTAAGGTGGTTGGAGTTGTATAAAGCAACGTTCGGCAGGAACCATTCCTATCCACACAGCCTTTCCAATGGACCATTCCAGTGGCATGGAGAGGGGTGTGTGCTTACCTTCCATACTTACTTACCCAGGCTTTGCACTCTATAGACTAGAGCAAAACTCCATAGTCTTTGAGACTAATGGGTGCCTACTACTATTAGTTTGTTGTGAAAAAGATAGGCTCTTGTCTAGGTCAATCTGAGGTTAGCAGGCCAAGCTTGCTGTCTGTTTTGTAAGAGGTCAGTCTGAGTTTATTAGGCGAAGGTTGCAGGGGTTATTTCTTTTGTTTTAGAGTGGTGGTGGGTGCCTCAGTACACTTTTTTTTTAAGCTGGTGTTATTTTGGGTTGTTGATCAGAGGGCAGTTTTCTTTGTGAAGTGAAGAGTTTTGTTTATCAGTCTGGTCTCAGCACTCCTACAGTGAGGTGGCTGTAGTCAGGCCAGTTGTGCAATCTCTGGGGGTTTGCTGTCAGTTCTTCCGACTTGTTACCTTCTCCTGACTTGTGTGTTAGGTCTTCAGGTGAAGCCAGCTCTATGTATCTATCTATGTATTTTTGCTGTTTGCCTTGTGGCCGCTCTTTTTAGGAGTTGACACTTCCAGAGTGATGCCAAGTTCAGTTTTTAAATTGTGTATTTTGGTGGGGGGCTGTTGTTTTTTTTTACAATAAACTCAGCATCATTCTTGAAGGGACCACTGGAAGATATATTATTATTATTTCGTCTATTTTTGTTTTATATTTCATCATTTGGGGGCAGGATAGCTAAGTGGTCAGAGCACTCACTTTCCCCCCTACGACCTTTACGATTACCTTTATTTCATGTTATTTTATTGTATTTTACCTCTTTCAAGGGTAGTGGATAGTATAGACTTGCAGTCATGCAGTCTTTGCTTTGTGCATCAGTTTTTCCCATGTCCTACCTGCTGGTGACTGTGGATGTCTTCAGGTGAAGTTCAGATCTCTGTTATATTTCCTGTCGTTTTCCTTGTGGCAATTCTGTGTAGGCGAGTTGGCAGCTGTGCTGGTCTTTGTGGCTGTTTGAGTTAAGCAGCATCGTGCATGGTTACCAGTTGGATGGGTGACCCTTTGAACACCTTTGCTTCGGTACAGTTCCCCCAGCTGTAAATGGGTACCTGCCCTCTTTAGGGTCAGGGAAGGTAAAACAGTGTTGGAGAGGAGATGGGTGCCACCCTCAACATGCTGGCCCCTAGAGAAGCCAAGGTCTTTGAGGCCTCGCCCCCTTACTACCTTTACGATTACCTTTATTTCATCAAGTTATATTATTGTATTTTACCTCTTTTGAGGGTAGTGGATAGTATGGACTTGTAGTCATGCAGTCTTTGCTTTGTGCCTCAGTTTTTCCATTATCCTACCTGCTGGTGACTGTGGATATCTTCATGTGAAGTTTAGATCTCCGTCATCTATCCCCTTATTTTCCTTGTGGCAATTCTTTGTAGGCTGAGTTGGCAGCTTTGCTGGTTTTTGTGGCTGTTATCGCTTTGCATTGTGTGACCAGATATTATTAGTTCACCTCGCTGCATGGCTGTGGAGTTATTGTTTTGCATTGTGTGACCAGATATTAGTTCACCTTACTGTGTGGCAGTAGAGAGATTATTTTGTATTGTGACCAGATATTAGTTCACCTTACTGTGTGGCAGTAGAGATATTGTTTCGGATTGTGTGACCAGATGTTAGTTCACCTTACCATGGGTGGAGTGACAGCGAGTTGGAGTGTTGTCTTTGATGCCATGGTCATGACTGAATATCCGTTTTTATGTAAAGCAGGTTTGGGTTGGGAAGTGACCACCAAAGTGAAGATTCCTTGCACACCTCTGTGCCTGTGGTTGCCTTTATACTATAGCTAGGTGGAAAAACATCTGATATATACATATATATCTTAGATAGGCATGGCTTGTGAGTGATATAGTGCCATAGAACCCATACTTCTTTACCAGTGCGTTTTTGTTGTTCTTTATGTAAACCCATTGTTCTGCTTTGGAGTGACACCTTTGGTGACTGACGGTGACATAGAAGAGGATTTGTAGCATTTTACCCATGTTGTGATACCAGATTTAAAGAAAATGGTGACAGCATCCTTGCATACCAGTGTGTCAGTGGTTCAAGAACATCTAGTGCCCAGATGTGAGGAGTGAGGGGAGATGTTATTACAATTCCTTGTGCTTTAGTTTCTTTGCTTACACTGGCTTTAAAGGTATGTGCAGTGTTATTATGGTACGTTATTATAATTCCTTGTGCTTTTTCTTTGTTTACATCGTCTTTAAAGGTATGTGCAGTGTTACGATGTGTTATTATAATTCCTTGTACTTTAGTTTCTTTGCTTACACAGGCTTTAAAGGTATGTGCAGTGTTATTATGGTATGTTATTATAATTCCTTGTGCTTTTTCATTGTTTACATTGGCTTTAAAGGTATGTGCAGTGTTATGATGATGTGTTATTATAATTTCTTATACTTTGGGTTCTTTGCTATACATTGGCTTTAAAGGTATGCGCAGTGTTATGACGTTATATTTAACTGGTTGAACATGTCACTGGATAATTATCATCATTGGTCACTTACTTTCCTTTGGTTGTATATATAATATAGGCATTATGGTTTAGCTACAGATTTTTCAGTTGTTGTGCCTTGGTCTGGCATACTTTAGTCAGCAGCTGGGCAATGCTTTAGCATTTGTATTTATTTGGGGTTTGGTGTTCATTTCATGTGGAGCATTCATTATAAGGTAAAGCCTGATGAAGTTATATCATGTTAAGCCCATCTATGTCTTACTGTACTGCTACACCCCCAATTTTGAGTTTTTGGGGGGTTCTTCTGTTAAGTGTATTTTAGCTGTTTGATTTAAATGTTGGTATCTTTAGACGGCTGTATTTTAGATAGCTGATTTTAGCCCATTTAGACGGTGGTATTTTAGCCATTTTATCTGTGGTTTAAGTGATGGTCATTTTTAGATAGCTCTCTTTTAGTCTATTTAGATGGTTGTATTTTAGTCATTTTATTTGTGTGGATAAAATGTCAGCGTTTTCAGATGACATGCCTCCCCAAAGTCAAAATGCAGCTACCTTCATGGTGAGCAAAAAGGTCGAATACAAAAAATCTCACCATTGGTGAACCTCAGAGCTCTAGCAGGGAGTTAACTGATCTCTCTCCTCTCTCACACACACACAACTCAAGCATGTGCACGCACTTACCCCTCAGAAAAACATAACACAAGTCAGGGGTGTGTATACAGAAGCTCACAAAAATAAAACAGTCAAACAGTTTTGGAAATGAACACGTTGAGAGGCAGGAGAGGGGGGTTGGTTGTAATGACACTTTCTTTTATTTCAGCAATCTCCTCTCCTGCCTCCCGAGATGATGCCTTGCAAGATGTGTGGCCGTAGTTTGATGCGATGATGTGTTGCAAGATGTGTGGCCGTGGTTTGATACATGCTTGTACGGCCCACCGCCCTTCCATCATGGACAGACACCATCTGCACACAGCAACATCAGTGACACATCAGTCACTACATAACCCATAGCATCAGTGATATATCAGTCTTTGGGTTTTCTTTGGTTGGTTTTTAAACTTAGTTGTTTTGTTTTGGGTGTTTTTTCTCCTAGATAGATGGCTTGATGAAAAAAACAAATCTATTGCTTACTCAATATATCATCTGCAAATAAAATTTTGACTTGACACACACACAAAACAAAGCACACAGACAGACACACAAACTTTCTCACTTTAGTATACACCAAAGTGAGATGGAATGTAACCGAAATTTTTACCTGAGTCTTTTAAATGATTTAAGTCTTTCTTTAAATGGATGGCACTGCTCTTGAGACGACATGCTCTTCCTAGGGAGAGCAGCCTGAATTTTATGCCAAGAACTCTGCTGTGGTCTGCACAGCACTCACCTGTCTTGTAGATCCCCATTCAGCAAGTCCTCTCTCCTGTCTCTCTGCACAGTCTTCAGCTGTCTGCATGTGTGAACCCTGTCAACACACAATAAACACTTTAGTCTCTGACAATGCAGCACACACACACATGCAAAAAAAAAAAAATTCCTCTCATGTTCCTGCTTGTAGAAAGATGCTAATTTGAAGACTAAATGTTCACCACATTCACCTCTGCAATTTAAACTAAATGAACACCACACTAAGTAAAAACCAGACTGGCCGTTTGTGTTGGTTAGTAAAAACATGACCAACAAAAAGAGAGTAACAGTGCATTGTTACATGCGCTTTGGTGAGAAGAAAATAGCCAGCCTCTGACCTTCTCACCTTTTATCTTCCAGTCACAGGTAAAGACAAACACATAGCACATACACACTCGCACGCACACACACTCGCACGCCCGCACACACACACGCACGCACACTTGCATACACACACACAGTGCACTTAACTTTTGATGGAGATGGCAGCCTCTTGTCCTGATCCCTTCAGTCTTGGTTCATCAGCCCTGTAACACACAGCAGTGAACATCTAGAAACAACAGCTATCTCACTACATGGATGAAGCGCACACACACACACACAAACACACACACACACATAAATTGCAATTATAACAACTGTGGAAGGGAAAAGCAAATAGCTGACGTGACGATATTGTGACTGGACTTTTTTCCGTGGCATTTAAAATAAAATCCTTCTTCCTTTCATTCAATTCAATAGGTTTTTACATTTAACACCACTTTAAGTCACAGCAGATTTCCTTGGGGAGAACGCATTGCCACAAGAGAAGTGCCACCCTTTTTTTTTTTACTTTTCCTGTCTGCAGCTGTATTTGTTTCCTATCAGAGTGGCTTTTTCAAGAGAATTTTGCCAGGGACAATTCTCCTGTTGCAGTGGGTCCTTTTATGTGCACTAAATAATTATATGTAACACATGGGACCTCAGTTTATTGTCTCATCCAAAAGACTATGCACAGCACTCACCTGCCCTGTACATCCCATTCAGCAAGTCCTTCCCTCCTGTTTCTCTGCCCAGGCTTCAGCTGTCTGCATGTGTGAACCCTGTGAACACACAATGAACACTTTAGTCTCTGACAATACAGCACACGCATGCATACACACACGCAAAATCAAAATTCCTCTCATGTTCCTGCCTGTAGAAAGATGCTAATTTGAAGACTAAATGAACACCACACTCACCTCTGCAATCCAAACTAAATGAACACCACACTAAGTAAATACCAGACTGGCCGTTTGTGTTGGTTAGTAAAAACATGACCAACAAAAAGAGAGTAACAGTGCATTGTCACATGTGCTTTGGTGAGAAGAAAATAGCCAGCCTCTGACCTTCTCACCTTTCATCTTCCAGTCACAGGTAAAGACAAACATGTAACACACGCGCGCATGCATGCCCACATGCACACACACACGCATACACACACAGTGCACTTAACTTGTGATGGAGATGGCAGCCTCTTGTCCTGATCCCTTCAGTCTTGGTTCATCAGCCCTGCAACACACAGCAGTGAACATCTAGAAACAACAGCTATCTCACTACATGGATGAAGCACACACACACACACACACACACACACACACACACAACACACACACACACACACACACCACAAATTTACAAACATAACAACTGTGGAAAGGAAAAAAGTAAATAGTTGACGTGACGATATTATGACTGGATTTTTTCCCGTGGCTTAAACAAAAAAACTTTCTTCCTTTCATTCAATTGAATAGGTTTTTACATTTAACACCACTTTAAGTCACAGCAGATGTCCCAGCAGATCTCCCCGGGGAACGCACATTGCCACAAGAGCAGTGCCACCCTTTACTTTTTTTCTTTTCCTGTCTGCAATTGTATTTGTTTCCCTATCAGAGTGGCTTTTTCAAGAGAATTTTGTCAGGGGCAATTCTCTTGTTGCCATGGGTTCTTTTATATGCACTTAATAATTATGAGTAATACATGGGACCTCAGTTTATTGTCTCGTCCAAAAGACTATGCACAGCACTCACCTGCCCTGTACATCCCCATTCAGCAAGTCCTTCCCTCCTGTCTCTCTGCCCAGGCTTCAGCTGTCTGCTTGTGCCAACCCTGTGAACACACAATGAACACTTAAGTCTCTGACAATACAGCACACACACACACAGACAAAAAAACATATTTTTCTCATGTTCCTGTATGTAGAAAAAATATGCTAATTTGAAGACTAAATGAACACCACACACCTGTACACACCTAACTAAAAGAACACAACATCAAAATAACACACTCAGTAAAACACATCCCCCCACCCCCCCCATCAACTGGCCATTTGTGTTGGTTAGTACAAAGTGACCAACAAAAAGGAGTGACAGTGGATTGCTGACATGCTCTTTAGGGAGGGAGAAAAATAGCCAACCTTTACCTTCTCACCTTTCATCTTCCAGTCACCTGTAAACACACACACACCAACACGCTTACACACACTGACAAACACACAGTGCACTTAACTTGTGATGGAGATGGCAGCCTCCTGTCCTGATCCCTTCAGTCTTGGTTCATCAGCCCTGTAACACACAGCAGTGAACATGATGTAGAAACAACAGCTATCTCACTACATGGATGAAGCACACACAACACCCCACGCAGAACATCTCGCGCACATGTTAAAACCCGTTCCTTTTTTCCGAAGAATTGGCCATTGTGTGCCAGTGGGAACGGAAGACAATATTTACAAGATGGCATACAGACAGGGCACACGAGTGCTTATTCCATTATCTTCAAAATAAAAGAATGAAATAAAAATACACACACACACACAGATCAATGCTTATTCAATGTACCATCTGGAAATAAAAATTTGACTTGACTTGACACAAAGTTCTTACACGCAACACACAGAATGGACAGATATAAACAATATCTATACAGAAAAGTACAGACTGAATACTTACCACAGAAAAAAAGATGATGCCATCAGTGCCAAGCCGTCTAGGAACACCAGCTCTGTGACATACAAACAGAAGAGATAAAGATACTATCTATACACATGCACCCCCCACCCCCACCCTGAAAAGTACAGACTGAATACTTACCACAGAAAAAAAGATGGCGCCATCAGTCCTCAGCTATCTGGGAACACCAGCCCTGTGACACACAAACAAAATAGATATAGATACTATCTATACACATCCACCCCCCCCCACCCCCACCCTGAAAAGTACAGACTGAATACTTACCACAGAAAAAAAGATGACGCCATCAGTGCCAAGCCATCTGGGAACACCAGCCCTGTGACGCACAAACAGAATAGATATAGATACTATCTATTTTTATTTATTTTATTTTATATCACTTTATGTCACAGCAGATTTCTCTGCGTGAAATTCGGGCTACTCTCCCTGGGAACAGTGTGTCGCCTACCCATTATTTAAATTTTTTTGTATATATATACAACCCCGAGCCGCCCTGCGGACTCCAACTCCTCAATTTTTCATCAGGGATGGTGTCTAAACATGACACCTTGTCCATGCTGGTTTTTTTCAAAATAATTTTGTCATCTGCTCCTACCGGAACACAATGGCCTACTTTTCCAAAAGGCAGAACGATGTTTTAATGTGTGCACAAGATGTTTTGTGTGCGTTCGCACACAAGGCCTTGGTTTATAGTCTTGTCCAAATGACTTTGACATTCAGTTTGATTTTTTTTCACCAAACTGGAAAGAAAGGGCGAGGCTAGGAAACAAAACCAGAACCTCACGGTTTACTTGTTGGCAGGTGAACATCTTAACCATCCTGCCACCAGCCTTCCCTATCTTCTGCATTACCTATACACATCCCCCCCCCCCCCTGAAATGTACAGACTGAATACTTACCACAGAAAAAAAGATGGTGCCATCAGTCCTCAGCCATCTGGAAACACCAGCCCTGTGACATACAAACAGAATAGATATAGACACTATCTATACACTCCCCCCCCCCCCTGAAATGTACAGACTGAATACTTACCACAGAAAAAAAGATGGCACCACCAGTCCTTGGTCATCCTGGAACTCTGACACTGTAACTCACAAACAGAATAAATTTTAGATACTGGCTACACCCCCCACCCCCCGACCACCAACCCCGAAATGTACAAACTGAACACTTACCGACTGCACAGACAGATGGCACCACCAGTCCTTGGTCATCATGCAACACCAGCCCTCCCTGTGACGCACAAAAGAAATAAATATACATAACAACAGCAGAGAAATGCACGTGTTTCAGCACACAAGATAACAAAAACCTGTGTCAAACTTACTGATTTATGACTCACATCATTTTCAAACCCCAAATAACTCCATCCTTTTCTCCCCTTCTCCCCCTTTTCCTTTATCAGTTTCAGGTTTTTCAACAATTCTATTCTGTAAAACAAAAAAAGCCTCTCCTTCAAATGATTTCATTTCTTCATCGATAAACTATTTCTGCCATGTGGGTTGTCCTAATAATATTGTAGTCAAATATTTTTGGGGTGGTTCTTTGTGGTTTTTTACATGTTTTGCTGTTTTATTTTTGTATGTTGGTTGGTTTGTTTTGTTTTTTTCCTAGACAGATCTCTTTATGAAAAAAAAAGCAAATTTATTGCTTGCTCAAAGAACCATCTGGAAATAAAAGTTTGACTCTGACTTTGACTTTGACTTTGACTCCATCATTAGTAGAATATCATATCATGTCACTAATCAAATTGATCTGACTTCAGAAGCAAAACTGCGAGTAATTTATGTCACTACCGCAAAAATTACCACTCAATACTAAACAAAGAAGAACAACCTGAATATGCAATCCAGCTGTTATTTTTTGTAAAAACTCCTACCAGATCACACATTGAATTAAATTTACTTCTTCACAACAAAAGAACACTGCATTCAATACACGTGAATATAGCACTGAAGAATTCTGCAAACTTATCACAAAGCACTGAAAAGTTGGAAATTAAAATCCATGTGATCATTTTTCTCCACTGTAACAGTGGAAAGGACGCCATGCTATCTTGAGCACAGGAAAGCAGACCCTTCCATGCGGTAAGTGCGTGAGCTAAGATTAGATCATCAGGGCTTAAGTACCAGCGTCTGAGAGCAGTGGAAAGTGGGGGACAATGACTGCCATGTAGTTACCTCTGCCAGGATCCTGACTGTCTTCCTCCCAGTCCTGTCTTCTTCTGTCTCCACACACCAACCTTGCAACTCACAGAATAAACATTATGTACACAATGTCCACAACTATCCCAAAAGTTCTCCTGATGAGACTATAAACCAAGGCCATGTGTGAATGCATGCAAAACATCATGCACACACATTAAATCCCGTTCTGCGCTTCAAAACAATAGGCTATTGTGCACCAGTAGGAGCAAATAACTTTTTTTTTTCTCCTGGAGTTAACATCAGTGCTGACTCCACTCTCCCCAAAAGTCCTTCGGATGAGACTATAAACCAAGGATCCGTGTGAGACTGAATGTAAAAAAAAAAGCACATGAGCGCTTATTCTATTATCCTCGATATAAAAGATTTTTTAAAATTTTTTAAATAATCACACACACAGAGCACGTACCCCTAATAAAAATGTGCCAGCCACCTGATTTTCTGGTTGCTTTGGTGTGGGAACCCTGGGACTGCAACAAAAACCATCATTAGTAGAATATCATGACATGTGACAAATCAAATTTATCTGAATTCAGAAGGGAAATTTCGATCAATTTATGTCACTAGCGCAAAAATTACCACTCAATACTAAACAAAGAAAAGCAACCTGAATATGCAATCCAGCTGTTATTTTTTGTAAAAACTCCTACGCAGATCACACATTGAATTAAATTTACTTCTTCACAACAAGAGAACACTGCATTCAATACACCTGAATATAGCACTGAAGAATTCTGCAAACTTATCACAAAGCACTGAAAAGTTGGAAATTAAAATCCATGTGATCACTTTTCTCCACTGTAACAGTGGAAAGGACGCCATGCTATCTTGAGCACAGGAAAGCAGACCCTTCTAAGCGGTAAGTGCGTGAGCTAAGATCAGATCATCAGGGCTGAAGTACCAGCGTCTGAGAGCAGTGGAAAGTGGGGGACAATGACTGCCGTGTAGTTACCTCTGCCAGGGTCCTGACTGTCTTCCTCCCAGTCCTGTCTTCTTCTGTCTCCACACACCAACCTTGCAACTCACAGAATAAACATATATGTACACAATGTCCACAACTATCCCAAAAGTTCTTCTGATGAGACTATAAACCAAGGCCATGTGTGAATGCATGCAAAACATCATGCGCACACAATAAATCCGTTCTGCTTTTCAAAACAGTAGGCTATTGTGCACCAGTGGGAAAAGATGACAAAGTTTTTTCTCCTGGAGTTAACATCAGTGCTGACTCCACTCTCCCCAAAAGTCTTTCACATGAGACCATAAAACGAGGATCTGTGTGAGACTGGATGTAAAAAAAAGCACATGAGTGCTTATTCTATCATCCTCTACATAAAAGAAATTAAAAAAAAAAAATCACACCAACACACACCGCACACACACAACACTACCCCTAATAAAAATGTGCCAGCCACCTGATTTTCTGATTCCTTTGGTATGGGAACCCTGGGACTGCAACAAAAACCATCATTAGTAGAATATCATGTCATGTCACTAATCAAATTGATCTAAATTCAGAAGCAAAACTGCGAGTAATTTATGTCACTGGCGCAAAAATTACCACTCAATACTAAACAAAGAAGAACAACCTGAATATGCAATCCACTGTTATTTTTTGTTAAAACTCCTACGCACATCAAACACATTGAATCAAATTTACTTCTTCACAACAAGAGAACACTGCATTCAATACACCTGAATATAGCGCTGAAGAATTCCGCAAACATACCACAAAGCACTAAAAAGCTGGAAATTAAAATCCATGTGATCACTTTTCTCCACTGTAACAGTGGAAAGGACGCCATGCTATCTTGAATCGCAGGAAAGCAGACCCTTCTAAGCGGTAAGTGCGTGAGCTAAGATTAGATCATCAGGGCTTGAAGTACCAGCGTCTGAGAGCAGTGGAAAGTGGGGGACAATGACTGCCATGTAGTTACCTCTGCCAGGATCCTGACTGTCTTCCTCCCAGTCCTGTCTTCTTCTGTCTCCACACACCAACCTTGCAACTCACAGAATAAACATGTATGTACACAATGTCCACAACTATCCCAAAAGTTCTCCTGATGAGACTATAAACCAAGGCCATGTGTGAATGCATGCAAAACATCATGCACACACATTAAATCCCGTTCTGCGTTTCAAAACAATAGGCTATTGTGCACCAGTAAGAGCAAATAACTTTCTTTTTTTTTCTCCTGGAGTTAACATTAGTGCTGACTCCACTCTCCCCAAAAGTCCTTCGGATGAGACTATAAACCAAGGATCCGTGTGAGACTGAATGTAAAAAAAAAGCACATGAGCGCTTATTCTATTATCCTCGATATAAAAGATTTTTTTTAAAAATTTAAATAATCACACACACAGAGCACGTACCCCCTAATAAAAATGTGCCAGCCACCTGATTTTCTGGTTGCTTTGGTGTGGGAACCCTGGGACTGCAACAAAAACCATCATTAGTAAATATCATGACATGTCACAAATCAAATTTATCTGAATTCAGAAGGGAAATTTCGATCAATTTATGTCACTGGCGCAAAATTACTACTCAATACTAAACAAAGAAGAGCAACCTGAATATCAATCCAGCTGTTATTTTTGTTAAAACTCCTACACAGATCACACATTGAATCAAATTTACTTCTTCACAACAAGAGAACACTGCATTCAATACACGTGAATATAGCACTGAAGAATTCTGCAAACTTATCACAAAGCACTAAAAAGCTGGAAATTAAAATCCATGTGATCACTTTTCTCCACTGTAACAGTGGAAAGGACGCCATGCTATCTTGAGCACAGGAAAGCAGACCCTTCCATGCGGTAAGTGCGTGAGCTAAGATTAGATCATCAGGGCTGAAGTACCAGCGTCTGAGAGCGGTGGAAAGTGGGGGACAATGACTGCCGTGTAGTTACCTCTGCCAGGGTCCTGACTGTCTTCCTCCCAGTCCTGACTTCTTCTGTCTCCACACACCAACCTTGCAACTCACAGAATAAACATGTATGTACACAATGTCCACAACTATCCCAAAAGTTCTTCTGATGAGACTATAAACCAAGGCCATGTGTGAATGCATGCAAAACATCATGCGCACACAATAAATCTCGTTCTGCTTTTCAAAACAGTAGGCTATTGTGCACCAGTGGGAAAAGATGACAAAGTTTTTTCTTCTGGAGTTAACATCAGTGCTGACTCCACTCTCCCCAAAAGTCTTTCACATGAGACCATAAACCGAGGATCCGTGTGAGACTGGATGTAAAAAAAAAGCACATGAGTGCTTCTTCTATCATCCTTATATAAAAGAAAATTTAAAAAAAAAAAAAAATCACACACAAACACACACACACACGCACACACACAAGCACCTACCCCTAATAAAAATGTGCCAGCCACCTGATTTTCTGGTTCCTTTGGTATCAGGAACCCTGGGACTGCAACAAAAACCATCATTAGTAGAATATCATGTCATGTCACTAATCAAATTATCTGACTTCAGAAGCAACATTGCAATCAATTTATGTCACTGGTGCAAAAATTACCACTCAATACTAAACAAAGAAGAGCAACCTGAATATGCAATCCACCTGTTATTTTTTGTTAAAACTCCTATGCACATCACACATATTGATTTAAATTTACTTCTTCCCAACAACAAGAGACCACCGCGTTCAATACACCTGAATATAGCGCTGAAGAATTCCGCAAACATATCACAAAGCACTGAAAAGTTGGAAATTAAAATCTGTGATTCACTTTTCTCCACTGTAAAAATGGAAAGGACGCCACGCTCATCTTGAGCGCAGGAAAGCACAGCCCTTCCATGCGGTAATGCATGAGCTAAGATTAGATCATCAGGCTTAAGTACCAGCGTCTGAGAGTAGTGAAAGTGGGGGACAATGACTGCCTGTAATTACTCTGCCACAGTGCTGACTGTCTCCTCCCAGTACTGTCTTCACTGCTCCACACACCAACCTTGGCAACTCACAGAATAAACATGCATGACACAATGTCCACAACTATCCCAAAGTTCTTCTGATGAGACTAAACCAAGGCCATTGTGAATGCATTGCAAAACATCTGCGCACACATTAAATCCTGTTCTGCTTTTCAAAAATAGGCTATTGTGCACCATGGAAAAGATGACAAGTTTTTCTCCTGGAAAATTAACATCAGCTGACTCCACTCCCCAAACGTCTTTCACATGAGACCATAAACCAGGATCCATTGTGAGATGGATGTAAAAAAGTACATGATGTTTATTCTATTATCCTCGATATAAGAATTTCTTAAAAAAATAAAACTAAATGCACACACAACGAGCAACATTACCCTTAATAAAAATGTGCCAGCACCTGATTTTTCTGTCTTTGTATGGACCTGGGACTGCAACAAACCATCATTAGTAGAATGTCATTCATGTCACTATCAAAATTTATCTGAATTCAGACCAAAATGCGATCAATTTATGTCACTTGCGCAAAAATTATCACTCATGCTAACAAAGAAAGAACCTGAACATCCAATGCAGCTGTTATTTTTGTTAAAACTCCTATACACATCAAAATATATTGAAATTATACTTTTCACATAAACAAGAGAACACCGCATTAAATACACCTGAATATAGCACTGAAGAATTCCGCAAACTTATCACAAAGTACTGAAAAGTTGGAAATTAAAATCCATGTGATGACTTTTCTCCACTGTTACAGTGGAAAGGATGCCACGCTATCTTGAGCGCAGGAAAGCAGACCCTTCTAAGCGGTAAGTGCATGAGCTAAGATTAGATCATCAGGGCTTAAGTACCAGCGTCTGATAGCAGTGGAAAGTGGGGGACAATGACTGCCGTGTAGTTACCTCTGCCAGGTTCCTGACTGTCTTCCTCCCAGTCCTGTCTTCCTTTGTCTCCACACTCCAACCTTGCAACTCACAGAATAAATATGTATGTACACAATATCCACAACTATCCCAAAAGTTCTTTTGATGAGACTATAAACCAAGGTCATTTGTGAAGCATGCAAAACATCATGCCCACACATTAAATCCCGTTCTGCTTTTCAAAACTGTAGGCTATTGTGCACCAGTGGAAACAGATGACAATTTTTTTTTCTCCTGGAGTTAACATCAGTGCTGACTCCACTCTCCCAAAAAGTCTTTCACATGAGACTATAAACCGAGGATCCATGTGAGACTGGATGTAAAAAAGTACATGAGTGCTTATTCTATCATCCTCGATATAAAAGAATTTTCTTAAAAAAAAATAAAATAAACGCACACACACAGCACTTACCCCTAATAAAAATGTGCCAGCCACCTGATTTCTGGTTGCTTTGGTATGGGAACCTTGGGACTGCAACAAAAACCATCATTAGTAGAATGTCATGTCATGTCACTAATCAAATTTATCTGAATTCAGAAGCAAAATTGCAATCAATTTATGTCACTGGCGCAAAAATTACCACTCAATACTAAACAAAGAAGAGCAACCTGAGCATCCAATCGAGCTGTTATTTTTTGTTAAAACTCCTACGCACATCAAATATATTGATTCAGATTTCCCTCTTCACAACAAGGAACACTGCATTGAATACACCTGAATATACTGCTGGAGAATTCCGCAAATTTATCACAAAGCACTGAAAAGTTGGAAATTAAAATCTGTGAGTTCACTTTTCTCCACTGTAACAGTGGAAAGGACGCCATACTATCTTGAACGCAGGAAAGCGGACCCTTCCATGCGGTAAGTGCGTGAGCTAAGATTAGATCATCAGGGCTTAAGTACCAGCATCTGAGAGCAGTGGAAAGTGGGGGACAATGACTGCCGTGTAGTTGCCTCTGCCAGGGTCCTGACTGTCTTCCTACCAGTCCTGTCTTCCACTGTCTCCACACACCAACCTTGCAACTCACAGAATGAACATATATGTACACAATATCCACAACTCTTCCAAAAATCCATCTGTTGAGACTATAAACTCAGGCCATGCATGCAAAACATCATGCACACACATTAAATCCAGTTCTGCTTTTCAAAAGAGTAGGTTATTGTGTGCCAGTGGGAACAGATAAAATTTACAAAAGTACATGCACATGGGGATTGGATGTAAAAAAAAAGTACATTAGTACTTATTCTATTAGCCTAGCGGTTAGAACATTGCGCTCACAATTTGACGACCCAGGTTCAATTTCTGTTCGAGGTGATTTTTCTCCTGGAGTTAACATCAGTGCTGACTCCACTCTCCCCCAACGTCCTTCAGATGAGACTCTAAACCAAGGCCCCATGTGTGAACGCATGCTGAATATCTTGCGCACATATTAAATCCTGTTCCGCTTTTCATAAGAGGAGGCCATTGTGTGCTGATGGGAACAGATGACATTTACAAAACTGCATACATATGGGGACTGGATGTAAAAAAGCACAAGAGTGCTTATCCCATTATCCTTGATATAAAAGAATAAAATAAAAAAATAAAGTAAATAAAGATATAAAAGAATAATGAGATAAATAAATAAATACATAACATTTGCTGCATAGAACCTCCCCCCCCCCTCACCCGCCCTACTCTTCCCCCATCCTCAGATGTCTTCAGCTTCTTGATGCACGAGTCCTGTAAATTAAAAAAAAAGTTTGTGCACTATACCATTTCAACAAATAAATGCACACACACACACGAAGTCGAATACACAACACACACACACACACACACACACACACACACACACACACACACACACACACACACACACACGCACACAAACATGCACACACACGCGCACACACACACACACACACACTCATTCACTCACACAGACACACACACCACATAAAACACACACATACAGACTAAGACAGACAGACAAACACACACACACAACACACATAAAACACACACACATACATACATACATACATACATGCATACATACATACATACATACATACATACATACATACATACATACATACATTACATACATACATACATACATACATACATACATACGACAGACAGACAGACAGACAGACAGACAGACAGACACTCACTCACTCACTCTCACACACACACACATATACACACTCACTCAAACACTTACTCTCACACACTCACACACACACAAACACACACAGACACACACACAGGGGAACAGATGGTGTGACATATATATAGGCAGGTTGCCTGTTTTCCATGTGTATGTCACACTTGCTGACACATGGACACTGGAACACTGACACATGGACACTGGAACACTGACACATACACTGGAACACTGTCACATGGACACTGGAACACTGACACATGGACACTGGCTTGGAATCTGTTTTCTCCATGTGCTGTCAGGGATCCATATCTGACACGTATGGAGGAAGCTGAATGTGCATAGCAGTTCACACCCACTCCTGTCTGATGTAGCAGTTCACTTCGGAAGACTCCAATACAACTCTGGCTGAAGTTACTTTCACACCAAATCAGAATATCACTGCAATAAAAACAACCCAAAAATCTTGTGGACAGGTCTCATTCTCAGCTGATGTGTAGAAAGCCTTGAATATCACTCTGACCATACTGAATCTATCCAGGATGCTGACTGCACTAACAGGTGTCTGCTTTGATCACGGCAGAACTAGGGATGAACTTATGCTGGCTGCTATTTCTACTATTAATGGCCGTAGTACTCCCCCCCAAAAAAAAAGAACAACAACAAAAAACCTGCCTTCCAAGATAACCACTTTCCCAGGATAACCGATTCTTCCCCACCCCGAGACTTTTTGAGGCTAACAAGTTCTTTTTGTCACCCCTCCCCTCACCCCCTTTAAAAAAAAGCAAAAAAAGCTGCCTTCCTAATCTAACCAGTTCGCCTATCAGTGAAAACAGTCCTGCCAGGCTTGAAGACTAAGTTACACAGGAAGGACAGGAGTCCGGCTTTGGTTCTCTGGGGCTGCTACAGACACAGGCCTAAAAGTCAGGCTTTGGTTCTCTGGGGCTGCTACAGACACAGGTAAGACGCTTGTCTCTGGCTGCTACAGACACAGGACTAAGGAGTCAGGCTTTGGTTCTCTGGGGCTGCTACAGACACAGGACTAAGGAGTCAGGCTTTGGTTCTCTGGGGCTGCTACAGACACAGGCCTAAGGAGTCAGGCTTTGGTTCTCTGGGGCTGCTGCAGACACAGGCCTAAGGAGTCAGGCTTTGGTTCTCTGGGGCTGCTACAGACACAGGACTAAGGAGCACTTTCAAGTCAGTGACAGCCTATCTCCACTCCCTGGCTATGACCACCTTTGGCAACCACCAGCCACAACAGAGACTGGCTGTTTAAACAGGGTGCAGCATGTTCTGAAAGATCTTCAGGGAGATGGAAGCGGTACCAGCATGTGTATGTACACACACACACACACAAACACACACACCACACACACACCTCTCTATCACACACACTCACATCCACCTCATCAACGCACCACTCTAGCTCTCTATTGACAAACATTATGATTCTATACCATTACTCTTTTAACTGTTCACATCTATATCATGAAGTAGACAAACATTAGATGGAATACAACCAATTACTACTTAATATTTATATAATTTACACCCATTACTAATGCTACAGCTACCACTATTACTACCACCACTCAATACTGCTCTAAACACACACACACACACACACACACACACACACACACACAACTCGCTGTCACTTTTCCACTCCACTCTAAGACTGTATCCATATTTTCCTATATGTCACAACCAACACACAAAGAACAGGGGTGGGGTTAGACAGGATGGCAGAAAGAAAGGGAAAGAAACTCAGGAAGAACTGGAGTGCCACAGACACACTGCAGACCTGTCCTTAGTACAGTCAGTCACAGACAGTGCTGGAAAAAGGAGTGCTGTGAAAACCTTGCAGAAAGACAACCATGTGAAGACTGCAGTCCCTACAGAAGAGATTTCCCAACAGAAGCACAAAGAAGAAAACTTTCACAGAAACTGGAGCAGAAACCCTGCTAAACTCAGACAGTCTAACTTTCAGAGATGAGATGATGTTTGCTGTATGAAGCCAACAAATGGAGAGATAGGAAATGTGAAGAATAGTCAGGACGACACAAACGATCAACACTCCATACAATGGGATGACAGTCAACCTTTCAAAGCAACATGTCTACCAACCTAGCGTCTTATACATGAAGTCGTCTGGCCCTGAAAAGTGTGAATACAGATTTTAGAACCCAAACCTGTAAAACAAAGTGGGGGGAGGGGGTGGGGTAGGGGGAGATAAAAACACTGACAGTTATAAAATGAACACAATTTTTGAAAAGTCAAAGGGACTAGGTCTCCTTGAAATGTCACCTTCCCCAGCTGTGTTTACAGGTCATTTCACCAGCTACCAACCCTCTTCAAGAATTTTTTCCCCAATATAATCAGGTGCTAACAACCTCCCCCCCCCCCCACATCCACCCCTTTCCAAAAAAATTTAGATCTCCACAAGTATGTTGTTGAATCTGTTCACAAGTCTGAATACTCTATTATCTACTGGTATGTTGCTGAATGTTTTCATGTTTCTGATCTATCATCTACTCGTTTTAACTTCAAGTCAGCTTTCTGTGAGGTCCTCCATGCTGACGTGAACACAGGACCATACCAAGCTACAATGTGCACCTGACCCGAGGTCACCCACCACCAAAACCTACCTGATAACTCACATCTATTCCAAACATTCCACTCTTTGATAAAATAACTTTTTTTAAACACATGGGTACGGCAAAAGAGAGCATAAAACTATCCATCAGTGACTAATGAATGATCATATTCTTAGTAGTCTTCAGAGAAAAAAAGAAAGCAGCCTAGAAAAAGCAGTCTAATGAAACACATGATAAAAGAAAAGAGTTGAGATTTCTGGAGTGCTACACAGGCCTGTTTCTAGGTCTACAGTGCTACATAGTCATGTAGCTCTGTTTAAACCACTGCAGAATCATGTAGCTAAGTCACACTACCAATTCTATTCAGTCACTGCAGGTACAGCTTCATGTCCACTGTGTGTAGTATTACTATTAATTAAACCAGTCGGTCAGGCAGTATGGCTGTGACTTTGGGGGAATAAATAACAAATTCAGCAACATCTTTAATGTCAAGTGTCAAACAGAGTTCGTCTTTTTCTCGTTTTCACTTGTGCTTTCAAATGTGTTTATGTTTCAATTACCTTTATGGACAGACATTTTCTTGAAGAAAGACAATTTTGATGAGAAAGGGAGCTAATCCATTATATCCTATCACAAGATATGGCTTTTTTAGAATGTGGTCAACTTCACTGGAAGAAGGAAAACTGACTAATTAAAGGACTGTCCAGTTTTGCTTTGTTAGGGGAATCTTGTGCAATGATGGGAAGGCCAGACACGGCTGAGACTACGTACTTTTTTCTGGAAAAAGAAAATGGAGCAGCCAAATAACATAAAGAAAGAACGTTGAATAACAGGAATAGGCATGTTTTCAAACCCTGATCAGAAACTGAATCCCTTACTGAAAAAGCCAACAAAGAGAAAATCAAAGCCAACAAAGAAAAAATCAAAGACAACAAAGAGAAAATCAAACTTGCAGGTGACTGCCTCTGTCCTGAGGAACACGTCAGTTCTGCACACATCTTCTACAGCAGGCTGAACTTGCACATGTATAGAGGACATGCAGCTAACAAGAAAGAAAGTGTTTTCTACTTGGTAGTGTATTCCAGTTGAGGCGCAATGTATGTGTGTGTGTGTGTGAGAGTGTTGAGAGTGTGTGAGAGGTGTGTGTGTGTGTGTGTGTGTGTGTGTGTGTGTGTTACAAGTATGCATGCAGGTGTGCAAGTCTTCATTGAAGTATACACAAATGTTCTTGATGAGAAATCAAAGTCTCATCGAATGTTTTCTTGCAAATACACAATTTTACCTGAAAGAAAAACAGACCATTATGTTCAAAGCAAATTGTTGACCAAAACAAACCCCGGTGATAAACACCCACCTCCAAAGACCCTCCAGCACCACAGGATCACCCCTTCAGAACTATCAAACCAAGACCACAAACCTACCCCTCAAGGCATCGTAAGTCCATCCCCCCACCTTCCCTTAAGTGTGTTTGTGTGTGTCTATGTTCATGTAGTGTGTGATCCCATTGTGAGTGTGTGCTCGTGCTTGTTCATGTGTACACAAACATGACCCCAAACGTTTCCCTTGAGACTCTGGCCAGGCGCCATTTTCTAAAGAACACAACAGGAGCTTTCTCGAGCCTGAGCTTGCGGTACTTGCTCTCTTTTAGTGCTTTTGCTTGACGTTTCTGACCATTACATATGGGAAGAGGACGAGCTTTTCAGCTCGGGCTTCTCAGCCACCCATATCACTACTATGGGGCTTGCCCTCATCCTGGGGTGAGTAGGTGGTGGTGTGAGGGTGGGGATAGGTGGGTATGTGTGCATGCATGCATGCGTGTATATGTATGTGTCTGAGTGTGTGTGTGTGCTTGTGTGCGTGTGTGCATGCATGTGTGCGTGTGCGTATATGCGTGTGTATATGTGTGTGTGCGCGCGTGCTCATGCTTGTGCTGTTTGTGCTTGCAAGTGCACAAACACGACCCCAAACGTTTTCCCTGGAGCCTCTGGCCAGGCGCCATTTTCTAAAGAACACAACAGGAGCTTTCTCGAGCCTGAGCTTGCGGTACTTGCTCTCTTTTAGTGCTCTTGCTTGACGTTTCTGACCATTACATATGGGAAGAGGACGAGCTTTTCAGCTCGGGCTTCTCAGCCACCCATATCACTACTATGGGGCTTGCCCTCATCCTGGGGTGAGTAGGTGGTGGTGTGAGGGTGGGGGTGGTTGTGTGTGCATGCCTGCGGGCATCCAGGCCTGTGTGAATGCGTGCATGTGTGCGCGTACGAATGCATGGGTGAGTGTAAGTGTGTGGGGTGTGAGTGCGTTCTAAAAAGGACTTTCATGCCTTGAGTGAAGGTTTTATGAATCTCCATTTAATAACCCTGAAAGAAATAAATCCCAAGTTACTTTTGGGTGTAAGGGAGTGTGGCTTACCACAGGGGTTCACTGCTGACAAATGCGTCTCTTCAATCTGATTCTGAAAATGAATTTTGAAGTGTTCCAAAGGAAAAATTTTTTCGTTGGTTGAACTTTGTCTCTCTCTCTCTTGTGAGGGTAAGATTTTTTTTTATAAAGTTATTCTGCCTAATCTATTACCACCAATAAATAACATTTCATCATCTTTATCTCTCTATCTCTATTTTCTTCCACATCCCTAATTCCCAACACATGTGCTTATATGCGTATATGCAATTGCATGTATGTGTGTGTCTTACATGGTGAGGGAGTTTGAGGGTAGGGTGGGGGAGAGGTTTGCAAACTGTTAAGTTCACACACACATGACTACTGAAAGCGATGTGTTAGCATTCTCTTCAGACAGATCTGTGGATGAAACAAGAAAGTGATACAGAAGAGAGCTAATCAGTTAAACCAAATAAAAGAAATATCCAAGCTTCCTCACAAATGCTACAATATATATGCTATATATATGACAGAGAAAACTGGGAAATGTGTCAGGAAAACTGAGAGATGTGTAATGAACTAGAGAAAAGCGTATCACTAATCCTTTAAGGAAATACTGATTAAAGCTTGGCAGAAAAGACTAGTCCCTGCACTGTGAAGTGTCAGGAAAGCATCAGAGAAAATGAACACAACAGTCTACACCGAGAAAGGATACAGTCTCATCCCTTTCTGGTTTCCCGGTTACACAAGATTTACTGGGGGATGGGGGGGGGGGGGGGGAGGGGGCTAACATGTATCTACAATTAAAATAATCCATGTTATAGTCATATTTAAATTCAGAATGTTGTATAGTGATATACCGTCTACATTTAAAATACTACCGTCATATATATTCAAGTTTGAAGTATTGCATAATCATAACAACAATGTATCTAAGTCTGAAAACAATGTAGTGGTATGGTATCAAATCTCAGCAGTACTAAAGTAGTGTGTGTGTGTGTGTGGTGTGGTGTGTGTGTGTGGTGTGTGTGTGTGTGTGTGGTGTGTGTGTGTGTGTGTGTGTCCCATAGACCAGCCTGTATCTCAGGAAAAGAAACATCCAAACACTAGTTAAAAGAAGAGGAAAAATAAATAAGGCTACAAGCCAATGACGGCCATTAGGACAGCTTTTTACAGCCTCACTCAGTCATCTTCCAAACCTGAACATGAGTTAACAGCACTCTGCCCATGTCCATCTCGAGGTCAATTCAACAACTCTGTAATCCATAACATCTGAAGAATATCATCACCAACCTAAGCTTACTAAGACCCAGCCTTGCATTTCAAACTGTCACTTTACAGAGTATCTTTATAAAAAAAAAAAAAAAATTAAGCACCACAAAACACCATTAATTCTGAACATTCAACAACATACCTATCAAAATGTTTGTCTGTGTGTTTGTGTGTGTGTGTGTGTGTGTGTGTGTGTGTGTGTGTGTGTGTGTGTGTGTGTGTGTGTGTGTGTGTGTGTTTCTCTCTGTGTCTGTCTCTATGTCTATGTGGGTTGTTTTTTTTAATTTTCATTCATTTATTTAATTCCATTCCCTGATTCTTGCTAGCTAAACATTCCATGACGGAGCTAACAGCTGGTGCCAATTTCCTGCAGACTGCTGGAGAGAATTTCTGGTTCATACTGGACAGAGTCATGTTACTGAACAGTGCCTAGCCTGATCACACCCTGAAAAGTCATACCTGAAAAAAAAGCGTTAACCAGAAATATACTGAAGTATTCAAAACCAGTACTATCTTCAAGGCAAATGAACATGTCATCTACTCAAAAGGATTCTGCAGAACATGTATCTGACAGTTCAAAAGCATTTTCAATCAAGAAGCTACGAAACAGAAATGTTTATGTCTACCACAATCCAACTCAACTTGATTCCTAAAAAGAAAAAGGAATCCTGACTATATGGATTATAGTGCAAGGGATTTATTACATTGATACCGCGGATAAGAAGGAATCCTGACTATCAGTAAATTTATCATGATGTCACCAGCTACACACCGACTGTGAAAGGTTATAATGAAGACAGAAGGAATCCTAAAATCTATAATGATGTCATCAGCTACACACAGACTGTGAAGAGTTATACAGGAGGACAGAACCAAATCTTTGACAACAGGGGAAAGGTCAAAGGGTGGGAGGTGGGGAAGGTTGTACACCAACAACAGTACAAAGAAAAAAATGTAGGCAGCTGATTTCTAACAGGTATAGAGCTCTAAGCTGTGGTGTGTGTGTATGTGTGTGTGTGTTTGTGTGTATGTGCGCGCACAGGCGCGAAAGAGTGTGAGTGTTTGTGATATTTTTTATTTGAAACGTATAATGTCTGAACAAATATGAAATGCAGCTATCTTGTGTCTTTTGATTATGATTCGTATCAATATGTCAGTCAGTATTGTAATTGCCCTTCAGGGATGATGAAGTATTTTTGACTTGACTTGACTTTGACTTGTCTCTGCCTCTGTCCCTCTTCCCCAATCTCTCTCTCACACACACACATGTAGTGATCTACTCACACGCACCCGCACGCACACATACAACACACAAACACACACAAGCACACACACACAAACAAGCACACACACACAAACAAGCACACACACACAAACAAGCACACAAGCACACACACACATACACACACGCACATGCACACACACACACACACACACCCAAAACACACATGCACACACACCACCAATGCCAACTCCACTCCCCCTAAAGTCCTCGAATGAGACTATAAACTGACATCATGTGTGCGAATGCATGCAAAACACATTGTGCACATTTTAAAGCCTGTTCCATTTTTCAGAAGAGTAGGCATTGTGTACCAGTAGGAACAACTGACAAAATTTACAAAACTGCATACACATAGGGATCAGTTGTAAAAAAAGCAAATAAGTGCTTCTTCCATTATCCTTGAAATAAATAAAATAAAACAAAAAGGAAAAAATATATAAATAAAACATACTGATAACAGACACACAGAGCACTGAAAATGTGGTTAATCCCCAGGTTAACCTACCAATACCTGAACTGAAGCCACAATGTTCACACAGAAGTATTATCAACTGAAAGGGGGACTGAGAAAAAGGAATCCCAAACCGATGTATTCTGGCCTGAACAAGGGGGTTTTCAGAACTGTCTTACAGCTAACTTCATCTATCAGCCCATTGCACATCCCGCTTCTTACACTTCTCTTTTGCTGTGACGCTTCTCTGAAGTTCAAACTCTCTGCTGGATCTTTGGGTGGAATAGTGAAACTTGTCCCATGTCTGGGGCTGAATTTTTGCCTATGACAGCTGCTTCTTCAGTGAGTCTCTGAAACCTTTCCTGGGAATGCAGCAGTGACCTTTGCCCTGTTTCAGCTGGCCAAAGAAGACAGCTTCAGTTTTTCCTGTGTCCTCCATCCTTGCTCCATCTTCAGCCCAACCAAGCTGCTGCTGCAGCACTATGGACTCCAGACCAGGCAGGTTGGCTTTGTGAAGAATTTCTTCATTGGTGATGTTATCTTGCCACTGGACGTCAAGAGTGGAAGGAAGGAGAGCAACGTTGATGGAAGAAAGGCAGCGTTGATGGAAGTGCTCTAAGAGCTTGATCAGCTGATGACAGTACAGGACCCAGGGTTCTGAACCATACAACAGGGCAGGGCCACCACAGCTCTGTGTACTTGGGTTTTTGTTGAGAGGCAGAGAGATTGGTTCTGCCATACGTTCTTGGACACCACCACCACCATGACCACAATGACAATGCGACGACAATGACAACAACAACCACACACACACCCAAACACACACACACACAGAAACAGACACATACAACGCACACACAACACACACACACATACACACCCACACACAACACCCACACACATGCACACAGACTAACAGTAACACACACAAACACAGACACATAAACCCACATACACCTACAGACACACACAACAAACACACAGAAAACAGAAAACACACACACCACAACACACACAAACACACACAGTACACAAACACATAAACACACACAAAACATACAAAGTACACACACACACACAAACACACACACACACACAAACACACACAAACACACACAAAAACACACACACACTTTCACAACACACACACTGAGAAACAAGGGGTACGATAGCCTATGGTCAGAACATTCGCTCAAATTGGATGACCCAGATTCGATTCCCATTCAAGGGATTTTTCCCCTAGAGTTAACATCAGTGCTGACTTCATTCTCTTCAAAAGTCCTTCAGATGAGACTATAAACCGAGGCCCCATGTGTGAACGCACACAGAACATCTTGCACACACGTTAAATCTTGTTTCGCTTTTCGTAACAGTAGGTCACTGTGTGCTGGTGGGAACAGATGACAAGATTTACAAAACTGCATACACATGTGGACTCGATGTAAAAAAGCACATGAGATTTGATTCCAATATCCTTGATATAAGATAATAAACAAATAATTAGATAAACACACACACACAGTACACACACACACACGAGATGGGACAGCCTGGTTGGTTAGAGCGATGTACAATGCACTCGTGGTGTACTGGTCCAGGTTTGAATCCCATTCAAGGGGATATCTGTTCAAGGGGATTTTCCCCTGGAGTGCCAACTCCCATCAGTGCCAACTCAACTCCCCCTAGAGTCCTTCAGATAAGACTATAAACCAACGTCCCAGGTGTGAACATGCACAGAACACCTTGCGCACACTTAAAATCTGTTCAGATTATTGGAAGAATAAGCCACTGTGCGCCAGTGGGAACAAATGACAAATTTACAAAACTGCATACACAAGGGAACTGGATGTAAACAAAGACATGAGTGCTTATTCCATTATCTCTTAAAAGACTTAACACACACACACAAAAACACACACAACACACACACACACACACACACACAAAACACACACACACACACACATTAGTGGAGAAAGGGGATAGTCTTGTGGTCAGAACATTGTACTCGCAATTTGACGACTCCGGTTCAATTCCGTTTGAGGGAATTTTTCTCCTGGAGTTAACATCAGTGCCGACTCCACTCCCCAAAAAGTCCTTCGGATGAGACTATAACCGAGGCCTGGGTGCAAACGCATGCAGAACATCTTGCGCACTCATTAAATCCTGTTCTGCTTTTTGTAAGAATAGGCCATTGTGTGCTGGTGGGAACAGATGACAAGAATAACAAAGCTGCATACACACGGGGACTGGATGTAAAAAAAGCACAGAGTGCTTATTCCATTATCCTCGATATAAAAGAATAAAACAACACACACACACACACACACACACACACACACACACACACACACACACACACACACACACACACAGGAGTGATAGACAGAAGTCTCAACTGACTCTAAATCACACATACCTTGCCACATGCTGTACTGGCCTGGTGGCACAGCAGTTACTTACACAGTGCAGCCAGGGTCTCGACTGTGACTGAGCTGATCACTCGGTGGCTGGCAGTCTGTCCGTCCATCCTGCAAACACACCATCCTGAGTCACTGACATCTTCAGGGTGAAAAAGAATAGTCTGATATCTTGACCAGGTGATTACAATGTGTTTCTTTGTCTGTAAACAGAAGACTGCATATGAGACCAAGTGTGTGACAAAAGACAGTTGTTCAATACCCTATGTTTGTCTGTTGGTAATATCAGTTTTTCCTGAGAGAGAGAGAGACAGAGACAGACAGACAGAGAGACAGAGAGAAAGAGAGAGGAGAGAACAACAGAAAACAGAGAGAGGACAGATCATATCAAATAAAATCAAATACTTTTATTTCAAGAACAATGTGTTTTTTTACATTGTCTCTACTCATATCACTGCGATAACATCATAACAGTAAAAAACCAAAACAAACCAAAACCAAAAGAACCACCACCAAGAAACAAAAACAACAAGCACTCATAGGCACACACATACACACACACACAGAAAAAACAACAAATTGTGTGATAAACAAACAAGCAACAAAACAATTCAAGCCACTGAAAGCCCCAAACCACCACCACCAAGTGACAGTCTAACCAACCCTATAAATCCTAACACTTGGTAAAAGGGAAGAAGAAACCTCAGCCAATATCCATCACTATGGGAAAAGAGCAATTGCATAGCAAACTACCAGACAAATATCAAAGATTCTAAGGAAAAGAATATTACACACACACATCAACAATAACACACACACACACTACACACAACACACACATCATCACACACACACACCTACACACACATACACATACACACAGTGACACACACAAACATGTGTAAGCATGTTTATATACAATAAATGACACAAAAAAATAAAAAAGTCAAACAAACATGCATGTATACACACATGGTGCACATAATCGACTACATCAGCACCTGCCTAGGGAAAAATATATACTTTAAATACGAGTTTAATTATATAACAGAATTAAAAAAACAAAAGAAACAAATCTGCTTGATGAGAGTGCCTGCGAGCGAGCCAGCGAGCAGAGCAGAGGGAGAGAGAAGAGCAGACAGACAGAGACAGACAGACAGAGTTCAGCATATAAATGTCATTAGTTTGGGATTTGCTTTTTTTTGCACAAGTTCCAACTTTTAACAAATTTACTTATTTAGTGAGAAAACTTTTTTTTGACATTTTACTTTAGAATAAGAATAAAGTAACTTCAAATAAGGTAAACTTCTCAGAGCTAAATTCCAGGATAAAAAAAAGGGAGACACCTGGGCCCAAAGCCCTTGAAATGAAATAAAATTGGGGGGTAATTGTCTCCCTTCCTCTAGCCATCCTACAGATCTGTACAAAAGAGAATTTTTTTTTTTTGCTGCATTATTTTTGTCTTCTGATCTTCATACAACAGGCCCCCTTCCAAATTCGATACCTTCATATACAGATCTATTACCTAATATACAGGCCTAATCAATTAAAAAAAAATAATGGTCACAACTGGTAACCTAGGCCTACCTTAATTTTAAACAGTAAGGATGAAGAAAGCAAAGCACTCATTCTTAATCAGGTGACAAAGACAAACATCCTTCCTAACTGGCATTGAACTATGGCCTTCTGTTACTGTCACCATATCTTTTCTTATGAATTGTTTTCCATCTTATCAACAAAACTTACGTATTGTTCGCCATCTTGTTTTTTTTTTTTGGCGGTAGGCTTAATCTAAAAGAAAAACAATGATTGGTCCAAATCGACCAATGGGCAACATTGACACAAAACCCTAATTATTCCCTGAGGTTAGGTCCCCTTGAACTAGGCCTAGCCTACTTGCACAGCAGCGGGGACAGGCAATAGTTCCTAGGGTAGGCCAAGCCTGGCAGACAGTAAAATCTGCAATGGTACACAGCTTATAGGCTTAATCAAACAAATGATATTCCTACAATATGGAGATTTGAAACATCAACTGACAAGTACATAGAAAAAATATCTTAAAATTGAAATAAACACCTTTAACCACCAGTCAAATCAAAAACACTTTAATTATCCTGTCAAGCACAAGCACAATACTGACAGACATTATTGATACAAATCATAACCTTGAAAGACACAAGACAGCTACATTTCATATTGGTCTAAACATTCAAAAAAAACTTAAATAAAATCACACACACACACACACATTTGGTGCACATGTGCTGCTTGTGTGGTTGGGGGGGGGGGGGGGGTGCTACCTGTGTGTGTGTTGTGTGTGTGTGTTGTGTGTGTGTTTGCATGGAAGACGTGTTGTGTGTTTTGTGTGTTGTGTGTGTGTGTGGTGTGTGTGAGATGGATGGAGAGTGGTAGGAGAGAAAATTATTTATTAGCATGTTTTGTTTTGTATTGTTTTATTTCAGGATAATGAATAAGCACTTTTATGCTTTTTTTTTTTTACATTAAGTCCCCATGTGTATGCAGTCTTGAAAATTTTGTCATCCGTTCCCACCGGCACACAATGGCCTGTGTGGTGTGTGTGTGTGTGTGTGTGCGGGTGTGTGTGGTGTGTGTGTGTGTGTGTGTGTGTGGTGTGTGTGTGTGTGTGTGTGTTTACACGCGGATGTGTGTTGTGGTGTATGTGTGTTTATTTTTATTTATTTTTTTTTATATATGTGTGTTTATTTTTTTTTTATTTTTTTTTATATCGAGGATACTGGGAAAAGCACTCGTGCTTTTTTTCATCCAGTCCCTGTGTGTATGCATTTGTGTAAATATTGTCATCTCTTCCCACAGGCACACAATGGCCTACTCTTACAAAAAGCGGAACAGGATTTAAGTGTGCCCAAGATGTTCTGCTCAGGGCTTTGGTTTACAGTCTCATCCCCAAGACTTCTGGGGAGAGTGGAGTCAGTACTGATGTTTATTCCAGGGGGAAAGTCCCTTCCAACCAGAATCGAAATTGGGTCTCAAATTGCCAGCCAATGTTCTAACCACCAGGCTATCCGGTCACCCCCACCCCCACCTGTGTGTGTGTGTGTGTGTGTGTGTGTGTGTGTGTGTGTGTGTGTGTGTGTGTGTGTGTGTGTGTGTGTGTGTGTGTGTGTGTGTGTGAGAGAGAGAGAGAGATTTTATCCTTTATTCTTTTATAGATGATAATGGAATAAATGATAATGGAATAAGCACTCATGCGCTTTTTTTTTTTACATCCAGCCCCTGTGTGTATGCAGTTTTATAAATTTTGATATGTTCCAACGGGTACACAATGGGCTACTCTTTTGCTAAGCGGAACAGGATTTAACATGTTCGCAAAAAAAATGTTCTGCATGTGCTCTCTCGGGGCCTTGGTTTATAGTCTCATCCAAAGGACTGACGTTTGGGGAGAGTGAAGTCTGCACTGATGTTAACTCCATGGGGAAAATCCCCTTGAACGGGATTCGAACCCGTCAGTTTGGTCAGTTTGCGAGGGTAATGTTCTAACTACTAGGCTATCCCGTACCCCCCCCCCCCCCCCTGTGTGCTGTGTGTGTGGGCGTGTGTGTGTGTGCTGTGTGTGTGTCTCCTTTGTTTCTGTCATGGACTTTTTGATTCTTTTGTTGAGTGCCCTATATTGTTCTGATATTTCTTCTGTTTCATTTTTCGTTTTCTTCTCCTACACACTTATTGATATTTGTGGTCAGTTTTCTAGCTATAGGGTGTCTATCCATTTACTACTGAAGTGTTAATTCTCTTTCCTTAAAGGTGTCCCATAACCTATGCAGCAATAGGGGGGCTAGGTGTCAGAGACCTCAGCTTCTCTAGGGGCCAGCATATTGATAGCAGTGCCCATCTCCTCTCCCTCGCTACTTTACCTTCCCTGACCCTAAAGAGCCAGGTAGCCATTTACAGCTGGGTGAACTGGGGGATTGTGCTGAAACCAAGGCGTGCAAACAGTCACCCATCCAGGTGGTAACCATGCTGCTTAACTTTGGCTGGCAAGGCAAGGCAAGGCAAGGCAAAATTCTTTTATTCGAGGATAATAGATAAGCACTCATGTGCTTTTTTAGATCCAGTCCCCGCCCTTTTCAGGGAAAACATCAAGATAAAAAGATACTAAACAGTAAAACTATATGCAGTACCAAACAACATAAAGGAATAAGGACATTATACATAATAAGATAATAAAAATGCACACTTTCAGAAGACAAAAATCAGAAGCCACAATAAAATGATTTTGATTATAAAAGAAAAAGAGAAGCGTTAATAGATAAAGAGCAACCAAAGAAACATAATGAAATAAACAACTTAGCAACCAAAAAAAGTCCACCCAAAAAGACTTAGCTACAACATTGTTACAACTCATAACAACAAAATGAACTCAGAAGGAACTAAAAATAATACAATGATTATAATGATGACAATAAGAATAATATCAACAATAGTGATAATAGTATGATAATAATACACGTAAAACTCACTCCTACACGTAGGTTACACACACAAACACACACACACACACACACACATACATACATACATACATACATACATACATACATACATACATACATACATACATACATACATACATACATACATACATACATACATACATTCATACATATATACATACATACATACATACATACGCAACTCACTCACGCATGCACGCTCGCAGGCAAATGCACATACAAATCACACACACACACACACACACACACACACACACACACACACACACACACACACACACACACACACACACACACACACACACACAAATGCACACACACACACACACACACGCACACACACACACACACACACACACTTACTCACACTTATATCTATAAGCACATATGGGGGGGGGGGAAGCGAGTACTCTGACCACTGAGCTAAACTGTGTGTGTCTTCGTTTTAAGGTCTATCCACTAACAAATGATTTTAGACTGGACAAGGGAAGGAGATAGAAGTGAATATAAGTGTGTTTGTTAAAATGCATGAATGATACCAGGAAAAAACATCTAACCATGAGAAAGTCATTGAACTGCACATACAAACAAGACAAAGGAAAAAAAGATAAACTTAGGTAACCTAGCATGGGTGAATTTGTGTGTATGTGTGTGAGCCTGTGTGTGTGTGTGAGCCTGTGTGTGTGTGTATGTGTGTGTGTGCACGAGTGTGCGCGCATGCATGTGTATATATGTATGCTATTACAGACTATTATTATCATAGGTAAAAACAAAGTGACACTTAAACAAGAAAAACGCTAACTTTTAACCTAAAGTAAATGAGCAACTTGACTTGAAGCAAAAATTCACAAATTCTGAGCCAAACTGTTTACAGATATCAAGTCTTTGGTCAAAGTTGATGAGCTATTTCTAATAATATCAATCATTTCAACAACTTTCAGCAGAGACTTCTTGTTTCATGAAGAAAAGAGTTGCTCATATTTCAAAGTGTTTGGATGTTTAGCGTTATATTTTGATAAACATTTTATAGGTGTTTCGTTAAACATTAAACAAATAAAAATGTAATGAAATTCATCAACAATATCACCACGATTGCATTTTGTACAGTATCTTTCATTTCTTTGATTTCCCTCAAAATGGAGGATATTAATAGGCAAACTATTATTGGTTGTGCAAAACTGGGCAAATCGAACAGAAACATGGGTTTGGCAATAAGAGGAAATATTTTTCAACACAAAAATTTGTTATATATATCATATAATCTATAGACTGATTTGTATGCTATATGTTTTAGAGGCCTTGTTCAGGTAATCTGTTAGGCTGGCAAGCTCTTGTTCTGATCCTGCTAGTCTGTCAATGTCATCTGCAAAGTGGATGTTTGTGATCATTCTGCCAGCAATGCTGACTGATCCTTTCTGATGCTCCAGTGCATCAGCCATGATTCTCTCAAGGAAGATGTTGAAAAGAACGGGTGAGAGTAGACAGCCCTGCCTTACTCCAACTGTTGTTTGAAACACTCCCCAATTTTGCTGTTGTAGTACACTGCACTGGTGGCCTTGTGGTACAGCACTTTGATGACTCTGATCAGGTTTGCATTGATGCTGTACAAATTCATGGTTGCCCACAAAGCTGCATGCCACACCCTGTAGAATGCCTTCTTAAAATCAATAAATACGTGGTTGAGGTGTTCTTGGTGTTGAAGTGCAGAGAAGACCAAACTGATGACCAATAACGCCAAGAGCATCAGCACTGATAACAGGGTCAATGACCAGAGGCTGGAAACGGTTCAAAGCTTCAAGTACTTTAGGGCCATTATGTCAGACAAGGGGTCCAAGCCAGAGGTAATATTCAGGATTGCACTGACAATAGCAGCACTGTCAAAACTGAATACCATCTGCAAAGATAAGAATATTTCACTCAAATCCAAAATCAGATTAATGTACTCCCTTGTCATATCCATATTCCTGTATGCCTGTGAATCGTGGACCCTGACTGCTGATTTGAAGAGAAGAGTACAGGCAGTACAGATGAGATGCTTCTGGAGACTCCTTGGTATCTCCTACAGAGATGGCATAAGCAACAAAGACGTGCATAACAGAATCCAGCAAACCGTACGAAAATCTTCAATCAATTGTAAAGAAGCATGCTTTTAAATGGTACAGGCTTGTAACAAGACCAAAAGGACTTGCAAAAACAGTACTGCAAGGCACTGTCCAAGAAGGAAGAAAAAGAGGCAAACCAAGGAAGATATGGGATGACAACATCAGCAAATGGACTGCCCTAGAACTCAACAAAATTTTGAGAAAGGCAGAACAGAGAGAGGAATGGAGGGAACTGGTTGTCAAGTCTTCAGGGGTGCCCCCACAGTTGCAAAACTATGGGATAGATAGCTAGATATCTAGATAGCTAGATAGCTAGATATTAGATAGCTAGATAGATAATTTTTACAAATGTCTTCTGTATTTACTACAGTGTACCATTTATGAATAAAAGGGTCATGTAAGCAATGCTTAACTTTGCTTTTCAACTAATTGTAACTGCATTCCATCAAAGTAAGATAATAGAATTAAATTTTTAAAAAACATAAAGACATTCACATAGGATACAATTTTTGTTAGCACATCCATACAAGAATTTAGCTAGAGGACCTTTTGTCCTGTCCCCCAAAAAGCAAATAAAACTGCTTGGGAACAAGTTTGGAATGCAAAATCTCTGTAAAGCCAGTAGTGTCTTGTGTACACAACCTTCTGCAGCAGATAAAAGTATCAATCAATCAATCAATCAATCAATCAATCAATCAATCAATCAATCAATCATATCTATTATCTATCTATCTATCTATCTATCTATCTATCTACTAGCTATCTATCTATCTATCTATCTATCTATCTATCTATCTATCTATTATCTATCTATCTATCTATCTATCTATCTATCACCTTAGTCTGGCGACCATGGGAGCACCTGAAGACTTGACAACCAGTTCCTCCTATTCCTCTCTCTGTTTTGCCTTTTTCAAAGTTTTGTTGAGTTCTAGGCCTGTCTATTCACTGATGTTGTCCTCCCATCTCTTCTCTGGTCTGCCTCCTTTTCTTCCTTCTTAGACAGTGCCTTACAGTATTGTTTTTGCAAGTTCTTTGATCTTCTTACATGCCTTACCATTTAAGTGTATGCTTCTTTATGTTTGATAGAAGGTTTTCGTAGGGACTAATGGTTTGCTGAATTCTGTTCTGCACATCTTTGTTGCTTATGCCATCTTTATAAGGAGATGCCAAGGAGTCTTCGGAAGCATTTCATCTCTACCACCTGTACTCTTATCTCTATATCAGCTGTCAAGTCCACGATCCACAGGCATACAGAACTATAGATATGACAAGGGAGTACATTGGTCTGATCTTGGAGTAGAGTGAAAAAATTTCAATCTATCCAAATGGTATTCAGTTTTGACAGTGCTTTTATTGTCAGTGCAATCCTGCATACTACCTCTGGCTTGGACCCCTTGTCTGATACAAGGGCTCCCAAGTACTCGAAGTTTTGAACCGTTTCCAGCTTCTGGTCATTGACCCTGATATCAGTGCTGATGCTCTTGGCATTATTGGTCATAAGTTTGGTCTTCTCTGCACTGATTTTATGCCGTATGTTTTAGAGGCCTTGTTCAGGTGTTCTATTAGGCTGGCAAGCTCCTGATCTGATCCTGCTAGTCTGTCAATGTCATAGAGGTTTGTAATTGTTCTACCACCAATGCTGACTAATCCTTTATGATGTTTCAGTGCATCAGCCATGATTCTCTCAAGGAAGATGTTGAAAAGAACGGGTGAGAGTAGACAGCCCTGCCTTACTCCAACTGTTGTTTGAAACCACTCCCCAATTTTGCTGTTGTAGTACACTGCACTGGTGGCCTTGTTGTACAGCTCTTTGATGACTCTGATTAAGTTTGCATTGATGCTGTACAAGTTCATGGTTGCCAACAAAGCTGCATGCCACACCTTGTCAAATGCCTTCTTAAAATCAATAAATACATGGTAAAGGTCTTGTCAGGTGTTGAAGATATTGATCACAGAGTATTCTGAGGTTGAATATCTGTTCAGTTGTGCTACGCCCTGCTCTGACACCTGCTTGTTCTTCAGCAATAATGGTCTCTGCTTGTGGCTTCTATCTATATAGTCCTCTTTGTGCTCAGGTAGCACACAAAGCCTCAACTAGAGCCCGCCACTGATGTTGGTCGGCTGAAACACGCTCCAGATGGCCCTATGTCCAACCCTTTTCCTTCATCTCCCTCTCTACTGTTCTCCTCCAAGTTTCCTTGGGGCGGCCTCTCTTTCTTCGACCATCTGGAGTCCATCGTAGGGGGATTCTGGATATGGCTGTAGTCTGCTGGCGGAGCACATGTCCTATCCATCGCCAACGCCTCTGTTTGACTTGCATGGAGATGGGTTCAGTTTCTGTTCTTTGGTGGAGTTCTTCATTGGTGATGGTATTTGGCCAAAAGATGCGTAGAATGCATCTGAGGCATCTGTTTTTGAAGACATCAAGTTTGTTGCTGATGGTTTTGGTCATCTTCCATGACTCTGATCCATAAAGGAGAGTGCTAATCACGTTTGATTTGAAATTCTTAATTTGGTCTTCAGGCTTATGTTCCCTGCCTTCCATGTGCTCCTGAGTGAGGTGAAGGCCTGGCTGGCTTTTAGAAGTCGAGCCTGGATCTCCACCTCCCCATCTCCTGTGTTTGACATTGTGGATCCAAGATAGGTGAAGTCATTTGCTTCCTCGATCTGATCCCCATTCAGTCTGATGTTCTCTTGGACTCTGGCATTCATTCTCATGTTCTTTGTCTTCTTGGTGCTGATTTTCAACTTCCAGCAGTTGTTGCCATGACATCTGTCTTTTCCTGCATGTCTTGGTGGCGGTGTGACAGCAGGGCGATATCATTGGCAACATCCAGATCTTCCAGCGTTTTTGTTGCTGTCATTGTCATGGTCCATCTGATCCCTCTCCTCTCTCCGTCCATGGAATTCTTCATAATCCAGTCCATGGCCAGGATGAAGAGGAACGGCGATAGGATGCAGCCCCTGCTTCACTCCTGTGCTGACGCTGAAGGCTTCCGTGAGCTCTGTGTCACAGATCACCTGGGATTTGAAGTCACTGTACAACATTGCAATGACCCGGACAAGTTTTGCAGGGACTCCATAGTGCCTTAGGATCTTCAATAAGGACTCTGGGTGGATGCTATCAAATGCCTTCTCCAGGTCAATGAAATTGACCTACAGCGGTGTATTCCACTCATTGCTCTGCTCCAGAATCTGGCACAGAGTGAAGATGTGATCTGAGCAGGATCGCCCAGGGCGGAAACCTGCTTGCTGTGGTCGGAGGTCCTTCTCAAGGGCTGCCGTCAATCTAAACATCACAATCCTGCTGAAGGCCTTACTGGTGAGGGAAAGAAGTGTTATGCCCCTCCAGTTGTTGCAGTCTCCAAGATCTCCCTTTTCAGGCAACTTGAAGATGAGACCAGTTTTCCATGCTTCAGGGATCTGACCTTCTACCCAAATCTGCCTGAAGATCTCAGTCAGAATGGGAGCCATCACATCCATATGTGCCTTCAACATCTCTGCCGTCACACCATCTGCCCCTGGTGCCTTACCGCTCTTCATTGCCTTGATTGCTGTTGTCACTTCTTCCAGGCTTGGTGGATTGGTGCAGATGTCAAGGTCTATATCTCCTGGCTGGATGTCTGCTAGCTGAGGGGGGTCCGGTCTGTTCAGAACGCTTGTGGCTTCAGTCTGTTCAATATAACCTTCAACATGACTTTGCTTGGGTGGCATATGAGGCTGATTGTGCAGTAATTCTGGCACTGCTGAAGATTTCCTTTCTTTGGGTGGGTGATGATGAGTGACTGTGTCCATGGTGTTGGCCATTTTCCTGTCTGCAGATCTTGTTGCAGATTTTTAGTAGAGCATTGATCATGGCTTCCCCTCCAGCTTGAACCAACTCAGCTAGAATGTTGTCAGCCCCTGCTGACTTCCCTCTTCAGCAATGTGACTGCTGTTTCCACTTCTTCTTGTAGAATAGGGTGGCTGTCTGTATCTGTGCTTGTGGGGACATTGAGGATTTCTGGATCTCCTGTGGTTTTATAGTTATACATGTCGGTGCAGTATTCTGTCCATCTCTTCAGAATTTCCTGGTCACCAGTGAAGCACTTCCCATTCTTGTCTTGGTTGTTGAGCTTCTTCCCTGTTTTGTGCCAGTCAGGTCTTCCACCAGTTGATATGCTTTCTTACTGTTGTTTTTCTTGATGTTTTCTTCAATGTTCTGGCACTGTTCACGAATCCATTTCTCCTTTGCTTCTGTGATGGACTTTTTGATTCTTTTGTGTATTGCCCATTTATTATCATTGTTATGCTCTCTTTTCTGTTTCATTTTTCTTTATCTTCAACTCTCCATTGCATAATTGTAGGGTGTTAGGTGTGACCCAAGGTTTTTTGAAATGGTTGATGTTGCTGAGAAGTTTGCTATGTTGAAACCATTTGTCAAGGTGTTATATCCATATCATCTGAGTCTATCAGAATGAGTACTGCAAACTTTCGACCTATTCTTGCCTGGAAAATGTCTGCTACCTATGGATCTTTCAGCTTCGCAAGGTCAAACTTGACCCTGATGTTCTGCTTGTGGATGTTTTTGAGACAGAGTCAGAATGTCATCATTACAAGAGCATGGTCACTCCCTATGTGTGCTTCTGGAAAGCTTCCCGTCCCTGCAGTGTTTGCAAAGGATGGGGAAGGGAAAGGGGCATATGAGGGATGATGACCATGGTCAGTGTTATTCTCTTTTACATGAGGGAAGGAAGGTGTTATTCTCTTCTCTACTCTGCCTTGTTCTTTAGCACTGTCAGTCACAGCAGATGTTTGTGTAAAATGAAGGCTGCCCTCCCTGCAGAGAGAATGTTGTTACAAGAGCAGTGCCACCCAGTTTGGAGGCTGCACTGATCCTGTCTGTATGTGTCTGTGTTCCCTGTGAGAGTGGCTTTTTCTGCAGCACTTTGCCAGGGAAACTCTCTTGTGGCCTGGTTGGAGTTTTTTTGTTGCGTTTTTTTGTATGGTAAAGTGTGTTGTTCACTGAACCTTGGTTTATTATCTCATCTGAAAGACTGGACCCAGACCTAGTCTTATTGGATGGGGAAAGTTGTGGTTCAGGAGAGGATGGAACCCACGCACCTCTCATCTCCTCCAGAGGTGTCTTCTTTTATATCCAGGATAATGGAATAAGCACTCATGTGTTTTTTTTACATCCAGTCCCTGTGTGTATGCAGTTTTGTAAATCTTGTCATCTGTTCCCACCAGCACACAATGGCCTACTCTTTGGAAAAGCAGGATTTAACATGTGTGCAAGATGTTTTGCGTGTGTTACCACATGGATTTATAGTCTCATCTGAAGGACTTTTGGGGAGAGGGGAGTCAGCACTGATGTTAACTCCAGGGGGTGCAATGTTCTGACCACAAGGCTATTCCATCCTGTCTGTGTGTGTGGTGGGTGGGAGTGTGTGTATCCCTTTTTAATGATTGAATCTTATTGTTTTGGGTGAAATATGTTTCTGTGTATCATTTTTAGATGTATATATGGCTCGCGACCAGGCGAATTCCTCTTTGATAAAGTGCTGGTATTGGTATTGTCTTATAGTGTATGGGAGGGTCTGGATGCATACTGTGCTGCATTATCACTCTGTGATTAATGTTTTTCCTATTTACCTTTTTATGTAGGGCTTGTAATCCACATGAATTTCTCTATTTGCCAGATAAGAAATCTTTGAAATGTGGAAGGGATGGGAGGATGGTTGCCATGGAGTATTTCACATGGCTTTCTGACAACCAGGGAGATGGGGAGAGTAGGGATGGGTGTCACTGGGATTATGACATCCTTAGTTTGTTTTTCTTAGTCATTGGATGAGACTATAAACGAGATGTATTACATCGTGTGCAAAACAAAACCACAAAAAAACCCAGTATGCCACAGGTGTGGTGTTTAGACACCATCCCTGAGAAAAATCAGCAAGTTGGAGTCCCCAAGGTGGTTGGAGTTGTATATAGCAACGTTCGGCAGGAACCATTCCTATCCACGCAGCCTTTCCAATGGACCATTCCAGTGGCATGGAGAGGGGTGTGTGCTTGCCTTCCATACTTACTTACCCAGGATTTGCACTCTATAGACTAGAGCGAAACTCCATAGTCTTTGAGACTAATGGGTGCCTACTACTATTAGTTTGTTGTGAAAAAGATAGGCTCTTGTCTAGGTCAATCTGAGGTTAGCAGGCCAAGCTTGCTGTCTGTTTTGTAAGAGGTCAGTCTAAGTTTATTAGGCGAAGGTTGCAGGGGTTATTTCTTTTGTTTTAGGGCAGTGGTGGGTGCCTCAGTACACTTCTTCTTTTAAAGCTGGTGTTATTTGGGGGTTGTTGATCAGAGCACAGTTTTCTTTGTGAGAAGAGTGTTGTTCGTCAGTCTGGTCCCAGCACTCCTACAGTGAGGTGGCTGTAGTCAGGTCAGTTGTGCAATCTCTGGGGGTTTGCTGTCAGTTCCTCCGACTGTTACCTTCTCCTGACGTGTGTTAGGTCTTCAGGTGAAGCCAGCCCTATGTCTCTATGTCATTTTTGCTGTTTGCCTTGTGGCCACTTTTTTAGGAGGATGTGACACTTCAAGAGTGATGCCATGTTCATTTTTTAAATTGTGTATTTTGGTGGGGGGGGGGTTGGATTTTTTTACAGTAAACTCAGCATCATTCTTGAAGGGACCACTGGAAGATATATTATCAATTTCATCTATTTTTGTTTTATATTTCATCATTTGGGGGCAGGATAGCTAAGTGGTCAGAGCACTTACTTTCCCCCTTACTACCTTTACGATTACCTTTATTTCATCATTTTATATTATTGCATTTTACCTCTTTCGAGGGTAGTGGATAGTATAGACTTGCAGTCATGCAGTCTTTGCTTTGTGCATCAGTTTTTCCCATGTCCTACCTGCTGGTGACTGTGGATGTCTTCAGGTGAAGTTCAGATCTCTGTTATATTTCCTGTCGTTTTCCTTGTGGCAATTCTTTGTAGGCCGAGTTGGCAGCTGTGCTGGTTATTGTGGCTGTTTGAGTTAAGTAGCATCTTGTGTGGTTACCAGTTGGATGGGTGACCGTTTGAGCGCCTTGGTTTCAGTACAGTTCCCCCAGCTGTAAATGGGTTCCTGCCCTCTTTAGGGTCAGGGAAGGTAAAGCAGTGTTGGAGAGGAGATGGGCGCCACCCTCAACATGCTGGCCCCTAGAGAAGCCGTCTCTGAGGCCTTGCCCTCTACTACCTTTACAATTACCTTTATTTTATCATGTTATATTATTGTATTTTACCTGTTCTGAGGGGAGTGGATAGTATGGACTTGCAGTCATGCAGTCTTTGCTTTGTGCCTCAGTTTTTCCAAATTCCTACCTGCTGGTGACGGTGGGTGTCTTCAAGTGAAGTTTAGATCTCCGTCATCTATCCAGTCATTTTCCTTGTGGCAAATCTTTGTAGGCCAAGTTGGCAGCTGTGCTAGTTTTTGTGGCTGTTGAGTTATTGTTTTTACATTGTGTGACCAGATATTATTAGTTCACCTTGCTGGGTGGCTGTGGAGTTATTGTTTTGTATTGTGTGACCAGATATTAGTTAACCTCGCTGCGTGGCTGTGGAGTTATTGTTTTGTATTGTGACCAGATATTAGTTCACCTTACTGTGTGGCAGTAGAGATATTATTTCGGATTGTGTGACCAGATATTAGTTTGCCTTACAGTGGGTGGAGTGACAGTGAGTTGGAGTGTCATCTTTGATGCCATGGTCATGACTGAATACCCGTTTTTATGTATAGCAGGTCTGGTTGGGAAGTGACTATGGAAGTGAAGATTCCTTACACATCTCTGTGCCTGTGGTTGCCTTTATACTATAGGGAGGTGGAAAAATATCCCATATATGTATACATATATATAT
Source organism: Stramonita haemastoma (assembly GCA_030674155.1). Taxonomy (NCBI): domain Eukaryota; kingdom Metazoa; phylum Mollusca; class Gastropoda; order Neogastropoda; family Muricidae; genus Stramonita; species Stramonita haemastoma. The sequence continues at coordinate 10,479,497 of CM060317.1, forward strand.
ATATATATTATATAATATATATATTACTTAGATAGGCATGGCTTGTGAATGATATAGTGCCATAGAACTGATAAGACTTCTTCACCTTGTGTTTTTCGTTGTTTTTTATGTAAACCCATTGTCTCTGCTTTGGAGTGACACCTTTGGTGACTGATGGTGACATAGCAGAGGATTTGTAGCATTTTACCCATGTTGTGATACCAGATTTAAAGAAAATGGTGACAGCATCCTTGCATACCAGTGTGTCAGTGGTTCAAGAACATCTAGTGCCCAGATGTGAGGAGTGAGGGGAGATGTTATTACAATTCCTTGTGCTTTAGTTTCTTTGCTTACACTGGCTTGAAAGGTATGTGCAGTGTTATTATGGTATGTTATTATAATTCCTTGTACGTTAGTTTCTTTGCTTAAACTGGCTTTAAAGGTATGTGCTGTGTTATTATGGTATGTTATTATAATTCCTTGTGCTTTCTCTTTGTTTACATTGGCTTTAAAGGTATGTGCAGTGTTATGATTATGTGTTATTATCATTCCTTATACTTTGGGTTCTTTGCTTAACATTGGCTTTAAAGGTATGCGCAGTGTTATGACCTTATATTTAACTGGTTGAACATGTCGCTGGATAATTATCATCATTGGTCACTTACTTTCCTTTGGTTGTATATATAATATAGGCATTATGGTTTAGCTACAGATTTTTCAGTTGTTGTGCCTTGGTCTGGCATACTTTAGTCAGCAGCTGGGCGATGCTTTAGCATTTGTATTTATTTGGGGTTTGGTGTTCATTTCATGTGGAGCATTCATTATAAGGTAAAGCCTGATGAAGTTATATCATGTTAAGCCCATCTATGTCTTACTGCACTGCTACACCCCCAATTTTGAGTTTTGGGGGGGGGTTCTTTTGTTAAGTGTATTTTAGCTGTTTGATTTAAATGTTGGTATCTTTAGACGGCTGTATTTTAGATAGCTGATTTTAGCCCATTTAGACGGTGGTATTTTAGCTATTTTATCTGTGGTTTAAGTGATGGTCATTTTTAGATAGCTCTCTTTTAGTCTATTTAGATGGTTGTATTTTAGTCATTTTATTTGTGTGGATAAAATGTCAGCGTTTTCAGATGACATGCCTCCCCAAAAGTCAAAATAGGTCAAGCTACCTTCATGGTGAGCAAAAAAGGTCGAATACAAAAAATCTCACCATTGGTGAACCTCAGAGCTCTAGCAGGGAGTTAACTGATCTCTCTCTCTCTCCACACACACACAACTCAAGCATGTGCACGCACTTACCCCTCAGAAAAACATAACACAAATCAGGGGGCTGTATACAGAAGCTCACAAAAATAAAGCAGTCAAACAGTTTTGGAAATGAACACGTTGAGAGGCAGGAGAGGGGGGTTGGTTGTAATGACTCTTTTATTTCAGCAATCTCCTCTCCTGCCTCCCAAGATGATGCCTGTTGCAAGATGTGTGGCCATAGTTTGATGCGATGATGTGTTGCAAGATGTGTGGCCGTGGTTTGATACACGCTTGTACGCTTGTACGGCCCACGCCCCTTCCATCATGGACAGACACCATCTGCACACAGCAACATCAGTGACACATCAGTCACTACCTAACCCATAGCATCAGTGATATATCAGTCTTTGGGTTTTCTTTGGTTGGTTTTTTAACTTAGTTGTTTTGTTTTGGGTGTTTTTTCTCCTAGATAGATAGCTTGATGAAAAAAACAAATCTATTGCTTACTCAATATACATCTGCAAATAAAATTTTGACTTGACACACACACAAAACAAAGCACACAGACAGACACACAAACTTTCTCACTTTAGTATACACCAAAGTGAGATGGAATATAACCAAAATTTTTATCTGAGTCTTTTAAATGATTTAAGTCTTTCTTTAAATGGATAGCACTGCTCTTGAGATGACATGCTCTTCCTAGCGCGAACAGCCTGGATTTAATGCCAAGAACTCTGCTGTGGTCTGCACAGCACTCACCTGTCTTGTAGATCCCCATTCAGCAAGTCCTCTCTCCTGTCTCTGTGCACAGTCTTCAGCTGTCTGCATGTGTGAACCCTGTGAACACACAATAAACACTTTAGTCTCTGACAATGCAGCACACACACACATGCAAAAAAATAAATTTCCTCTCATGTTCCTGCTTGTAGAAAGATGCTAATTTGAAGACTAAATGAACACCACACTAACCTGTGCAATCTAAACTAAATGAACACCACACTAAGTAAATATCAGACTGGCTGTTTGTGTTGGTTAGTAAAAACATGACCAACAAAAAGAGAGTAACAGTGCATTGTTACATGCGCTTTGGTGGGAAGAAAATAGCCAGCCTCTGACCTTCTCACCTTTTATCTTCCAGTCGCAGGTAAAGACAAACACATAACACACACACATGCATACATACACGCACACAAATACACACACGCATACATACACACAGTGCACTTAACTTTTGATGGAGATGGCAGCCTCTTGTCCTGATCCCTTCAGTCTTGGTTCATCACCCCTGTAACACACAGCAGTGAACATGTAGAAACAACAGCTATCTCACTACATGGATGAAGTACACACACACACATACACACACTCACACACACACATAATTTGCAAATATAACAACTGTGGAAAGGAGAAAAGCAAATAGTTGATGTGATGATATCGTGACTTGACTTTTTTACATGACATTTTAAAAAAGATTTTCTTTCTTTCTTTTATTCAATTTAAAATGCTGTTATATTTAACACCAATTTAAGTCACGGCAGATTTCCCTGCATGAATTTCGGGCTGCTCTCCCTGGAGAGAGCGTGTTGCAAGAAGAGCAGTGCCACCCATTATTTGTTTTTCTTTTCCTGTCTGCAACTGTATTCGTTTCCCTATCAGAGTGGCTTTTTTCTGTAAAATTTTGCCAGGATCAACTCTCTTGTTAGCGTGGGTTTCTTTTATATGCACTAACAAATTCTCTGTAACACACAGGACCTTGGTTTATTATCTCATCCAAAAGACTAGTACCCAGATCACCACTCATGGTCTAATGGATGGGGGAAAAGTTTTGGGCCCAAATGTGATTCAAACCACTGCACACTCCAACGCAGACTTCTCACTTTCTAGGTGAGATGGAATCCAATATTACGTTTTATCTGAGCCTTTTAAATGATTTAAGTCTTTCTTTAAATGGGTGGCACTGCTCTTGAGATGACATACTATCCCTGGAGAGAGCAGCCTAAATTTTATGCTGAGAACTCTGCTGTGGTATGCACAGCACTCACCTGTCTTGTAGAGACCCATTCAGCAAGTCCTCTCTCCTGTCTGTACAGTCTTCAGCTGTCTGCATGTGTGATCCCTGTCAACACACAATAAACACTTTAGTCTCTGACAATGCAGCACACACACACACATACTAAAAAATAAAATTCGTCTCATGTTCCTGCCTGTAGAAAGATGCTAATTTGAAGACTAAATGAACACCACACTCATCTGCAATCTAAACTAAATGAACACCACACTAAGTAAATACCAGACTGGCCGTTTGTGTTGGTTAGTAAAAACATAACCAACAAAAAGCGAGTAACAGTGCATTGTCACATACGCTTTGGTGAGAAGAAAATAGCCAGCCTCTGACCTTCTCACCTTTCATCTTCCAGTCGCAGGTAAACACACATACATAACACACACACACACATGCATGCATGCACACACACTCACATACACACACACAGTGCACTTAACTTGTGATGGAGATGGCAGCCTCTTATCATGATCCCTTCAGCCTTGGTTCATCAGCCCTGTAACACACAGCAGTGAACATGTAGAAACAACAGCTATCTCACTACATGGATGAAGTACACACACACACAACACACACACACACACACACACACACACACACACACACACACACACAAATTGCAAATATAACAACTGTGGAAGGGAAAAGCAAATAGCTGACGTGACAAAATTGTGAAAAAATCCGTGGCATTTAAAAAAAAATTCTTTCTTCCTTTCATTCAATTGACTAGGTTTTTACATTTAACACCACTTTAAGTCACAGCAGATTTCCTTGGGAGAGCGCATTGCCACAAGAGAAGTGCCACCCTTTTTTTTTCTTTTCCTGTCTGCAACTGTTTTTGTTTCCATATCAGAGTGGCTTTTTCAAGAGAATTTTGCCAGGGACAATTCTCTTGTTGCAGTGAGTCCTTTTATGAGCATTAAATAATCATATGTAACACATGGGACCTCAGTTTATTGTCTCCTCCAAAAGACTATGCACAGCACTCACCTGCCCTGTACATCCGCATTCAGCAAGTCCTTCCCTCCTGTCTCTCTGCCCAGGCTTCAGCTGTCTGCTTGTGCCAACCCTGTGAACACACAATGAACACTTTAGTCTCTGACAATACAGCACGCGCACGTATACACACACGTGCAAAAAAAAAATTCCTCTCATGTTCCTGCCTATAGAAAGATGCTAATTTGAAGACTAAATAAACACCACACTCACCTCTGCAATCCAAACTAAATGAACACCACACTAAGTAAATACCAGATTGGCCGTTTGTGTTGGTTAGTAAAAACATGACCAACAAAAAGAGAGTAACAGTGCATTGTCACATGCGCTTTGGTGAGAAGAAAATAGCCAGCCTCTGACCTCACCTTTCATCTTTCAGTCGCAGGTAAAGACAAATACATAACACACACACACGCATGCATGCCACACACGCACACACATACACACATACCTACACATACACAGTGCACTTAACTTGTGATGGAGATGGCAGCCTCTTGTCCTGATCCCTTCAGTGTTGGTTCATCAGCCCTGTAACACATAGCAGTGAACATGTAGAAACAACAGCTATCTCACTACATGGATGAAGTACTCACACACACACACACACACACACAATTTACAAATATAACAACAGTGGAAAGGAGAAAAGTAAATAGTTGACGTGACGATATTGTGACTAGATTTCTTTCCGTGGCTTTAAAAAAAAATCTGTCTTCCTTTCATTCAATTCAATAGGTTTTTACATTTAACACCACTTTAAGTCACAGCAGATTTCCCTGCAGATCTCCCCGGGAACGCGCATTGCCACAAGAGCAGTGCCACCCTTTACTTTTTTTCTTTTCCTGTCTGCAATTGTATTTGTTTCCATGTTTCCATATCAGAGTGGCTTTTTCAAGAGAATTTTGTCAGGGGCAATTCTCTTGTTGCCGTGGGTTCTTTTATATGCACTTAATAATTACATGTAACACATGGGACCTCAGTTTATTGTCTCATCCAAAAGACTATGCACAGCACTCACCTGCCCTGTACATCCGCATTCAGCAAGTCCTTCCCTCCTGTCTCTCTGCCCAGGCTTCAGCTGTCTGCTTGTGCCAAACCTGTGAACACACAATGAACACTTAAGTCTCTGACGATACAGCACACACACACAGAGAAAAAACAAACATATTTTTCTCATGTTCCTGTATGTAGAAAAAATATGCTAATTTGAAGACTAAATGAACACCACACACCTGTACACACCTAACTAAAAGAACACAACATTCAAATAACACTCAATAAAATACCCCCCACCCCACCCCCATCAACTGGCCATTTGTGTTGGTTAGTGCAAAGTGACCAACAAAAAGGAGTGACAATGGATTGGTGGCATGCTCTGTAGGAAGGTAGAAAATAGCCAGCCTTTGACCTTCTCACCTTTCATCTTCAAGTCACAGGTAAACACACACACACACACACATGCTTACACACACTGACACACACACAGTGCACTTAACTTGTGATGGAGATGGCAGCCTCCTGTCCTGATCCCTTCAGTCTTGGTTCATCAGCCCTGTAACACACAGCAGTGAACATGTAGAAACAACAGCTACCTCACTACATGGACGAAGCACACACAACACCCACGTAGAATATCTCGCACACATGTTAAAACCCATTCCTTTTTTCCGAAGAATTGGCCATTGTGTGCCAATGGGAACGGAAGACAAAATTTACAAGATGGCATACAGACAGGGCACACGAGTGCATATTCCATTATCTTCAAAATAAAAGAATGAAATAAAAATACACACACACACAGATCAATGCTTATTCAATGTACCATCTGGAAATAAAAATTTGACCTGACTTGACACAAAGTTCTTACACGCAACACACAGAATGGACAGATATAAAAAAAATCTATACAGAAACATACAGACTGAGTACTTACCGCAGACAAAAAATGATGGCACCATCAGTCCTCAGCCATCTGGGAACGCCAGCGCTGTAAAACACAAACAGAATAGATAAAGATACTATCTATACACATCCCCCTGCCCCCCCCCTCCTGAAAAGTACAGACTGAACACTTACCACAGAAAAAAAGATGACGCCATCAGTGCCAAGCCGTCTGGGAACACCAGACCTGTGACATACAAACAAAATAGATATAGATACTATCTATACACACCCCCCCCACCCTATCCCCACCCTGAAATGTACAGACTGAATACTTACCACAGAAAAAAAGATGGCGCCATCAGTGCCAAGCCGTCTGGGAACACCAGCCCTGTGACGCACAAACAGAATAGATACTATCTATTTTTATTTATTTCATACCACTTTATGTCACAGCAGATTTCTCTGCATGAAATGTGGGCTACTCTCCCTAGGAAGAGCATGTCACCACAAGTGCAGCGCCTACCCATTATTTTAATTTTTTTGCACATATATACAACCCCAAGCCGCCCTGGGAACTCCAACTCCCCAATTTTTCCTCATGGATGGTGTCTAAACATGACACCTGTGTGTATGCTGCTTTTTTTTTAATTTTGTCATCCGCTCTTACCGGAACACAATGGCCTGCTCTTCTAAAAAGCAGAACAGGGTTTTAACATGTGCACAAGATATTCTGCATGCGTTCGCACACGGGGCCTCAGTTTATAGTCTCGTCCGAATGACTGACACTCAGTTGGTGTTTTTTTTCCATTAAACTGGGAACAAAGGGCGAGGTTAGGAATCAAAACCAGAACCTCACGGTTTACTTGTTGGCAGGCGAACATCTTAACCATCCTGCCACCAGCCTTCCCTTCTTCTGCATTGTCTACAACCCCCCCCCCCCTTCCCCCCCCCCCCCCCTTCCCTCCCCCCCCCCCCCCCCCCGCCAAAATGTACAGACTGAATACTTACTACAGAAAAAAAGATGGTGCCATCAGTCCTCAGCCATCTGAAAACACCAGCCCTGTGACATACAAACAGAATAGATATAGACACTATCTATACACTCCCCCCCCCCAACCCCCAAATTGTACAGACTGAATACTTACCACAGAAAAAAAGATGGCACCACCAGTCCTTGGTCATCCTGGAACACCAACTCTGTAACTCACAAACAGAATAAATATAGATACTGGCTACACCCCCCACCCCCACCCCCCACCAACCCCGAAATGTGCAAACTGAACACTTACCGACTGCACAGACAGATGGCACCACCAGTCCTTGGTCATCATGCAACACCAGCCCTCCCTGTGATGCACAAAAAGAAAGAAATATACATAACAGCTGTAGGGAAATGTATGGGCTTCACCACACAAGACGACAAATACCTGTGTCAAATCTTTCTCAACTACAACACAAAGCATTTCAAGGTTCCACGGATGCCATAGTCAAGTGGTTAAGACCCTTCAACTTCAATACCATTAGTTAAAGTTAAAGTCTGTCCCGAGCCTAAGGCTCATCAGGCCAGGGCTTATCCCGGTTTCTGTTGCGTTAAGCGACTGAGAGCCATAGACTCCCCCCTGGATAGGACGCCAGTCTATCGCAGGGTTAACCCCCAACACAAGGTTGGTACCCCTTTTACACCTGGGTGGGGTGAGAAAATAGCCGTAAAGTGCCTTTTTCTAGGGCACAACGCCATAGCCGAAAGCTGGGATCGAACCCGCAACCTTTAGATTACAAGTCCAATGCCCTAACCACTAGATTACAGCGGCGGCTCTTCAAAACCATGGATCCATCAAATTGTGGGTTCGAACCTCAGTGCGGTCTGGTGAATTGAAATGTGGGAATTTTTATGATCACCCAGGTCAAATTCAAGTGCAGACCTGCCTGTGCCTTAATGCCTTTCATGTAAATACAAATGCAGAAGATGAAATATGCACGTTCTGGACCCCATAATTCATGTCAGCCTTCGGTGGGTTATGGCAACACGAACAAACCCAGCATACATCCAAAGCTGGAATACAGCTACCTTCATGGTGGACATTTAAGAACGGTGGCATATGCTAAATCGTACCATTGATGAACTTCAGAGCTCTAGCTGAGAAACAGGAAAAACATGTTCAAGGTTCAACACGGAAGATGACACAGACTTGTGTCAAACCTTTCTGATTTATGACACACATCATTTTCAACCCCTAATAACTCCATCCTTTTCTCCCCTTCTCCCCCTTTTCCTCTGATGTTTTCCAAGAAAAAATTTTTTTTTAAAAGGTGGATGGGGGAACCCAGCATGAGAGAACACCCTCGCAAATTCTGTAGAAACACGCCACTCTGCAAGAGGAACAACCAAAACACACACACACACACACACACACACACACACACACACACACACACACACACACACACAGGGGGACGGGATAGCATAATGGTCAGAACATTGTGCTCGCAATTTGACGATGTGAGTTTGATTCCCATTGGAGGGGATTTTCCCCTTGGAGTTAACATCAGTGCTGACTCCACTCTTCACAAAAGTCTTTCGGATGAGACTATAAACCAAGGCCCCTTGTGCGAACGCACGCAGATTATCTTGGGCACACATTAGATCCTTTTCCGCTTTTTGTAAGACTAGGCCATTGTGTGCTGGTGGGAGCAGATGATAATATTTACAAAACTGCATACACACAGGGACTGGATGAAAAAAGCGCATGAGCACTTATTGCATTATCCTCAATATAAAAGAATGATTAAAAAAAAACAAACACAGACACAAAACATCTTGCACAGTTGTTAAACCTGTTCCACTTTTCAGAACAGTAGGCCATTATGTGCCAGTGGGAATGGATGACAAAATTTTTAAAAAAGCATACACACAGGGCACATGAATGCTTCTTCTATTATCTTCAAAATAAAATAAAAGAAAAAAATATCAACACACACACACAAAGTATATACATGTAACCAATACACGGAGTTCCCTCCCCTCCATAAGACACAGAAATGTACAGACTGAGTACTTACCACAGAAAAACAGATGGTGCCATCAGTCCTCAGCCATCTGGGAACACCAGCCTGTGAAACACAAACAAAATAGATAAAGATACTATCTATACACATCCCCCCCTCCCCCTGAAAAGTACAGACTGAATACTTACCACAGAAAAAAAGATGGCGCCATCAGTGCCAAGCCGTCTGGGAACACCAGCCCTGTGACGTACAAACAGAATAAATATAGATACTATCTATTTTTAATTATTTTATTTTATATCACTTTATGTCACAGCAGATTTCTCTGCGTGAAATTCAGGCTACTCTCCCTGGGAACAGCGCGTCGCCATAAGTGCAGCGCCTACCCATTATTTAAATTTTTTTTCTATATATGTACAACCCCGAGTCGCCCTGGGGACTCCAACTCCTAAATTTTTCCTCAGGATGCTGTCTAAATAGGACACCTTGTGCATGCTGTTTTTTTAAAATAATTTTGTCATCTGCTCCTACCAGAACACAATGGCCTACTTTTCCAAAATGCAGAATGGGGTTTTAATGTGTGCGCAAGATGTTCTGAGTGCGTTCGCATACAAGGCCTTGGTTTATAGTCTTGTCCGAATGACTTTGACATTCAGTTTGATTTTTTTTTGCCAAACTGGAAAGAAAGGGCGAGGCTAGGAATCAAAACCAGAACCTCACGGTTTACTTGTTGGCAGTGAACATCTTAACCATCCTGCCACTGGCCTTCCCTTCTTCTGCATTATCTATACACATCCCCCCCCCCCCCCCCCCCCGAAATGTACAACTGAATACTTACCACAGAAAAAAAAGATGGCACCACCAGTCCTTGGTCATCCTGGAACTCCGACACTGTAACTCACAAACAGAATAAATATAGATACTGTCTACACCCCCCCCCCCCCCACCAACCCCGAAATGTACAAACTGAACACTTACCGACTGCACAGACAGATGGCACCACCAGTCCTTGGTCATCATGCAACACCAGCCCTCCCTGTGACGCACAAACAGAAATAAATATACATAACAACTGCAGAGAAATGCACGGGTTTCAGCACACAAGATAACAAAACCCTGTGTCAAACTTACGATTTATGACTCACATCATTTTCAAACCCCAAATAACTCCATCCTTTTCTCCCCTTCTCCCCCTTTTCCTCTATCAGTTTCAGGTTTTTCAACAATTCTATTTTGTAAAACAAAAAAAGCCTCTCCTTCAACTAATTTCATTTCTTCATCATAAACTATTTCTGCCATGTGGGTTGTCCATAATAATATTGTAGTCAAATATTTTTGGGGTGGTTCTTTGTGGTTTTTATACATGTTTGCTTGCTGTTTTATTTTTGTATGTTGGTTGGTTTGTTTTGTTTTTTTCCTAGACAGATCTCTTTATGAAAAAAAAGCAAATTTATTGCTTGCTCAAAGAACCATCTGGAAATAAAAGTTTGACTCTGACTTTGACCTTCTCACACACACACACACACACACACACACACACACACACACACACACACACACACACACACACACACAGATCACTTACCTAATAGAAATGTGGCAGTCACAGGATTGTTTTTCTTTCAAGGTCTTCAGCTCCCTTGGTACAGCACCCCTGGAAATGCAAAAAAGAAAAAACATCCGCATGCAGTATTTGTATATAGACATGAATGTATGCAACTTTACCCTACCCCCACCCCTCCAAAAACAATACAGCAAAAAAGAACACATTGCAATGCAATACAACATCAAATAATGAGGCCATTGTATGCCGGTGGGAACAGATGACAAGATTTACAAAACTGCAACACACAGGGACTGGATAAAAAATAACACACTAGTGCTTATTCCATTATCCTCGATATAAAGGAATAAAAAAGAAAAAGAAAAGAGCACTTTACCACACTACACTACACTTATCTAAATAACACTTAACTCAAACGAAAACACAAACATGTACGACTTGAAAAATGTCAATCAAAAAGATGTCTATAAAGCAGAGTAACTACCTCCTTCTTTCACAGCACACACACACACCTTTCAGATGAGACTATAAACCAAGGCCCATGTGTGAACGCACGCAAAACATCTTGCGTACACGTTAAATCCTTTCTGCTTTTCGTAAAGAGTAGCCATTATGGCTGTGGAAACAGATGTAAGATTTACAAAACTGCATAACACTGGAATGGATGAAAAAAAACACGAGTGCTTATTCACTATCTCATCATAATAAATAAATAAATAAAAAAAAACAAAACACATATACACACACAAACAGAACACGAGAAACAAGTCAGTTACCTTTATTAGTATTACCTGCATACAAACTGTGTATTCAAACAGCAACCTGCAAACACACAAATACAACATTGCTGATGCCATGTTTTAACAATGTTTCCAGCACCTTCTGCCAAAGAAACACACACACACATGCGTGGGGACGGGATAGTCCTAATGGTCAGAACATTGCGTTCGCAATTTGACAACCGATTCGATTCCTTTTGGGGAAATTTTCTCTGGAGTTAACATCAGTGTGACTCCACTCTCCCCAAAGTCCTTCAATGAGACTATGGTTTACCAAGGCCTGTGTGAACGCACGCAGAATATCTTGTGCACAAGTTAAATCCGTTTTGCTTATCGTAAAGAGTAGGCCATGGTGTGCGGTGGGAACAGTTATCCTGATATAAAGAATAAATAACAAACATTGCGCTGGCAATTGGACGACCCAAGTTCGATCACGGTTGATGGATTTTTCTCCTGGAGTAACATCAGTGCTGACTCCACTCATCCCAAAAGTCCTTCGATGGGACTATAAACCAGGCCCATGTGCAACTGGATGAAAAAAAGCACATGAGTGCTTATTCTATTATCCTTGATATAAAAGAACTAAAATAAAAATAATAATACATATATAAATAAATAAATAAATAAATAAACACACACACACAGAACACTTACCCTTAATAAAAATGTGCCAGCCACCTGATTTTCTGGTTGCTTTGGTATGGGAACCCTGGGACTGCAACAAAAACCATCATTAGTACAATGTCATGTCATGTCACAAATCAAATTTATCTGAATTCAGAAAGAAAATTGCGATCAATTTATGTCACTGGTGCAAAAATTATCACTCAATATTAAACAAAGAAGAGCAACCTGACATGAACATCCAATCCAGCCGTTGTTGTTTTTTTATAAAACTCCTACACAGATTGAAATACCGATTCAAATTTACTTCTTCACAACAACAAGAGAACACTGCATTCAATACACCTGAAATTAGCGCTGCAGAATTCAGCAAAACATATCAAAAAGCACTGAAAAGTTGGAAATTAAAATCCATGTGATCACTTTTCTCCACTATAACAGTGGAAAGGACGCCACGCTATCTTGAGCGCAGGAAAGCAGACCCTCCATGCGGTAAGTGCGATGAGCTAAGATTAGATTATCAGGCTCAAGTACCAGTGTCTGAGAGCAGTGGAAAGTGGGGGACAATGACTGCTGTGTATTACCTCTGCCAGATCCTGACTGTCTTCTCCAAGTCCTGTCTTGTACTGTCTCCACACACCAACCTTGCAACTCACAGAATAAACATGTATGTACACAATGTCCACAACTATCCCAAAAGTTCTTCTTCTGAGACTATGAACCAAGGCCATGTGTGAATGCATGCAAAACATCATGCGCACACATTAAATCCCGTTCTGCTTTTCAAAAGACGTAAGCTATTGTGCACCAGTGGGAAAAGATGACAAAGTTTTTTCTCCTGGAGTTAACATCAGTGCTGACTCCACTCTCCCAAAAGTCTTTCACATGAGACTATAAACCGAGGATCCGTGTGAGACTGGATGTAAAAAAGCACATGAGTGCTTATTCTATCATCCTCTATATAAAAGAAAAAATTTTTTAATAAAATACACAAAAACACACACACACACACACACAGCACTTACCCCTAATAAAAATGTGCCAGCCACCTGATTTTCTGGTTCCTTTGGTACGGGAACCCTGGGACTGCAACAAAAACCATTATTAGTAAAATTCATGTCATGTCACTAATCAAATTTATCTGACTTCAGACACAAAATTGCGATCAATTTATGTCACTGGCGCAAAAATTACCACTCAATACTAAACAAAGAAGAGCAACCTGAACATCCAATCCAGCTGTTATTTTTTGTAAAACTCTCAATAACATATCAAATATTGATTGAAATTTACTTCTTCACAACAAGAGAACACGCATTCAATACACCTGAATATAGCACTGAAGAATTCTGCAAACATATCACAAAGCACTGAAAAGTTGGAAATAAAATCCATGTGATCACTTTTCTCCACTGTAACAGTGGAAAGGACGCCACGCTATCTTGAGCGCAGGAAAGCAGACCCTTCCATGCGGTAAGTGCATGAGCTAAGATTAGATCATCAGGGCTTAAGTACCAGCGTCTGAGAGTAGTGGAAAGTGGAGGACAATGACTGCCGTGTAGTTACCTCTGCCAGGGTCCTGACTGTCTTCCTCCAAGTCCTGTCTTCTTCTGTCTCCACACTCCAACCTTGCAACTCACAGAATAAACATGTATGTACACAATGTCCACAACTATCCCAAAAGTTCTTCTTCTGAGACTATAAACCAAGGCCATGTGTGAATGCATGCAAAACATCATGCGCACACATTAAATCCTGTTCTGCTTTTCAAAAGAGTAGGCTATTGTGCACCAGTGGGAAAAGATGACAAAGTTTTTTCTCCTAGAGTTAACATCAGTGCTGACTCCATTCTCCCTAAAAGTCTTTCACATGAGACTATAAACCGAGGATCCGTGTGAGACTGGATGTAAAACAAGTACATGAGTGCTTATTCGATCATCCTCGATATAAAAGAATTTTCTTAATAAAAAAATTAATAAAGGCACACACACACACACACACAGCACTTACCCCTAATAAAAATGTGCCAGCCACCTGATTTTCTGGTTCTTTGGTACGGGAACCCTGGGACTGCAACAAAAACCATTATTAGTAGAATGTCATGTCATGTCTCTAATCAAATTTATCTGAATTCAGACACAAAATTGCGATCAATTTATGTCACTTGCGCAAAAATTATCACTCAATGCTAAACAAAGAAGAGCAACCTGAACATCCAATCCAGCTGTTATTTTTTGTTAAAACTCCCACGCAGATCACACATTGAATCAAATTTACTTCTTCACAACAAGAGAACACTGCATTCAATACACCTGAATATAGCACTGAAGAATTCTGCAAACTTATCACAAAGCACTGAAAAGTTGGAAATTAAAATCCATGTGATCACTTTTCTCCACTGTAACAGTGGAAAGGACGCCACGCTATCTTGAGCGCAGGAAAGCAACACTTCAATGAGGTAAGTGTGTGAGCTACGATTAGATCATCAGGGCTTAAGTACCAGAGTCTGAGAGCAGTGGAAAGTGGGGGACAATGACTGCCGTGTAGTTACCTCTGCCAGGGTCCTGACTGTCTTCCTCCAAGTCCTGTCTTCTCTGTCTCCACACACCAACCTTGCAACTCACAGAATAAACATGTATGTACACAATGTCCACAACTATCCCAAAAGTTCTTCTGACAAGACTATAAACCAAGGCCATGTGTGAATGCATGCAAAACATCATGCGCACACATTAAATCCCGTTCTGCTTTTCAAAAGAGTAGGCTATTGTGCACCAGTGGGAAAAGATGACAAAGTTTTTTTTCCTGGAGTTAACATCAGTGCTGACTCCATTCTCCCAAAAAGTTTTTCACATGAGACCATAAACCGAGGATCCGTATGAGACTGGATGTAAAAAAAAGCACATGAGTGCTTATTCTATCATCCTCTATATAAAAGAATTTTTTTTTTTAATGAAATCACACACAAACACACACATGCACACACACAGAGCACTTACCCCTAATAAAAATGTGCCAGCCACCTGATTTTCTGGTTCCTTTGGTACGGGACCCTGGGACTGCGAACAAAAACCATCATTAGTAGAATGTCATGTCATGTCACTAATCAAATTTATCTGACTTCAGAAGAAAACTGCGATCAATTTATGTCACTGGCGCAAAAATTACCACTCAATACTAGATCAAAAGAGCAACCTGAACATCCAATCCATGCTGTTATTTTTTGTTAAAACTCCTATACACATCAAATATATTGATTGAAATTTACTTCTTCACAACAACAAGAGAACACCGCATTCAATACACCTGAATATAGCGCTGAAGAATTCTCCAAACATATCACAAAGCACTGAAAAGTTGGAAATTAAAATTTATGTGATCACTTTTCTCCACTGTAACAGTGGAAAGGACGCCATGCTATCTTGAGCACAGGAAAGCAGACCCTTCCATGCAGTAAGTGCATGAGCTACGATTAGATCATCAGGGCTTAAGTACCAGCGTCTGAGAGTAGTGGAAAGTGGGGACAATGACTGCCGTGTAGTTACCTCTAGTCGGAAAAGATGACAAAGTCTTTTCTCCAAATGTAACATCATGCTGACTCCACTATCCCAAAAAGCTTTTCACATGAGACCATAAACCGAGGATCCGTGTGATGACTGATGCAAAAAAGTCATGAGGCTTATTCAATCATCCTCGATATAAAAAGAAATTTTTTTAAAAAAAAAAAGTTAATAAACGGCACACACACATCATCACCACATACACAGCACTTACCCCTAATAAAAATGTGCCAGCCACCTGATTTTCTGGTTGCTTTGGTATGGGAACCCTGGGACTGCAACAAAAACCATCATTAGTAAATGTCATGTCATGTCACTAATCAAATTTATCTGAATTCAGACACAAAATTGCTATCAATTTATGTCACTGCGCAAAAATTACCACTCAATTCTAAACAAAGAAGAGCAACCTGAATATCCAATCCAGCTGTTATTTTTTGTTAAAACTCCTACGAACATCAAACATATTGATTGAAATTTACTTCTTCACAACAACAAGAGAACACTGCATTGAATACACCTGAATATAGCGCTGAAGAATTTGCAAACATATCACAAAGCACTGAAAAGTTGGAAAATAAAATCTGTGAGTTCACTTTTCTCCACTGTAACAGTGGAAAGGACGCCACGCTATCTTGAGCGCAAGAAAGCGGACCATGCGGTAAGTGCATGAGCTACGATTAGATCATCAGGGCTTAAGTACCAGCGTCTGAGAGAAGTGGAAAGTGGGGGACAATGACTACCGTGTAGTTACCTCTGCCAGGGTCCTGACTGTCTTCCTTCCAGTCCTATCTTCCTTTGTCTCCACACACCAACCTTGCAACTCACAGAATGAACATGTATGTACACAATATCCACAACTATCTCAAAAGTTCTTTTGATGAGACTATAAACCAAGGCCATGTGTGAAGCATGCAAAACATCATGCGCACACATTAAATCCCGTTCTGCTTTTCAAAAGAGTAGGCTATTGTGATAACAGATGACAATTTTTTTTTCTCTTGGAGTTAACATCAGTGCTGACTCCACTCTCCCCAAAAGTCTTTCACATGAGACTATAAACCGAGGATCCGTGTGAGACTGGATGTAAAAAAGTACATGAGTCCTTATTCTATTATCCTCTAATAAAAGAATTATTTAAAAAAATAATAATAAATAAACGCAGACACACACACACAGCACTTACCCCTAATAAAAATTGCCAGCCACCTGATTTCTGGTTCCTTTTGTTATGGGAACCACATGAGACTATAAACCGAGATCCGTGTGAGACTGGGTGTAAAAAAGTACATGAGTCCTTATTCTATTATCCTCTACATAAAAAATTATTTTATTAAAAAATAATAAATAAACTAAGAGCACACACACCACCAGCGATTACCCTAATACAAAATTGCCAGCCACCTGATTTCTGGTTTCCTTTATTATGGGAAACCTGGACTGCAAAAAAACCATCATTAGTAAGAATTCATGTCATGTCACTAATCACAATTTATCTGAATTCAGAACAAAAATCTGCGATCAATTTATGTCCCCTGGCGCAAAAATTACCACTCAATCTGAACAAAGAAGAGCAACCTGACATCCAATCCAGCTGTAATTTTGTTGTAAAACTCCTACGACATCAAACATATTTGGTTCAGATTTCCCTTCTTCCTACAAGGCACACTGCATTGAATACACCTGAATATACACTGAAGATTCTGCAAACTGATTCACAAAGCACGAAAAGTGGAAATAAAATCTGCGAGTTCATTTTTCTCCACTGTAACAGTGTGAAAGGGAGCACAATACATCTTGAACGCAGGAAAGCACCTTCACATGCGGTAAGTGCGTGGCTAAGATTAGATATCAGGGCTTAAGTACCACATCTGAGAGCAGTGGAAAGTGGGGACAATGACTGCCGTGTAGTTCCTCTGCCAGGGTTCCCTGGACTGTCTTCCTTCCATCCCTGTCTTCCACTGTCTCACACACCAACCTTGCAACTCACAGATGAACATATATGTACACAATGTCCACAACTCTTCCAAAATCATCTGTTGAGACTAAAACTCAGCCATGCATGCAAAACATCATGCGCACACATTAAATCCATTTGCTTTTCAAAAGAGTAGGTTATTGTGTGCCAGTGGACAGATAAAATTTACAAAAGTACATACATGGGACTGGATGTAAAAAGTACATTAGTACTATTTATACCTAGCGTTAAACATGCGCTCACAATTTGACACCCAGTTCAATTCGTGAGAGATTTCTCCTGGAGTTAAACAGTGCTGACTAAACTCTCCCAAGTCCTTCAGATGAACTAACCCAGGCCCATGGGGAACGCATGCAGAATATCTTGGCACATATTAATCCTGTCCACTTTCATAAGGGAGGCCATGTGTGTGGTGGAACGGATAATTACAAAACTGCATACATACGGGACTGATGTAAAAAAGCACAAGAGTGCTTATCCATATCTTGATATAAAGAATAAATAAAAGTCAATAAATAAAGATATAAAAGATATGAGAAAAATAAATAAAATACATAACATTTGCTGCATAAACCTCCCCCCCCCCCTCACCCGCCCTACTCTTCCCCCATCCTCAGATGTCTTCAGCTTCTTGATGCACGAGTCCTGAAAATAAATAAAAAGTTTGTGCACTATACCATTTCAACAAATAAATGCACACACACACACACACGAAGTTGAATACACACACACACACACACACACATGCGCGCGCACACACGCGCACAACACGCAACCGCACACACACACACACACTCATTTACTCACACCAGACACACACCACATAAAACACACACACATGCACAGCACATAAAATACACACATACAGACACAGACAGACAGACAAACACACACACACAACACACATAAAACACACACATACACACATACATACAGACAGACACTCACTCACTCACTCTCACACACACACACACATAACACACTCACTCACACACTTACTCTCACACACTCACACACACACAAACACACACACAGACACATACACAAACACACACACACACACACAGAGGGTTATAGATGGTGTGACATATATATAGGCAGGTTGTCTGTTTTCCATAGGTATGTCACACTTGCTGACACATGGACAATGGAACACTGACACATGGACACTGGAACACCGACACATACACTGGAACACTGTCACATGGACGCTGGAACACTGACACATGGACACTGGCTTGGAATCTGTTTTCTCCATGTGCTATCAGGGATCCACATCTGACATGTATGGAGGAAGCTGAATGTGCATAGCAGTTCACACCCACTCCTGTCTGATGTAGCAGTTCACTTCGGAAGACTCCACTACAACTCTGGCTGAAGTTACCTTCAAACCAAATCAGAATATCACTGCAAAAAAAAAAAAAAAAAAAAAAAAATCTTGTGGACAGGTCTCATTCTCAGCTGATGTGTAGAAAGCCTTGAATATCACTCTGACCATACTGAATCTATCCAGGATGCTGACTGCACTGACAGGTGTCTGCTTTGATCACGGCAGAACTAGGGATGAACTTATCTTGGCTGCTATTTCTACTATTAATGGCCGTAGTACTCCCCCCCTAAAAAAAAGAAAAACAACAAAAAACCTGCCTTCCAAAATAACCACTTTCCCAGGATAACGATTCTTCCCCACCCCCGAGACTTTTTGAGGCTAACAAGTTCTTTTCGTCACCCCTCCCCCCACCCCCTTTAAAAAAAAAAGAAAAAGAAAAGCTGCCTTCCTAATCTAACCAGTTCGCCTATCAGTGAAAACAGTCCTGCCAGGCTTGAAGACTAGCTACACAGAAGGACAGAGTCAGGCTTTGGTTCTCTGGGGCTGCTACAGACACAGGCCTAAGAGTCAGGCTTTGGTTCTCTGGGCTGCTACAGACACAGGACTAAGGAGTCAGGCTTTGGTTCACTGGGGCTGCTACAGACACAGCCTAAGGAGTCAGGCTTTGGTTCTCTGGGCTGCTACAGACACAGGCCTAAGGAGTCAGGCTTTGGTTCTCTGGGGCTGCTACAGACACAGGCCTAAGGAACACTTTCAAGTCAGTGACAGCCTATCTCCACTCCCTGGCTATGACCACCTTTGGCAACCACCAGCCACAACAGAGACTGGCTGTTTAAACAGGGTGCAGCATGTTCTGAAAGATTTTCAGGGAGATGGAAGCGGTACCAGCATGCTACGTACACAAACACACACATAAACACACAACACCCCTCTCTCTCTTATTCACACACACTCTCTTTCTATCTCTGTCTCTCTCTTTAACTGTTGCACATCTAGTATCACTGATGTAGACAAACATTAGATGGAATACAACCATTACTACTTTTATTATTTTATATAATATTTTACTCCCATTACTAATGCTACAGCTACCACTATTACTACCACCACTTCAAATACTACTCTAAACACACACACACACACACACACACACACACACACACACACACACACACACACACACACACACACACACACACACACACACACTCGCTGTCACTTTTCCACTCCACTCTAAGACTGTATCCATATTTTCCTACATGTCACAACCAACACACTAAGGACAGGGGTAGGGTTAGACAGGATGGCAGAAAGAAAGGGGAAAGAAACTCAGGAAGAACTGGAGTGCCACAGACACACTGCAGACCTGTCCTTAGTACAGTCAGTCACAGACAGTGCTGGAAAAAGGAGTGCTGTGAAAACCTTGCAGAAAGACAACCATGTGAAGACTGCAGTCCCTACAGAAGAGATTTCCCAACAGAAGCATAAAGAAGAAAACTTTCACAGAAACTGGAGCAGAAACATGCTAAACTCAGACAGTCTAACTTTCAGAGATGAGAGGATGTTTGCTGTATGAAGCCAACAAATGGAGAGATAGGAAATGTGAAGAATAGTCAGGACGACACAAACGATCAACACTCCATACAATGGGATGACAGTCAACTTTTCAAAGCAACATGTCTACCAACCTAGCGTCTTATACATGAAGTCGTCTGGCCCTGAAAAGTGTGAATACAGATTTTAGAACCCAAACCTGTAAAACAAAGTGGGGGGAGGGGTGGGGTAGGGGGAGATAAAAACACTGACAGTTATAAAATGAACACAATTTTTGAAAAGTCAAAGGGACTAGGTCTCCTTGAAATGTCACCTTCCCCAGCTGTGTTTACAGGTCATTTCACCAGCTACTAACCCTCTTCAAGAAATTTTTGCCCGATATAATCAGGTGCTAACAACCTCCCCCCCCCCATCCACCCCTTTCCAAAAAAATTTAGATCTCCACAAGTATGTTGTTGAATCTGTTCACAAGTCTGAATACTCTATTATCTACTGGTATGTTGTTGAATGTTTTCATGTTTCTGATCTATCATCTACTCGTTTTAACTCCAAGTCAGCTTTCTGTGAGGTCCTCCATGCTGACGTGAACACAGGACCATACCAAGCTACAGTGTGCACCTGACCCGAGGTCACCCACCACCAAAACCTATCTGATAACTCACATCTATTCCAAACATTCCACTCTTTGATAAAATAACTTTTTTTTAAACACATGGGTAAGGCAAAAGAGAGCATACAACTGTATCCATCAGTGACTAATGAATGATCATATTCTTAGTAGTCTTCGGAGAAAAAAAGAAAGCAGCCTAGAAAAAGCAGTCTAATGAAAGAAATGATAAAAGAAAAGAGTTGAGATTTCTGGAGTGCTACACAGGCCTGTTTCTAGGTCTACAGTGCTACATAGTCATGTACCTCTGTTTAAACCACTGCAGAATCATGTAGCTAAGTCACACTACCAATTCTATTCAGTCACTGCAGGTACAGCTTCATGTCCACTGTGTGTAGTATTACTATTAATTAAACCAGTCAGTCAGGCAGTATGGCTGTGACTTTGGGGGAATAAATAACAAATTCAGCAACATCTTTAATGTCAAGTGTCAAACAGAGTTTGTCTTTTTCTTGTTTTCTCTTGTGCTTTCAAATGAGTTTATGTTTCAATTACCTTTATGGACAGACATTTTCTTGAAGAAAGACAATTTTGATGACAAAGGGAGCTAATCATTATATCCTATCACAAGATATGGCTTTTTAAAATGTGGTCAACTTCGCTGGAAGAAGGAAAACTGACTAATTAAAGGACTGTCCAGTTTGGCTTTGTCAGGGGAATCTTGTGCAATTGATGGGAAGGCCAGACACGGCTGAGACTACGTACTTTTTTTCTGGAAAAAGAAAATGGAGCAGCCAAAGAAAATGAAGAAAGAACGTTGAATAACAGGAATAGGCATGTTTTCAAACCCTGATCAGAAACTGAATCCCTTACTGAAAAAGCCAACAAAGAAAATCAAAGCCAACAAAGAAAAAATCAAAGACAACAAAGAGAAAATCAAACTTGCAGGTGACTGCCTCTGTCCTGAGGAACACGTCAGTTCTGCATACATCTTCTACAGCAGGCTGAACTTGCACATGTATAGAGGACATGCAGCTAACAAGAAAGAAAGTGTTTTCTACTTGGTAGTGTATTCCAGTTGAGGCGCAATGTATGTGTGTGTGTGAGAGTGTGAGAGAGAGTGTGTGTGTGTTGTGTGTGTGTGTTTTTTACAATGCAGGTGTGCAAGTCTTCATTGAAGTATACACAAATGTTCTTGGTGAGAAATCAAAGTCTCATCCAATGTTTTCTTGCAAATACACAATTTTACCTGAAAGAAAAACAGACCATTATGTTCAAAGCAAATTGTTGACCAAAACACAACCCCGGTGATAAACACCCACCTCCAAAGACCCTCCAGCACCACAGGATCACCCCTCAGAACTATCAAACCAAGACCACAAACCCACCCCTCAAGGCATCTAAGTCCATCCCCCCCACCTTCCCTTAAGTGTGTGTGTGTGTCTGTGTTCATGTAGTGTGTAATCCCATTGTGTGTGTGTGCTCGTGCTTGTTCATGTTTGTGTGTTACACAAACACGACCCCAAACGTTTCCCTTGAGACTTGGCCAGGCGCCATTTTCTACAGAACACAACAGGAGCTTTCTCGAGCCTGAGCTTGCGGTACTTGCTCTCTTTTAGTGCTCTTGCTTGACGTTTCTGACCATTACATATGGGAAGAGGACGAGCTTTTCAGCTCGGGCTTCTCAGCCACCCATATCACTACTATGGGGCCTTGTCCTCATCTGGGGTAAGTAGGTGGTGGTGTGAGGGTGGGGATAGGTGGGTATGTGTGCATGCATGCATGCGTGCATATGTATGTGTCTGTGTGAGTGTGTGTGTGTGCTTGTGTGCGTGTGTGCATGCATGTGTGCATGTGCGTATATGCGTGTGTGTATGTGTGTGTGTGCGTGCGTGCTCATGCTTGTGCGTGTTTGTGCTTGCAAATGCACAAACACGACCCCAAACGTTTTCCCTGGAGCCTCTGGCCAGGCGCCATTTTCTAAAGAACACGACAGGAGCTTTCTCGAGCCTGAGCTTGCGGTACTTGCTCTCTTTTAGTGCTCTTGCTTGACGTTTCTGACCATTACATATGGGAAGAGGACGAGCTTTTCAGCTCGGGCTTCTCAGCCACCCATATCACTACTATGGGGCCTGTCCTCATCTGGGGTGAGTAGGTGGTGGTGTGAGGGTGGGGGTGGTTGTGTGTGCATGCCTGTGGGCATGCATGCCTGTGTGAATGCGTGCATGTGTGCGCATACGAATGCATGGGTGAGTGTAAGTGTGTGGGGTGTGAGTGCGTTCTAAAAAGGACTTTCATGCCTTGAGTGAAGGTTTTATGAATCCCATTTGATAACCCGAAAGAAATAAATCCAGAGTTACTTTTGGGTGTAAGGGAGTGTGGCTTACCACAGGGGTTCACTGCTGACAAATGCGTCTCTTCAATCTGATTCTGAAAATTAATTTTGAAGTCTTCCAAAGGAAAAATTTTTTTCGTTGGGTTGAACTTTGTCTCTCTCTGTCTGTGAGGGTAAGATTTTTTTTTATAAAGTTATTCTGCCTAATCTATTACCACCAATAAATAACATTTCATCATCTTTATCTCTCTATCTCTAATTTCTTCCACATCCCTAATTCCCAACACATGTGCTTATATGCGTATATGCAATTGCATGTATGTGTGTGTCTTACATGGTGAGGGAGTTTGAGGGTAGGGGTGGGGGAGAGGTTTGCAAACTGTTAAGTTCACACACATGACTACTGAAAGCGATGTGTTAGCATTCTCTTCAGACAGATCTGTGGATGAAACAAGAAATGATACAGAAGAGAGCTAATCAGTTAAACCAAATAAAAGAAATATCCAAGCTTCCTCACAAATGCTACAATATATATGCTATATATATGACAGAGAAAACTGGGAAATGTGTCAGGAAAACTGAGAGATTGTAATGAACTAGAGAAAAGCGTATCACTAATCCTTTAAGGAAATACTGATTAAAGCTTGGCAGAAAAGACTAGTCCCTGCACTGTGAAGTGTCAGGAAAGCATCAGAGAAAATGAACACAACAGTCTACACCGAGTAAGGATACAGTCTCATCCCTTTCTGGTTTCCCGGTTACACAAGATTTACTGGGGGGGGGGGGGGGGGGGGGGAAGGGGGGCTAACATGTATCTACAATTAAAATAATCCATGTTATAGTCATATTTAAATTCAGAATGTTGTATAGTGATATACCGTCTACATTTAAAATACTACCGTCATATATATTCAAGTTTGAAGTATTGCATAATCAAAACAACAATGTATCTAAGTCTGAAAACAATGTAGTGGTATGGTACCAAATCTCAGCAGTACTAAAGTAGGGTGTGTGTGTGTGTGTGTGTGTGTGTGTGTGTGTGTGTGTGTGTGTGTGTGTGTGTGTGTGTGTGTGTGTGTGTGTGTTGTTCCCATAGACCAGCCTGTATCTCAGGAAAAGAAACATCCAAACTCTATTTAAAAGAAGAAGAAAAATAATAAGGCTACAAGCCAATGACGGCCATTAGGACAGCTTTTTACAGCCTCACTCAGTCATCTTCCAAACCTGAACATGAGTTAACAGCACTCTGCCCATGTCCATCTGGAGGTCAATTCAACAACTCTGTAATCCCTAACATCTGAAGATATCATCACTGACCTAAGCTTACTAAGACCCAGCCTTGCATTTCAAACTGTCACTTTACAGAGTATCTTTATTTTTTAAAAAAAATTAAAAATTAAGCACCACAAAACACCATTAATTCTGAACATTCAACAACATACCTATCAAAATGTGTGTGTTGTGTGTGTGTGTGTGTGTGTGTGTGTGTGTGTGTGTGTGTGTGTGTGTGTGTGTGTGTGTGTGTGTGTGTGTGTGTTTCTCTCTGTGTCTGTCTCTATGTCTATGTGGGTTTTTTTTAAATTTTCATTCATTTATTTAATTCCATTCCCTGATTCTTGCTAGCTAAAAATTCCATGACGGAGCTAACAGCTGGTGCCAATTTCCTGCAGACTGCTGGAGAGAATTTCTGGTTCATACTGGACAGAGTCATGTTACTGAACAGTGCCCAGCCTGACCACACCCTGAAAAGTCATACCTGAAAAAAAAAGCGTTAACCAGAAATATACTAAAGTATTCAAAACCAGTACTATCTTCAAGGCAAATGAACATGTCATCTATTCAAAAGGATTCTGCAGAACATGTATCTGACAGTTCAAAAGCATTTTAAATCAAGAAGCTACAAAACAGAAATGTTTATGTCTACCACAATCCAACTCAACTTGATTCCTAAAAGAAAAAGGAATCCTGACTATATGACTATGTGAAGGATTATACTGATGGCAGAAGGAATCCTGACTGTGGTAAATCTATCATGATGGCATCAGCTACACACGACTGTGAAAGGTTATAATGAAGACAGAAGGAATCCTAAAATCTATATGATGTCATCAGCTACACACAGACTGTGAAGAGTTATACAGGAGGACAGAACCAAATCTTTGACAACAGGGGAAAGGTCAAAGGGTGGGAGGTGGGGAAGGTTGTACAACAACAGTACAAAGAAAAAAATGTAGGCAGCTGATTTCTAACAGGTATAAAGCTCTGAGCTGTGTGTGTTGTGTGTGTGTGTGTGTGTGTGTGTGTGTGTGTTTGTGTGTATGTGCGCGCACAGCGCGAAAGAGTGTGAGTGTTTGTGATATTTTTATTTGAAACGTATAATGTCTGAACAAATATGAAATGCAGCTATCTTGTGTCTTTTGATTATGATTCGTATCAATATGTAGTCAGTATTGTAATTGCCCTTCAGGGATGATTAAGTATTTTTGACTTGACTTGACTTTGACTTGTCTCTGCCTCTGTCCCTCTTCCCCAATCTCTCTCTCACACACACACATGTAGTGATCTACTCACACGCACCCGCACGCACACATACAACACACAACACACACACACACACACACACACAAAACAAGCACACACACACACACAACAACACACACCACAACGCACACACACACACGCACACACACATGCACACACACCACCAATGCCAACTCCACTCCCCCTAAAGTTCCTCGAATGAGACTATAAACTGACATATGTGTGCGAATGCATGCAAAACACATTGTGCACATTTTAAAGCCTGTTCCATTTTTCAGAAGAGTAGGCCATTGTGTACCAGTAGGAACAACTGACCAAATTTACAAAACTGCATACACATAGGGATCAGTTGTAAAAAAACAAATAAGTGCTTCTTCCATTATCCTTGAAATAAATAAAATAAAACAAAAAGGAAAAAATATATAAATAAACTATACTGATAACAGACACACAAGCACTGAAAAATGTGGTTAATCCCCAGGTTAACCTACCAATACCTGAACTGAAGCCACAATGTTAACACAGAAATATTATCAACTGAAAGGGGGACTGAGAAAAAGGAATCCCAAACCGATCTATTCTGGCCTGAACAAGGGGGTTTTCAGAACTGTCTTACAGCTAACTTCATCTATCAGCCCATTGCACACTCCTGCCTCTTACACTTCTCTTATGCTGTGACACTTCTCTGAAGTTCAAACTTTCTGCTGGTTCTTTGGGTGGAATAGTGAAACTTGTCCCAATTCCATGTCTGGTGCTGAATTTCGGCCTATAACAGCTGCTTCTTCAGTGAGTCTCTGAAACCTTTCCTGGGAATGCAGCAGTGACCTTTGCCCTGTTTCAGCTGGCCAAAGAAGACAGTTTTAGTTTTTCCTGTGTCCTCCATCCTTGCTCCATCTTCAGCCCAACCAAGCTGCTGCTGCAGCACTATGGACTCCAGACCAGGCAGGTTGGCTCTGTGAAGAATTTCTTCATTGGTGATGTTATCTTGCCACTGGACGTCAAGAGTGGAAGGAAGGAGAGCAACGTTGATGGAAGAAAGGCAGCGTTGATGGAAGTGCTCTAAGAGCTTGATCAGCTGATGACAGCACAGGACCAAGGGTTCTGAACCATACAACAGGGCAGGGCCACCACAGCTCTGTGTACTTGGGTTTTTGTTGAGAGGCAGAGAGATTGGTTCTGCCATACGTTCTTGGACACCACCACCACCATGACCACGATGACAATGACGACGACAATGACAACAACAACAACCACACACACACCCAAACACACACACACACAAGAAACAGACACACAAACACACACACAACACACACACACACATACAACCCACACACAACACCCACACACATGCACACAGACTAACAGTAACACACACAAAACACACACACATAAACCCACATACACCTACAGACACACACACAAAACACACAGAAAACACAGAACACACACACACACAAACAACACACAGTACACAAATACATAAACACACACAAAACATACAAAGTACACAACACACACACAAACACACACCACAAAACACACACACACACACACTTTCACACACACACTGAGAAACAAGGGGTCGCGATAGCCTAGTGGTCAGAACATTGCGCTCGAAATTGGACCCAGGTTCGATTCCCATTCGAAGGGATTTTTTCCCTAGAGTTAACATCAGTGCTGACTTCATTCTCTTCAAAAGTCCTTCAGATGAGACTATAAACCGAGGCCCCATGTGTGAACGCACACAGAACATCTTGCGCACACTTTAAATCTTGTTTCGCTTTTTCGTAACAGTAGGTCATTGTGTGCTGGTGGGAACAGATGACAAGATTTACAAAACTGCATACACATGTGGACTCGATGTAAAAAAGTACATGAGACCTGATTCCAATATCCTTGATATAAGATAATAAACAAATAATTAGATAAACACACACAACACACACAGTACACACACACACAACCAACACACCCACACCACACACAGATGGGATAGTCTGGTTGGTTAGAGCAATGTACAATGCACTCGTGGTGTACTGGTCCAGGTTTGAATCCCATTCAAGGGGATATCTGTTCAAGGGGATTTTCCCCCTGGAGTGCCAACTCCCATCAGTGCCAACTCAACTCCCCTAGAGTCCTTCAGATAAGACTATAAACCAACGTCCCAGGTGTGAACATGCACAGAACACCTTGCGCACAACGTTAAAATCTGTTGAGATTAGTGGAAGAATAAGCCACTGTGCGCCAGTGGGAACAAATGACAAATTTACAGAACTGCATACACAAGGGAACTGGATGTAAACAACGACATGAGTGCTTCTTCCATTATCTCTAAAAGACTTACACACATACACATACACACACACACAAAACACACACACATACACATCAGTGGGAAACGGGATAGTTTTGTGGTCAGAACATTGCACTCGCAATTTGACCACTCCGGTTCAATTCCTGTTTGAGGGGATTTTTTCTCCTGGAGTTAACATCAGTGCCGACTCCACTCCCCAAAAAGTCCTTCGGATGAGACTATAAACCGAGGCCCAGGTGCGAACGCATGCAGAACATCTTGCGCACACATTAAATCCTGTTCTGCTTTTCGTAGAATAGGCCATTGTGTGCTGGTGGGAACAGATGACAAGAATAACAAAGCTGCATACACACGGGACTGGATGTAAAAAAAGCACATGAGTGCTTATTCCATTATCCTCGATATAAAAGAATAAAACCACACACACACACACACACACACACACACACACACACACACACACACACACACACACACACACACAGGAGTGATAGACAGAAGTTTCAACTGACTCTAAATCACACATACCTTGCCACATGCTGTACTGGCCTGGTGGCACAGCAGTTACTTACACAGTGCAGCCAGGGTCTTGGACTGTGACTGAGCTGATCACTCAGTGGCTGTCTGTCCGTCCATCCTGCAAACACACCATCCTGAGTCACTGACATCTTCAGGGTGAAAAAGAATAGTCTGATATCTTGACCAGGTGATTACAATGTGTTTCTTTGTCTGTAAACAGAAGACTTGCATTTGAGACCAAGTGTGTGACAAAAGACAGTTGTTCAATACCCTATGTTTGTCTGTTGGTAATATCAGTTTTTCCTGAGAGAGAGAGACAGACAGACAGACAGACAGACAGACAGAGAAAGAGAGAGGGAGACAGACAGAAAACAGAGAGAGACAGATCATATCAAATAAAATCAAATACTTTTATTTCAAGAACAATGTGTTTTTTTACATTAGTC
This sequence comes from Stramonita haemastoma, assembly GCA_030674155.1. Lineage (NCBI taxonomy): Eukaryota > Metazoa > Mollusca > Gastropoda > Neogastropoda > Muricidae > Stramonita > Stramonita haemastoma. Next base: position 10,508,838 of record CM060317.1, read on the forward strand.
TCTACTCTATATCACTGCGATAACATCATAACAGTAAAAAACCAAAAAAACAAACCAAAAACAAAGAACCACCACCAAGAAACAAAAACAACAAGCACTCATAGGCACACACATACACAGACACCACACAGAGAAAAACAACAAATTGTGTTGATAAACAAACAAGCAACAAAAACAATTCAAGCCACTGAAACCCCAAACCACCACCACCAAGTGACAGTCTAACCAACCCTATAAATCCTAACACCTTGGTAAAAGGGAAGAAGAAACCTCAGCCAATATCCATCACTATGGGAAAAGAGCAATTGCAATAGCAAACTACACAGGAACAAATATCAAAGATTCTAAGAAAAAAGAAATTACACACACACACTCATGCACACACACAACACACACACACACATGCACACACCACACACACACTCATGCACACACATACATACACATACACACACACGTGACACACACAAACATGTGTGTGTCACTGTTTTTATTTATTTTTTATTATAAAATGAAATAAAAATAAAAATAAACAGCACAAACATGCATGTATACACACACATGTGTGCACTTTCAATCGACTACATCAGTACCTGCCTAGGGAAAGAATATATACTTAAATACGAGTTTAATTATATAACAGAATTAAAAAACAAAAGAAACAAATCTGCTTGATGAGAGTCCTGAAGGGAGCAGCAGCAGAGAGAGAGAGAGAGAGAGAGAGAGAGAGAACAGAGAGACGAGAGACAGAGAGAGGAGAGAGAGAGAGAGAGACAGAGAGAGACAGAGAAGACAGACAGAGTTCAGCATATAAATGTCATTAGTTTGGGATTTGCTTTTTTTTTGCATAAGTTCCCAACTTTTAACAAATTTACTTATTTAGTGAGAAAACTTTTTTTTGACATTTTACTTTAGAATAAGAATAAAGTAACTTTAAATAAGGTAAACTTCTCAGAGCTAAATTACAGGATAAAAAAAGGGAGACACCTGGGCCCAAAGCCCTTGAATGAAATAAAATTGGGGGGTAATTGTCTCCCTTCCTCTAGCCATCCTACAGATCTGTACAAAGAGAATTTTTTTTTTTTGCTGCATTATTTTTGTCTTCTGATCTTCATACAACAGGCCCCCTTCCAAATTCGATACCTTCATATACAGATCTTTACCTAATATACAGGCTTAATCAATTAAAAAAAAATAATGGTCACAACTGGTAACCTAGGCCTACCTTAATTTTAAACAGTAAAGGATGAAGAAAGCAAAGCACTCATTCTTAATCAGGTGACAAAGACAACATCCTTCCTAACTGGCATTGAACTATGGCCTTCTGTTACTGTCACCATATCTTTTCTATATGAATTGTTTTCCATCTTATCAACAAAACTTACGTATTGTTCGCCATCTTTGTTTGTTTTTTTTGGCGGTAGGCTTAATCTAAAAGAAAAACAATGATTGGTCCGAATCGACCAATGGGCAACATTGACACAAAACGCCTAATTATTCTCTGAGGTTAGGCCCCCTTGAACTAGGCCTAGCCTACTTGCACAGCAGCCGGGACAGGCAATAGGTCCTAGGGTAGGCCAAGCCTGGAAGACAGTAAAATCTGGCAATGGTACACAGCTTATAGGCTTAATCAACAAATGATATTCCTACAATATGGAGATTTGAAACATCAACTGACAAGTTACATAAATAAAATATCTTAAAATTGAAATAAACACCTTTAACCACCAGTCAAATCAAAAACACTTTAATTATCCTGTCAAGCACAAGCACAATACTGACAGACATTATTGATACAAATCATAACCTTGAAAGACACAAGACAGCTACATTTCATATTGGTCTAAACATCCAAAAAAAACTTAAATAAAATCACACCACACACACACACCATTGGTGACATGTGCTGCTTGTGTGGTTGGTGGGGGAGGGGGGGGTGCTACCTGTGTGTGTGTGTGTGTGTGTGTTTGTGGTGGGTGTTTGCCCATGGACAGGCACGTGTTGTGTGTGTATATGTGTGTGTGTGTGTGTGTGGGGTGAGAGGAGAGGAAAATTATTTATTAGCATGTTTTGTTTTGTATTTTTTATTTCAGGATAATAGAATAAGCACTTTTATGCTTTTTTTTTTTTTACATTAAGTCCCCATGTGTATGCAGTCTTGAAAATTTTGTCATCCGTTCCCACCGGCACACAATGGCCTGTGTGTGTGTGTGTGTGTGTGTGTGTGTGTGTGTGTGTGTGTGTGTGTGTGTGTGTGTGTGTGTGTGTGTGTGCACGCGCGTGTATGTGTGTTTGTGTGTTTTTTTTTATATCGAGGATACTGGGATAAGCACTCGTGTTTTTTTTCATCCAGTCCCTATGTGTATGCATTTGTGTAAATATTGTCATCTCTTCCCACAGGCACACAATGGCCTACTCTTACAAAAAGCGGAGCAGGATTTAAGGTGTGCCCAATGTTCTGTGTGCCTTGGCACTCGGGGCTTTGGTTTACAGTTTCATCCCCAAGTTTTTTGGGGAGAGTGTAGTCAGTACTGATGTTTATTCCAGGGGGAAAATCCCTTCCAACCAGAATCGAACTTGGGTCTCAAATTGCCAGCCAATGTTCTAACCACCAGGCTATCCCGTCCCCCCCCCCCCCCCCCCACACACACACACACAGAGAGAGAGAGAGAGAGAGAGAGAGAGAGGAGAGAGAGAGAGAGAGAGAGAGAGAGAGAGAGAGAGAGAGAGAGAGAAATTTTATCCTTTATTCTTTTATAGCAATGATAATGGAATAAGCACTCATGTGCTTTTTTTTTACATCCAGTCCCTGTTTGTATGCAGTTTTATAAATGTTGGTGTGTTCCAACGGGTACACAATGGGCTATTCTTTCACTAAGTGGAACAGGATTTAACATGTTCACAAAAAAATGTTCTGCATGTGTTCTCTCCGGGCCTTGGTTTATAGTCTCATCCAAAGGACGTTTGGGGAGAGTGAAGTCTGCACTGATGTTAACTCCAGGGGGAAAATCCCCTTGAACAGATTGGATCCAGTCAGTTTGCAGGGTAATGTTCTAACTACTAGGCTATCCGTACCCCCCCCCCCCCCCCTGTGTGCTGTGTGTGTGGGCCTGTGTGTGTGTGCAGTGTGTGTATCTCCTTTGTTTCTGTCATGGACTTTTTGATTCTTTTGTTGAGTGCCCTATATTGTTCTGATATTTCTTCTATTTCATTTTTCTTTTTCTTCTCCTACACACTTAGTGATATTTGTGGTCAGTTTTCTAGCCATAGGGTGTCTATCCATTTACTACTTAAGTGTTAATTCTCTTTCCTTAAAGGTGTCCCATAACCTATGCAGCCATAGGGGGGCTAGGTGTCAGAGACCTCAGCTTCTCTAGGGACCAGCATATTGATGGCAGTGCCCATCTCCTCTCCCTCGCTACTTTACCTTCCCTGACCCTAAAGAGCCAGATAGCCATTTACAGCTGGGTGAACTGGGGGATTGTGCTGAAACCAAGGCGTGCAAATGGTCACCTATCCAGGTGGTAACCATGCTGCTTAACTTTGGCTGGGGGAAAGCGAGTACTCTGACCACTGAGCTAAACTGTGTGTGTCTTCGTTTTAAGGTCTATCCACTAACAAGTGATTTTAGACTGGACAAGGGAAGGAGATAGAAGTGAATATAAGTGTGTTTGTTAAGTTGCATGAATGATACAAGGAAAAAACATCTAACCATGAGAAAGTCATTGAACTGCACATACAAACAAGACAAAGGAAAAAAAGATAAACTAGGTATAAAACATAAAAAAGGTAAGCTAGCATGGGTGAATTTGTGTGTATGTGTGTGAGCCTGTGTGTGAGCCTGTGTGTGTGTGAATGTGTGTGTGTGTGCACGAGTGTGCGCGCATGCACATGTATATATGTATGCTATTACAGACTATTATTATCATAAGTAAAAACAAAGTGACACTTAAACAAGAAAAACGCTAACTTTTAACCTAACGTAAATGAGCAACTCGACTTGAAGCAAAAATTCACAAATTCTGAGCCAAACTGTTTACAGATATCAAGTCTTTGGTCAAAGTTGATGAGCTATTTCTAATAATATCAATCATTTCAACAACTTTCAGCAGAGACTTCTTGTTTGATGAAGGAAAGAGTTGCTCATATTTCAAAGTGTTTGGATGTTTAGCGTTATATTTTGATAAACATTTTATAGGTGTTTCGTTAAACATTAAACAAAAAAAAATGTCATGAAATTCATCAACAATATCACCACGATTGCATTTTGTACAGTATCTTTCATTTCTTTGAATTCCCTCAAAATGGAGGATATTAATAGGCAAACTATTATTGGTTGTGCGAAACTGAGCAAATCGAACAAAAACATGGGTTTGGCAATAAGAGTAAATATTTTTCAACACAAAAATGTGTTTTATATATCATATGATCTATAGACTGATTTGTATGCTATATGTTTTAGAGGCCTTGTTCAGGTATTCTGTTAGGCTGGCAAGCTCTTGTTCTGATCCTGCTAGTCTGTCAATGTCATCTGCAAAGTGGATGTCTGTGATCATTCTGCCAGCAATGCTGACTGATCCTTTATGATGCTCCAGTGCATCAGCCATGATTCTCTCAAAGAAGATGTTGAAAAGAACGAGTAGACAGAGAGTAGACAGCCCTGCCTTACTCCAACTGTTGTTTGAAACCACTCCCCAATTTTGCTGTTGTAGTACACTGCACTGCTTGCCTTGTTGTACAGCTCTTTGATGACTCTGATCAGGTTTGCATTGATGCTGTACAAATTTATGGTTACCCACAAAGCTGCATGCCACACCCTGTAGAATGCCTTCTTAAAATCAATAAATACGTGGTTGAGGTGTTCTTGGTGTTGAAGTGCAGAGAAGACCAAACTGATGACCAATAACGCCAAGAGCATCAGCACTGATAACAGGGTCAATGACCAGAGGCTGGAAACGGTTCAAAGCTTCAAGTACTTTGGGGCCATTATGTCAGACAAGGGGTCCAAGCCGGAGGTAATATTCAGGATTGCACTGACAATAGCAGCACTGTCAAAACTGAATACCATCTGCAAAGATAAGAATATTTCACTCAAATCCAAAATCAAATGAATGTACTCCCTTGTCATATCCATATTCCTGTATGCCTGTGAATCATGGACCCTGACTGCTGATTTGAAGAGAAGAGTACAGGCAGTAGAGATGAGATGCTTCTGGAGACTCCTTGGCATCTCCTACAGAGATGGCATAAGCAACAAAGACGTGCATAACAGAATCCAGCAAACTGTTGGTCCCTACGAAAATCTTCAATCAATTGTAAAGAAGCATGCTTTTAAATGGTACGGGCTTGTAACAAGACCAAAAGGACTTGCAAAAACAGTACTGCAAGGCACTGTCCAAGAAGGAAGAAAAAGAGGCAAACCAAGGAAGATATGGGACGACAACATCAGCAAATGGACTGCCCTAGACCTCAACAAAATTTTGAGAAAGGCAGAACAGAGAGAGGAATGGAGGGAACTGGTTGTCAAGTCTTCAGGGGTGCCCCCACAGTTGCAAAACTATATGATAGATAGATAGATAGATAGATAGATAGATAGATAGATAGATATGATAGATAGATAGATAGATAGATAGATAGATAGATAGATAGATAGATAGATAGATAGATAGATAGATAATTTTTACAAATGTCTTCTGTATTAACTACAGTGTACCATTTATGAATAAAAGGGTCACATAAGCAATGCTTAACTTTGCTTTTCAACCAATTGTAACTGCATTCCATCAAAATAAGATAATAGAATTAATTTTTTTAAAAACATAAAGACATTGACATAGGATACAATTTTTGTTAGCACATCCAAACAAGAATTTAGCTAGAGTCCCTTTTGTCCTGTTCAAAAAAAAGCAAATAAAACTGCTTGGGAACAAGTTTAGAAGCAAAATCTCTGTAAAGCCAGTAGTGTCTTGTGTACACAACCTTCTGCAGCAGATAAAAGTATCAATCAATCAATCAATCAATCAATCAATCAATCAATCAATCTATCTATCTATCTATCTATCTATCTATCTATCTATCTATCTATCTATCTATCTATCTATCTATCTATCTATCTATCTATCTATCCATCTATCCCTTAGTCTGGCGACCATGAGAGCACCCTCAAGACTTGACAACCAGTTCCTCCCATTCCTCTCTCTGTTTTGCCTTTTTCAAAGTTTTGTTGAGTTCTCACTCACTCACTCACTCAGTCCCATGTCCCAAAGGACGTAGGGGGGACATGAGAGAAGACGCAACAGAGATCTTTTTCCATGCTTCACGATCCTGTGTGGCTAGTAGGAGGTGTTGCAGGGGTTGGGCGGTCCAGTCTTTGATGTTGTCAACCCATGATTTCTTTTGGCGGCCTCTTCTTCTCTTGCCCTCGACTGTTCCTTGCAGGATGGTTTTTGCTAGGGTGTTGTGTCTTGTGGTGTGACCAAACCACATCAGCTTTCTCCTCTTTATGGTGGAGAGCAAAGGCTCTTGGGGGCCCACACGCTTTTTGATTTCTTCTTTCACATAGTTATTGGTCTTGTGTTCTTTGTATGATATTTTGAGGAGTCTTCTGTGGCACTTGTTCTCGAATGCTTGGATTCTCCTCTCTAACTCTGCTGTCAGAGTCCATGATTCACACCCAAATATAGGAGGATAGATATCACGAGGGATTTGTAAAGGTGGTATTTGGTGCAGAAGCTGATGTTGTTGCTTCTGATGATCTTCTCGAGTCTGACTAGAGCAGATGTTGCTGTTGCAATGCGAGCTTTCACTTCATTGTTTGATGTGCCATCTTTTGTTAGGATGGAGCCTAAGTATTTGAATTGGCTCACCTCTTCTAGTGTTTCTCCATTCATCTTTATTTCCGTGATGTCATTACTCGCGCTGTTGACCATGATCTTTGATTTCTCTGTACTGACCTCCATGCCGTATGCGCTCGCTCGATCTGTTAAATTGTCTGTGAGGATTTGCAGTTCTTGTTTGCTGCTGCCCATGAGGTCAATGTCATCTGCAAATCTGAGGTTGCAAAGGGGTCTTCCACCAATGGAGATGGAAGTGTGGTGGTTTTGCAGTGTCTCTGTCATGATGTTTTCGAGGAAGAGGTTGAAGAGTACAGGTGAGAGAAGGCAGCCCTGGCGAACCCCAACCGTGGTCTTGAAGAACTCGCCCACGTGATTATTCATAAAAACTGCACTTTCTGCGTTCTCGTACAGAGCTTTGATGACTTCAATTAGACAGCTGTCAATGTTGAAGTGCCTGAGTACTTGCCAGAGGCCGTCATGCCATACCCTGTCAAAGGCCTTTTTGAAGTCTATGAAATTGTGGTACAAGTCTTTTTGGTGTTGGAGATGCTTCTCTATCAGAATTCTCAGATTGAAAATTTGTTCCATTGTGCTGCGTTTTGGTCTAAAGCCTGCTTGTTCTTCTGCCAGGAGTTTTTCCGCTTGGTTTTTCAGTCTGTTGAGGACTACCTGCAGCATGATCTTGCTAGGATGACTTATGAGACTGATGGTTCTGTAGTTCTGGCATTGTTTGAGGTTTCCTTTCTTTGGCAGGGGTATTACAAGAGACTGTGTCCATTCTTTTGGCCATTCTTTGGTGTCGTGGATCTTCTGACAAAGTTCTGTGAATCGCCTTGCTGTTTCATTCCCTCCATTTTTTATGAGTTCAGCTGGGATGTTATCGATTCCAGGGGACTTCCCCTTCTTCAATTGTCTAATAGCTGCATCTACCTCACACCTTAGTATTGGTGGGTCTTTATCTTGGTGTTCAGGGGGTTTGTCAGAAACTATGTTGGTATCTGGGCGTAGTGGGTAGTTGTACAATCCCTCACAGTATTCTGTCCAGCGTTGGAGGATGGCATTGTTTTCCGTTAAAAGATTTCCTTCTTTGTCTTCAATAACAGAGGCTTTAGGCTGTGTGGTTTTCGTTAGTGCTTTCAAAGTGTCGTAAGCTGTTTTGCTGTTTCCCTTGGTCATTCCAGCTTCGATGTTGTTGCATTGTTCTTCTATCCACGCTTCTTTGGCTTCTCTCATCTTTTTCCTCACTTCTCTGTGGCTATCCATGTACTTCTTGTAAGCTTCTTGACTTGTGAACTTTTGTTTCTTAAGTTCTCTTCTTTTGTCGCAGAGGTCAAGAACCTCATTTGTCACCCAGGGTTGTTTCTTTGTTCTGCTTCTTCCTAATGTTTCTTCTGCTGCTGTCGTTAGCACTTCTTTGATGTTGTTGGCCAATGTGTCCACATCATTGTCAATGGCTGTGAGTGCGGCGAACTTTCCTCCAATGTTGGCTTGGAAGATCTCAACCACTGTTGGGTCTTTCAGTTTTTCCAGGTCGAATCTTATGCGTGGGCTTTTTGGCTGTTGTTTTGCTTTCAGTTTCAGCCTGATGGTGGTAAGTACAAGGTCGTGGTCACTGCCAATGTCAGCTCCTGGGAATGTTCTTGTGTTTGCCTTGTTTATGCTGGATTTGAATCTTTGGGGTGACAGAATGTAATCAATTTGATTATGAATCAGACCATTTGGTGAGTGCCAGGTTGATGTTCTGGATGGCTTGTGAGGGTGGAGTGTGTTAGCCAAAGTCAGTTTGTGCTTCTTTGCGAATTCCAGCAGCCGCTGTCCTCTGTCATTTGTTTTTTCCCAGTCCAAATCGTCCTGTGGTTCCTGCCCAGGTGTCATAGGCATCAGGTCCCACCTTAGCATTCCAGTCGCCTTCCACAATAAGGATGTCTTTTTTGGGCGTTTTGGAGATGACGTTTTCAAGTTCTTCATAGAATTCTTCTATCTGATCGTCATCGTAGTCAGATGTTGGAGCATACACTTGGATGATGGTGAGATTCTGGGGTTTTGCAGAAACTCTGATTGAGATGAGTCTGCTGGATACTGGTGTGCAGCTGATGATGCTTGACACAATCTCTTTCCTGACAATAAAGCCTACTCCATGTTGATGTAGTTTTTCTTCTCCGTTGTACCATATTTTGTGGCCGTCTTGCGTGGTTGTTTCTCCAAAGCCAATCCATCTGACTTCCGCAAGCCCTACTATGTCCCATTTATACCTCTGTAATTCATGTGTAAGTTCCTGTACTCTTCCTGTTTGGTACAGAGTTCTTACATTCCATGTACCAATGGTTGTCCCTTTATCTGGAAGCTTTAGGGTTTGTTCTGCCCCAGTAGCACACTTGTCACTCCCACCCTGGAGACTTGCAGTGGGTAGCGCGGTCGTTGTTGATCCGGGCCTCGACCGATCCAGCATGTCTTTCTAGGCCTGTCTATTCGCTGATGTTGTCCTCCCATCTGTTCTCTGGTCTGCCTCCTTTTCTTCCTTCTTAGACAGTGCCTTACAGTATTGTTTTTGCAAGTTCTTTGATGTTCTTACATGCCTTACCATTTAAGTGTATGCTTCTTTATGTTTGATAGAAGGTTTTCGTAGGGACTAATGGTTTGCTGGATTCTGTTCCGCACATCTTTGTTGCTTATGCCATCTCTATAGGAGATGCCAAGGAGTCTTTGGAAGCATTTCATCTCTACCACTTGTACTCTTATCTCTATATCAGCTTTCAAGTCCACGATCCACAGGCATACAGAACTATAGATATGACAAAGGAGTACATTGGTCTGATCTTGGAGTAGAGTGAAATATTTCAATCTATCCAAATGGTATTCAGTTTTGACAGTGCTTTTATTGTCAGTGCAATCGTGCATACTACCTCTGGCTTGGACCCCTTGCCTGATACAAGGGCTCCCAAGTACTCGAAACTTTGAACCGTTTCCAGCTTCTGGTCATTGACCCTGATATCAGTGCTGATGCTCTTGGCATTATTGGTCATCAGTTTGGTCTTCTCTGCACTGATTTTTATGCACGGCAGTTTACCCTTCCCAAAATCTGACCCTTTAGTTAGCCCAACGCTGGCTCTGTTATTCTGTGGCGGACCCTATCCTTTCGGCTACACCGTAAGCGAAATTCCAGAGCACAGCAGGCAGGCTGGCTCAGGCTCCCTACTATTTCTCTGTAGTTGAGAAACCCACGCTTTCGGATTAATGTGACAAAAGTTTTCATAAAACGTAAACTAGAGTTGCTATGTGAATGTGAAAAAGTGCTGCGAGTTGGTCAATATGTATGGATTAATCTGTGAAAGAATGGTGCTATAAAACGATCTGTAAGTAATAAATGCATCATTTTGAAGTTCCTCATTTGTGTTATTCAGTGTTCGTTGTCTGCTTCTGCTTCGTGTGTAGCTTACTAGGCTAGGCTATTTTCTCAAAACAAAGTGGGTGACTGACACAGTTAGGAATGCAGGACATGGATCTTGTTCTATTAAACTATAGGACTACTATCGGTCGTTTTCTCCTTCAGGTGTAAAACAGAAAAAATAATGAATATATTATGAAATAATTGTAGAGTTGCCAGCTAAGAAAGGGATACCTTATAATTATACTCCATTTTGTATGTAAACATTTCGAATAAATAAGGTAGCATTGTACAGCCATTATAAGTTACAGTTCATTAGAATAGTTGCAGGAAAAAAAACATCAATTAAGGCCTGTGTTTGCTGAATATTAGCAAAGGCAGAAAGGCAATAACTTTGAGCCTACCTAGCAATAGTGGTGGTCATTATTTTGTTGGTTGTTTTTGCTTTTGTTGTTGTCTTATGCCGAGCAGGCGAGTGTGTTTGTGCTTGTGTAAGACAGAGTGAGTTAGAGAGAGGGAGACAGAATCAATGAACAAATGAATAATCTTTATTTTTCAAAGGTAACGGAGCAAGCATTTACGTAAGCATTTACATACTTTTTTTCTTCAGTCCTTTGCTCTGAGAGAGAGAGAGAGAGAGAGAGAGAGAGAGAGAGAGAGAGAGAGAGAGAGAGAGAAGAGAGAGAGAGAGAGAGAGAGAGAGACAGACAGACAGACAGACAGACAGACAGACAGACAGACAGACAGACAGACAGACAGAGAGAGAGAGAGAGAGAGAGAGAGAGAGTGTGTGTGTGTGTGTATGTGTGTGCATGCGCACGACTGTGTGTGCGTGCGCACGTGTGTATGTTTGTGTGTGTCCGCTCGCACGTGTGCTTGTGTGTGTCCGTGCGCACGCGCGTGCGCGCGCTCGTGTGTGTGTGTGTGTGTGTGTGTGTGTGTGTGTGTGTGTGTGTGTGTGTGTGTGTGCGTGCTCGCAATCCATGTGATCACTTTCCCGTTTGCATAATTCTCTTTCTCAGTCTGTGTGTCTGTCTCTCTGTCTCTGTCTCTCTCAAGATTTCAGAGATCAAGAAAGTTGATTCTAATTTTTTTTACACACGTGCTCGCACCTCTGTGTGTGTGTGTGTGTGTTTGTGTATGTGTGTGTGTGTGCACGAGTGTGTGTGAATGCACGTACGTGCGTGCGTACGCGTGTGTTTGACTGTGTGCGTGTGTGTGTGTGCGTGCTTGCACACGCGCGCGCGTGTGCATCCGTGCGTGTGTGTGTGCGTACATGTTTGTGTATATATGTGATAAACATGGAGCAAAGTAATCATCTTCTTTCAAGACATCTAGAAAAGTTAAACTCCTTGTGCAGGCTGTGGGAAAACGGTCCAAAAGATGGGTGAAAGACAAGAGAAAGCAAGTGACAGTTTCTCAAAGTATTGCATGTGTGCTTGCTAGGTTTTATCAGCTTAATGTCTCAGAAGACAGAGAGGGAGTACATTCTAACACAGTCTGTGTATTATGTACCAGTCTGTTAAAGAGGCTGAAAACATGGAGCAACACCCAAGCAGCAATATCCATCGCAACATCAAAAATTGAAAAGACTTCACGGCTGTGGAGCGAATATGACCCAAGTCTACAGGACAGTCAGTGCCCCTCATGCGCACATTTTCTGCAGCAGAGCAAAGGTGGAAGGCCAGGGAGAAAGCGTGTAACCATCCTATTTCCAAACGGAAATGTCAACCTGACTGTTTGCCTGACAAAGAGGTGTCCTTTTCTCTTCCCTCGATGTCTACATCAACACCCCTGAAATACCCTGGGAGTGCATCATCATATCAGACAGCTCCCTCTGGCATTGATGAAGCACTGTCTCCTTTCAAGGATAGATTCCCAAGGCCCTTGGATCAGCTGCAGGGACCACTGACGTAAGTAGAGGAAGACTATTTCACAAGAATGGTCCGCATTAAACTCTCAGAGTGCAGCGACAATATGACCATCAGATGCAAAACAGGGGGACAACCAATTGTCTTGCAAAAAATCATAAAACCCCGAAAAACATCAACCCAGGCCCGAACCCCACTACGAAAGAAACGAGCAAAAGTCATGAACAATATATCTGGAAACAGTGAGCAGGATGCCACCAAGCAACAGGGCACAGAACTGAAGTCAGTGCCCAAGGCCCGGAAACAACTGGTCCTCAGTGAGGCCAAGTGTGGTTCAGTGACAGTGACAGCAAAACAGGGTGCAGCTATACGTGTCAAACTGGGCCTCACCACTTCTAAGCACAGGCTGCACAAGCAGATCTACAGAAAGCTTGGAGTCACCTTTGCCAGTGACAATAAAGAAAAGAAAGAGCAGCTGAAAGCACAGGCTGCAGAAGTGGAGGGCCAGCTGAGAACTCTGCAAGTCTGGAGTGACACTGACAAGCAAATGGAGCTGGTTCCAACTCCTTGTGCAGGCATCAAGGATATCCCCTCCTACGTCATCAAACTGCTCAATGAATATGACAAACAAGGACGATTAACATGGCACGATGGCAGCATCCCAGAGGATGAAATCTGGGTAAAAATAGGTGGTGACCATGGTGGCGGGTCACTCAAAATGATGCTGCAAATTGCTAACCTAGTGAATGCTAACTCCAAGCATAACACTTGCATCTTCAACATTGTTGAATGCAAAGACACACCAGAGAACTTGAGAAGGTTGCTGCTTCCTTACAAAGACCAGTTCAGGGAACTTGAGACTATGCAGTGGAGAGGCAAAAGAACACGGGTTTTTGTTTTCGGGGATTATGATTTTTTGACAAAACTGTATGGTCTGTCAGGCGCACAGGGAATCCATCCATGTCTGTACTGCACCACGACGAAGTCCATGATACAACTTGGCCCTGAGTGTAATGAAGGGAACATCAGTCAGAGGTCAGTTGCTCAAATAAAGAGAGATTATAAGAAGTTCAGCCGTGCAGGAAAGAAGAAAAAGGATGCCCAGTTGTACCACAACGTAGTCAGAAAACCAGTGGTGGACATAGAACTGGAGCAGGTGACACCCCCTTACCTTCACATCTTGCTGGGCATTGTCAAAAAACACCACGACCTGTTGGAAGAACAGTGCCACAAGCTGGATGAACAGCTAGCGAGGTCTTTGGCCTGTGGAGATGGTGCTGACTGCCACAGTTTCTCTGCACCGTTTCAGAAACACATCAAGGACATCCAGAAGCTTAGAGGGCAACGACGTCACCTGAAAAATCTGACCAGCAAAGTAAAACGCCAGAACAGCCGGGAGCTTCAAGAAAAGATAGAGAAACAAAAGGCAGTCATCAAGGAAACAAAGACCAGAATGGCTCCACTGCCATATCGCACTGGGCCAGTAGCTGTGAATCTAGACACGACTCTGCGGAAAAATAAGATCGTTCCACAGGTGTACCATTCTAGAGCTCTTGTTGGAAATCACTGCAACAAATACATGAAGGAGCAGGTGTACAGAAACATCTGTCAGAGTGTCATTGACAAAATAGATGAAGTCACCAATAGTGAAGAGATTCAGCAAAGGGCCAGAATTATCAGTGGCAAGTTTACTCAGCTTAACGCCCTGTATTCAGATGTCCATCAGCGCATCTCACATCAACAAGCCATCAGTGATGATGAAATCAAAGAGATAGAAACATGTATTCAAACCTATATGTCGTTCTACAGACAGGTATTCTCCAGTGTTCCCGTGATTCCAAAACAACATCTATTGGAACATCACTGCAGTTCTTGGACCAGAAGATGGGGGACAGGAATGGCATTGCTAGGGGAGCAGGGAGGAGAGGAGACACATGCCACTGTCAACTCGCTGGTAAGGAGGGTGTGGGGAATGAGGAACAAACAACAACAGCTCAAAACCCTCCTGGCAGAACAGCTGACAGTAGTGGCACCCTCTTTTCATGACGTTTTTCCACAGCCACCAAAAAAGAATAAAAGATTATGATAGCATATGGGTACAAATTAGTATGTGTGTGTGCGTGTGTGTGCATGAGAGAGAGAGAGAGAGTGTGTGTGTGTGTGTGTGTGTGTGCGTGTGTGTGTGCGTGTGTGTGTGTGAGAGAGAAAGAGACAGAGAGAGAGAGAGAGAGAGTGTGTGTGTGTGTGTGTGTGTGTGTGTGTGTGTGTGTGTGTGCAGTCTATATAATTATGCGCATGCGTATGTGTGTGTTTGTGTATATGTGTGTGAGAGTGTGTTTGTGTGTGTGTCACAGAGAGAGAGAGAGAGAGAGAGAGAGAGAGAGAGAAGAGGAAGAGAGAGAGAGAGAGAGAGAGAGAGAGAGAGAGAGAGAGAGAGAGAGAGAGAGAGAGAGAGAGAGAGAGAGAGAGATCAAATATCAATTCGCATGCTTTCTTAGATTTATTTACAGTCTTTTCAGTCTGATATTATCCAAAAAATGTAAAATTTTCTCAGTAGAAATGCTAGGTTGGTAATTTATAAGTATGTGGAATATATAATGCATAGATATGCAACCAGTCATGTGGGCACTGGCATATAAAGAAGTTGAACATGGTCACCTGCAATTGCTTTAGAACTTCTACCATTCTTTGCTTACCTAATGGTGGCTGTATGTTGTAGTGCATGTGTATGCTTGCAAATGTATGCTTGTAAAAATATTAAGCATATGCTGGGTTTAATTTTTAAAAGAAGATATTTTAAGATTAGAGCATTTGGATGTGTAAGATGCCATTTTAAACCACTTTCTGCAAACAGTCTAAAACAAGATAGGAGCTGGCATATAGAGAAATACATAAATGTTAAATAAAATTGGGGAGGGGTGGGGTGAGGGGGCTGGTGATTAGAGTCTGAGGACGAAGAAGCAAGTTTCAAGTAGGCTTCTCACAGCATGCTCAATCTGAGCAAGGACAGTAGGATCTCTAGCTGTTGGCTAATACCTAAAAACCGTGCTAAAGCTAGTGCTAAAGTGTTATCACCCGAGTCATGATATGAATAGCGACGGAACAGTTGTGATAATTATGTTGATGAAAATGTGATCTGGACAATCCCTTACACCTGAAGACAACTGGATAACAGGAGAGTTTTACTGAACCAAGTGACTGAACATTACACAGTCGGCAAACCATAACATGTAAGTACATCATTGATAATTTGGTTGTTCCTTTTTCTTTTTTAAGTATGACGCCTCTTTGTGCACGCATGTTGTGTGTGTGTGTGTGTGTGTGTGTGTGTGTGTGTGTGTGTGTGTGTGTGTGTGTGTGTGTGTGTGTGTGTGTGTGTGTGTGTGTGTGTGTGTGTGTGTGTGAATACGTGAGCCTACGCCTGGTGAATAGTGTGTGCGTGTGCGTGCGTGCGTGTATGTGTATAGTGTGTGTGTGCGTTGTTTCTCTCTCTCTCTCTGTCTCTCTCTGTCTCTCTCTGTCTCTCTCTCTGTCTCTCTCTGTCTCTCTCTGTCTCTCTCTCTCTCTCTCTCTCTCTTGAAATTCTTCATTGATTCTTACTTCATATTTTCGTTTCTGAATGAGTGCCTTTTTATAACATTACCTTAATATTGTATCTCTGTCTTATTTCTTACCTGTTGTTGTTGTTCTTTCTCACCCTTTATCAAAATATTATGTTTTATGGGACATATTTTAATGATAGATGGTGGTGGATTGATGTTTTCAGTCATCTAACCTCATCATATTCTCATGTTTGATCTGTAACCATTGCGCCTTTTTTGTTTGTTTGTTTGTTTGTTTATTTGTTATTTATTTATTTATTTTTTTATTTATTTACTTTTTTTTTTTTTTGGTTTCTTTGTTTCTTTGTTTGCTTGTTTATTATTCAAATCAAAATCATCCCTGATTCTTACTTCTTATTTTCGTTTCTGAATGAGTGCCTTTTTTTTTATAACATTACCTTAATATTGTATCTCTGTCTTATTTCTT
>CM060317.1:10527458-10545451 GCA_030674155.1 Stramonita haemastoma
GATCACAGAGTATTCTGAGGTTGAATATCTGTTCAGTTGTGCTACACCCTGCTCTGACACCTGCTTGTTCTTCAGCAATAATGGTCTCTGCTTGTGGCTTCTATCTATATAGTCCTCTTTGTGCTCAGGTAGCACATAAAGCCTCAACTAGAGCCCGCCACTGACGTTGATCGGCTGAAACACGCTCCAGATGGCCCTATGTCCAACCCTTTTCCTTCATCTTCCTCTCTACTGTTCTCCTCCAAGTTTCCTTGGGGCGGCCTCTCTTTCTTTGACCATCTGGAGTCCATCGTAGGGGGATTCTGGATATGGCTGTAGTGTGCTGGCGGAGCACATGTCCTATCCATCGCCAACGCCTCTGTTTGACTTGCATGGAGATGGGTTCAGTTTCTGTTCTTTGGTGGAGTTCTTCATTGGTGATGGTATTTGGCCAAAAGATGCGTAGAATGCGTCTGAGGCATCTGTTTTTGAAGACATCAAGTTTGTTGCTGATGGTTTGGGTCATCTTCCATGACTCTGATCCATAAAGGAGAGTGCTAATCACGTTTGATTTGAAAATTCTTAATTTGGTCTTCAGGCGTATGTTCCCTGCCTTCCTTGTGCTCCTGAGTGAGGTGAAGGCCTGGCTGGCTTTTACAAGTCGAGCCTGGATCTCCACCTCCCCATCTCCTGTGTTTGACATTGTGGATCCAAGATAGGTGAAGTCATTTGCTTCCTCGATCTGATCCCCATTCAGTCTGATGTTCTCTTGGACTCTGGCATTCATTCTCATGTTCTTTGTCTTCTTGGTGCTGATTTTCAACTTCCAGCAGTTGTTGCCATGACATCTGTCTTTTCCTGCATGTCTTGGTGGCGGTGTGACAGCAGGGCGATATCGGCAAAATCAAGATCTTCCAGCGTTTTTGTTGCTGTCATTGTCATGGTCCATCTGATCCCTCTCCTCTCTCTGTCCATGGAATTCTTCATAATCCAGTCCATGGCCAGGATAAAGAGGAACGGCGATAGGATGCAGCCCTGCTTCACTCCTGTGCTGACGCTGAAGGCTTCCGTGAGCTCTGTGTCACAGATCACCTGGGATTTGAAGTCACTGTACAACATTGCAATGACCCGGACAAGTTTTGCAGGGACTCCATAGTGCCTTAGGATCTTCAATAAGGACTCTGGGTGGATGCTATCAAATGCCTTCTCCAGGTCAATGAAATTGACCTACAGCGGTGTATTCCACTCATTGCTCTGCTCCAGAATCTGGCACAGAGTGAAGATGTGATCTGAGCAGGATTGCCCAGGGCGGAAAACCTGCTGCTGTGGTCGGAGGTCCTTCTCAAGGGCTGCCGTCAATCTAAACATCACAATCCTGCTGAAGGCCTTACTGGTGAGGGAAAGAAGTGTTATGCCCTTCCAGTTGTTGCAGTCTCCAAGATCTCCCTTTTCGGGCAACTTGAAGATGAGACCAGTTTTCCATGCTTCAGGGATCTGACCTTCTACCCAAATCTGCCTGAAGATCTCAGTCAGAATGGGAGCTATCACATCCATTTCTGCCTTCAACATCTCTGCTGTCACACCATCTGCCCCTGGTGCCTTACCGCTCTTCATTGCCTTGATTGCTGTTGTCACTTCTTCCAGGCTTGGTGGATTGGTGCAGATGTCAAGGTCTATATCTGCTGGCTGGATGTCTGCTAGCTGAGGGGGTCCAGTCTGTTCAGAATGCTTGTGGCTTCAGTCTGTTCAATATAACCTTCAACATGACTTTGCTTGGGTGGCATATGAGGCTGATTGTGCAGTAATTCTGGCACTGCTGAAGATTTCCTTTCTTTGGGTGGGTGATGATGAGTGACTGTGTCCATGGTGTTGGCCATTTTCCTGTCTGCCAGATCTTGTTGCAGATTTTTAGTAGAGCATTGATCATGGCTTCCCCTCCAGCTTGAACCCACTCAGCTAGAATGTTGTCAGCCCCTGCTGACTTCCCCTCTTCAGCAATCTGACTGCTGTTTCCACTTCTTCTTGTAGAATAGGGTGGCTGTCTGTATCTGTGCTTGTGGGGACATTGAGGATTTCTGGATCTCCTGTGGTTTTATAGTTATACATGTCAGAGCAGTATTCTGTCCATCTCTTCAGAATTTCCTGGTCACCAGTGAAGCACTTCCCATTCTTGTCTTGGATTGTTGAGCTTCTTCCCTGTTTTGTGCCAGTCAGGTCTTCCACCAGTTGATATGCTTTCTTACTGTTGTTTTTCTTGATGTTTTCTTCAATGTTCTGGCACTGTTCACCAATCCATTTCTCCTTTGCTTCTGTGATGGACTTTTTGATTCTTTTGTGTATTGCCCATTTATTATCATTGTTATGCTCTCTTTTCTGTTTCATTGTTCTTTATCTTCAACTCTCCATTGCATAATTGTAGGGTGTTAGGTGTGACCCAAGGTTTTTTGACTGGTTGATGTTCACTGAGAAGTTTGCTATGTTGAAACCGTTTGTCAAGGTGTCTATATCCATATCATCTGAGTCTATCAGAATGAGTACTGCAAACTTTCAACCTATTCTTGCCTGGAAAATGTCTGCTACCTATGGATCTTTCAGCTTCGCAAGGTCAAACTTGACCCTGATGTTCTGCTTGTGAATGTTTTTGAGACAGAGTCAGAATATCATCATTACAAGAGCATGGTCACTCCCTATGTGTGCTTGTAGACAGATTCCTGTCCCTGCAGTGTTTGCAAAGGATGGGGAAGGGAAAGGGGCATATGGGGGATGATGACCATGGTCAGTGTTATTCTCTTTTACATGAGGGAAGGAAGGTGTTATTCTCTTCTCTACTCTGCCTTGTTCTTTAGCAATGTCAGTCACAGCAGATGTTTGTGTAAAATGAAGGCTGCCCTCCCTGCAGAGAGAATGTTGTTACAAGAGCAGTGCCACCCAGTTTGGAGGCTGCACTGATCCTGTCTGTATGTGTCTGTGTTCCCTGTGAGAGTGGCTTTTTCTGCAGCACTTTGCCAGGGAAACTCTCTTGTGGCCTGGTTGGAGTTTTTTTGTTGCGTTTTTTTGTATGGTAAAGTGTGTTGTTCACTGAACCTTGGTCTATTATCTCATCTGAAAGACTGGCACCCAGACCCAGTCTGATTGGGATGGGGAAAGTTCTGGTTCAGGAGAAGATGGAACCCACGCACCTCTCACCTCCTCCAGAGGTGTCTTCTTTTATATCCAGGATAATGGAATAAGCACTCATGTGCTTTTTTACATCCAGTCCCCATGTGTATGCAGTTTTGTAAATCTTGTCATCTGTTCCCACCAGCACACAATGGCCTACTCTTTGGAAAAGCAGGATTTAACATGTGTGCAAGATGTTTTGCGTGTGTTACCACATAGATTTATAGTCTCATCTGAAGGACTTTTGGGAGAGGGGAGTCAGCACTGACGTTAACTCCAGGGGGTGCCATGTTCTGACCACAAGGCTATCCCCTTCTGTCTGTGTGGGTGGGAGTGTGTGTATCCATTTTCAATGATTGAATCTTATTGTTTTGGGTGAAATATGTTTCTGTGTATCATTTTTAGATGTATATATGGCTTGCGACCAGGAGAATTCCTCTTTGATAAAGTGCTGATATTGGTATTGTCTTATAGTGTATGGGAGGGTCTGGATGCATACTGTGCTGTGTTATCACTATTCCTCTTTGATAAAGTGCTGGTATTGGTATTGTCTTATAGTGTATGGGAGGGTCTGGATGCATACTGTGCTGTGTTATCACTCTGTGATAAATGTTTTTCCTATTTACCTTTTTATGTAGGGCTTGTAATCCACATGAATTTCTCTGTTTGCTAGATAAGAAATCTTTGAACTGTGGAAGGGATGGGAGGATGGTTGCCATGGAGTATTTCACAAGGCTTTCTGACAACCAGGAAGATGGGGAGAGAAGGGATGGGTGTCACTGGGATTATGACATCCTTAGTTTGTTTTTCTTAGTCATTGGATGATACTATAAACGAGATGTATTACATCATGTGCAAAACAAAACCCACAAAAAAAACAGTATGCCACAGGTGTGGTGTTTAGACACCATCCCTGAGAAAAATCAGCAAGTTGGAGTCCCTAAGGTGGTTGGAGTTGTATAAAGCAACGTTCGGCAGGAACCATTCCTATCCACACAGCCTTTCCAATGGACCATTCCAGTGGCATGGAGAGGGGTGTGTGCTTACCTTCCATACTTACTTACCCAGGCTTTGCACTCTATAGACTAGAGCAAAACTCCATAGTCTTTGAGACTAATGGGTGCTTACTACTATTAGTTTGTTGTGAAAAAGATAGGCTCTTGTCTAGGTCAATCTGAGGTTAGCAGGCCAAGCTTGCTGTCTGTTTTGTAAGAGGTCAGTCTGAGTTTATTAGGCGAAGGTTGCAGGGGTTATTTCTTTTGTTTTAGAGTGGTGGTGGGTGCCTCAGTACACTTTTTTTTTAAGCTGGTGTTTATTTTGGGTTGTTGATCAGAGGGCAGTTTTCTTTGTGAAGTGAAGAGTTTTGTTTATCAGTCTGGTCTCAGCACTCCTACAGTGAGGTGGCTGTAGTCAGGCCAGTTGTGCAATCTCTGGGGGTTTGCTGTCAGTTCTTCCGACTTGTTACCCTTCTCCTGACTTGTGTGTTAGGTCTTCAGGTGAAGCCAGCTCTATGTATCTATCTATGTATTTTTGCTGTTTGCCTTGTGGCTGCTCTTTTTAGGAGTTGACACTTCCAGAGTGATGCCAAGTTCAGTTTTTAAATTGTGTATTTTGGTGGGGGGGGTTGTTGTTTTTTTTTACAATAAACTCAGCATCATTCTTGAAGGGACCACTGGAAGATATATTATTATTATTTCGTCTATTTTTGTTTTTATATTTCATCATTTGGGGGCAGGATAGCTAAGTGGTCAGAGCACTCACTTTCCCCCTACGACCTTTACGATTACCTTTATTTCATGTTATTTTATTGTATTTTACCTCTTTCAAGGGTAGTGGATAGTATAGACTTGCAGTCATGCAGTCTTTGCTTTGTGCATCAGTTTTTCCCATGTCCTACCTGCTGGTGACTGTGGATGTCTTCAGGTGAAGTTCAGATCTCTGTTATATTTCCTGTCGTTTTCCTGTGGCAATTCTGTGTAGGCTGAGTTGGCAGCTGTGCTGGTCTTTGTGGCTGTTTGAGTTAAGCAGCATCGTGCATGGTTACCAGTTGGATGGGTGACCCTTTGAACACCTTTGCTTCGGTACAGTTCCCCCAGCTGTAAATGGGTACCTGCCCTCTTTAGGGTCAGGGAAGGTAAATCATGTTGGAGAGGAGATGGGTGCCACCCTCAACATGCTGGCCCCTAGAGAAGCCAAGGTCTCTGAGGCCTCGCCCCCTTACTACCTTTACGATTACCTTTATTTCATCAAGTTATATTATTGTATTTTACCTCTTTTGAGGGAGTGGATAGTATGGACTTGTAGTCATGCAGTCTTTGCTTTGTGCCTCAGTTTTTCCATTATCCTACCTGCTGGTGACTGTGGAAATCTTCATGTGAAGTTTAGATCTCCGTCATCTATCCCCTTATTTTCCTTGTGGCAATTCTTTGTAGGCTGAGTTGGCAGCTTTGCTGGTTTTTGTGTGGCTGTTATCGCTTTGCATTGTGTGACCAGATATTATTAGTTTCACCTCGCTGCATGGCTGTGGAAGTTATTGTTTTTGCATTGTGTGACCAGATATTAGTTCACCTTACTGTGTGGCAGTAGAGAAATTATTTTGTATTGTGACCAGATATTAGTTCACCTTACTGGTGGCAGTAGAGATATTGTTTCGGATTGTGTGACCAGATGTTAGTTCACCTTACCATGGGTGGAGTGACAGCGAGTTGGAGTGTTGTCTTTGATGCCATGGTCATGACTGAATATCAGTTTTTATGTAAAGCAGGTTTGGGGTTGGGAAGTGACCACCAAAGTGAAGATTCCTTGCACACCTCTGTGCCTGTGGTTGCCTTTATACTATAAGCAGGTGGAAAAACATCTGATATATACATATATATTCTTAGATAGGCATGGCTTGTGAGTGATATAGTGCCAAAGAAACCCATACTTTTTACCAGTGCGTTTTTTGTTTTTTCTTTATGTAAACCTATTGTTCTGCTTTGGAGTGACACCTTTGGTGACTGACGGTGACATAGAAGAGGATTTGTAGCATTTTACCCATGTTTTTGATACCAATTTAAAGAAAATGGGGGACAGCATCCTTGCATACCAGTGTGTCAGTGGTTCAAGAACATCTAGTACCCAGATGTGAGGAGTGAGGGAGATGTTATTACAATTCCTTGTGCTTTAAGTTTTCTTTGCTACACTGGCTTTAAAGGTATGTGCGTATTATTATGGTACGTTATAAAATTCCTTGTGCTTTTTCTTTGTTTACATCGTCTTTAAAGGTATGTGGCAGTGTTAACGATGTGTTATTATAATTCCTTTGTACTTTAGTTTCTTTGCTTACACAGGCTTTAAAGGTATGTGCAGTGTTTTTATGGTATGTTATTATAATTCCTTGTGCTTTTTCATTGTTTACATTGGCTTTAAAGGTATGTGCAGTGTTATGATGATTGTTATTATAATTTCTTATACTTTGGGTTCTTTGCTATACATTGGCTTTAAAGGTATGCGCAGTGTTATGACGTTATATTTAACTGGTTGAACATGTCACTGGATAATTATCATCATTGGTCACTTACTTTCCTTTGGTTGTATATATAATATAGGCATTATGGTTTAGCTACAGATTTTTCAGTTGTTGTGCCTTGGTCTGGCATACTTTAGCAGCAGCTGGCAAGGCTTTAGCATTTGTATTTATTTGGGGTTTGGTGTTCATTTCATGTGGAGCATTCTTATAAGGTAAAGCCTGATGAAGTTATATCATGTTAAGCCCATCTATGTCCCTTACTGTACGCTACACCCCCAATTTTGAGTTTTTGGGGGGTTCTTCTGTTAATGTATTTTAGCTGTTTGGATTTAAATGTTGGTATCTTAGACGGCTGTATTTTAGATAGCTGATTTTAGCCCATTTAGACGGTGGTATTTTAGCCATTTTATCTGTGGTTTAAGTGATGGTCATTTTTAGATAGCTCTCTTTTAGTCTATTTAGATGGTTGTAATTTTAGTCATTTATTTGTGTGGAAAAATGTCAGCGTTTTCAGATGACATGCTCCCCAAAGTCAAAATGCAGCTACCTTCATGGTGAGCAAAAAAGGTCGAATACAAAAAAACTCTCCATTGGTGAACCTCAGAGCTCTAGCAGGGAGTTAACTGATCTCTCTCTCTCTCACACACACACACACACAAACACACAACTCAAGCATGTGCACGCACTTACCCCTCAGAAAAACATAACAAACAAGTCAGGGGAGTGTATACAGACGCTCACAAAAAAAACAGTCAAACAGTTTTGGAAATGAACACGTTGAGAGGCAGGAGAGGGGGGTTGGTTGTAATGACACTTTCTTTTTATTCAGCAATCTCCTCTCCTGCCTCCCGAGATGATGCCTTGCAAGATGTGTGGCCGTAGTTTGATGCGATGATGTGTTGCAAGATGTGTGGCCTGGTTTGATACATGCTTGTACGGCCCACCGCCCTTTTCCCTCATGGACAACACCATCTGCACACAGCAACATCAGTGACACATCATCACTACATAACCCATAGTCATCAGTGATATATCAGTCTTTGGGTTTTCTTTGGTTGGTTTTTAAACTTAGTTGTTTTGTTTTGGGTGTTTTTTCTCCTAGATAGATGGCTTGATGAAAAAAACAAATCTATTGCTTACTCAATATAATCATCTGCAAATAAAATTTTGACTTGACACACACACAAAACAAAGCACACAGACAGACACACAAACTTTCCCCACTTTAATATACACCAAAGTGAGATGGAATGTAACCGAAATTTTTACCTGAGTCTTTTAATGATTTAAGTCTTTCTTTAAATGGATGGCACTGCTCTTGAACGACATGCTCTTCCTAGGAGAGCAGCCTGAATTTTATGCCAAGAACTCTGCTGTGGTCTGCACAGCACTCACCTGTCTGTAGATCCCCATTCAGCAAGTCCTCCTCCTGTCTCTCTGCAACCAGTCTTCAGCGTCTGCATGTGTGAACCCTGTCCAACACACAATAAACACTATTCCTGAGTCTCAGACCAATCAGCACACACACACATGCAAAAAAAAAAAAATTCCTCTCATGTTCCTGCTTGTAGAAAGATGCTAATTTGAAGACTAAATGTTCACCACATTCACCCTGCAATTTAAACTAAATGAACACCACACTAAAGTAAAAACCAGACTGGCCGTTTGTGTTGGTTAGTAAAAACATGACCAACAAAAAGAGAGTAACAGTGCATTGTTACAGCGCTTTGGTGAGAAGAAAATAGCCAGCCTCTGACCTTCTCACCTTTATCTTCCAGTCACAGGTAAAGACAAACACATAGCACATACACACTCGCACGCACACACACTCGCACGCCCGCACACACACAACGCACGCACACTTGCATACACACACACAGTGCACTTAACTTTTGATGGAGATGGCCCTCTTGTCCTGATCCCTTCACTTTGGTTTCATCACCCCGTAACACAAAACAGTGAACATTAGAAACAACAGCTACTCACTACATGATGAAGCACACACACACACACAAACACACACAAACAAAATTTAACAACTGTGGAAAAGGAAAAAAGAAATAGTTGACGTGACAAATTGTGACTGGTTTTTTCCGTGGCTTAAAAAAAAAATTTCTTCCTTTCTTTCAATTAATAGTTTTTACATTTTAAAACCACTTTAAGTCCCCCAGACCCCGAATTTCCGGGAAACGCCCATTGCCACAAGAGAGTGCCCCCCCTTTTTTTTTTTTCTTTTCCGGGCTGCATGTATTGTTTCCTATCAGAGGGGGCTTTTTCAGAGAATTTTGCCCGGGGAAATTTTTCCTTGTTGCCGTGTTCTTTTTGCACTAAAATTTAATCTAAAAAGACCTCGTTTATTGTCTCATCCAAAAGACTATGCACACACCCAACTGCCCTGTACATCCCCATTTAGCAAGTCCTTCCCTCCTGTTCTCTGCCCAGGCTTCAGCTGTCTTTGTGCCAACCCCGTGAACACACAATGAACACTTAAGGCTCTGACAATACAAGGCGAAAACACACAAGCAAAAAAACAAAAATTTTCTCATGTTCCTTAGTTTAAAAATACTAATTTGAAGACTAAATGAACACAACACCACCCTGCAACCCTAAATAAAGAAAAACCACAAAAAAAATCTAAAATACCCCCCCCTAAATGGCTTTGTGTTGGTTTGTAAAAGTGACAAAAAAAAAGGAGTACAAGTTGTTGCACATGCCTTTTTAGGAAAAAAAAAAACCACCTTTGACCTTCTCACCTTTCATCTTCCAGTCACAGGTAAAAAAACACACACAAAAAAAACCTTAACCCCCCAAAAAGAAACAAAAATGCACTTAATTGTGAGGGGAAAGGCAGCCCCTTCCTGATCCTTTTTACCCCTTGGTAACAACCCTGTAAACCCCGCAGAAAATTAAAACAACAGCTACCTCACTACATGGCCAAGCACACACAAAAAACCCAACAAACCCGCGCAAAAAATTAAAAAAATTGTTCCTTTTTTCGAAAAATTTTGGCCCTTTTGTGCCGGGGGAAAAGGAAGGGGAAAAAAATTTCAAAGGCATACGACGGGCAAAACGAGTGCTTATTCCTTATCTTCAAAATAAAAAATGAAAAAAAAAATCCACACACACACCAGATCAATGCTTTTTTAAAAGTACCATCGGGGAAATTAAATTTGTTTGCCCCTTACACGGGGTTCTTACACCCAACACACAGAATGGCAGAAAAAAAAAAATCTATACGAAAGTACAACTGAGTACTTACCCAGACAAAAAAAAGGCGCCTCAGTCCTCATCATCGGGGGAAACCACCCGAAAAAAACAAACAAAAAATTAAAAAAACAACACATCCCCCCCCCCCCCCCCCCCCCCAAAATACAGACAAAAAAACTTCCACAGAAAAAAAATGACCCTTTTATCCAACCCCTCTGGGAAACCAGCCCTGGACCCCAAACGAATAGATAAGATACATTATTTTTATTTATTTTAACCACTTTAACAGGTTCCTGCAGAAAAAAGGACTACTCCCCCCCGGGAAAGGGCACCGCAATGAGGCCTACCCATTTTATTATTTTTTAAACTATATCAACCCCCCGGGGCCCCCGGGGACTCCAACCCCAAATTTTCCTAAAAGGGAAAAGGTCTAAAAATAACCTGGTGCACCCCCTTTTTAAAAAAAATTTTGTCACCATTGTACCGGAACACAAAGGCCTTTCCCCCCAAAAGCCGAACGGGGATTTAAATGTGCCCCGGGTATTTGGTTTTTCGCACGGGGGGCCCTCTTTTTAGCTGTCCAAGACTTGACTTTCATTTGGGAGTTTTTTTTTTTCAAACGGGAAGAAGGGCGAGGGTAGGAATCAAAACCAAAACCCCGGGTTTTAAAATTTTAGGGGTAAGGATTTTTTTAGGCTTTTTCGCCTACCCACCTTTTACGGGGGCGAACATCTTAACCATCCCCCACCACCCCCTTCCCTTTTCTGCATTATCTATACACATCCCCCCACCCCCCCCCCAAAAAGTAAAAAAGAACTTCCAAAAAAAAAGATGCCCCCCATCAAGGCCGGGAACACCCCCCCCTTTGACTAAAAACAAATGATATAGAATTACTATACAACCCCCCCACCCCCCCCCCCCCCCAAAGAAAAAAATAAACCTTACCCAGAAAAAAAAATGGACCACCTCCTTTCACATGGAACCCGACACTGTAACTCACAAAAGAATAATATAAAAACTACTGCACCCCCCCCCCCCAAAACCAACCCAAAAAAAACAAACTGAAAAATTTACCGTTTGCAAAAGACAAGGCACCCCGCCCTTTGGGCATCATGAAACCCCCCAGCCCCCCCCGTGCGCACAAACAAAAATAAAATAAAACACTGTGGGAAATGAAAAGGGTTCACACACAAGACGAAAAAAAACCGGTTTTTAAACTTTTTAAATAACACCAAACATTTTAAAGTTCCACGGATGGCCCTAGCCAAAAGGGGGTTTAAAAACCCCTTTAAATTTTAAAGCCATTAGTTAAATCTGTCCCGAGCCTAAGGTTCCCCCAGGCCGGGGGTTACCCCCCGGGTTTTTGCGTTTTAACGACTAGAGTCAAATTTCCCCCCCGGGGTAGGACGCCAGTCTATTGCCCGGTTAACCCCCAAAACCAAGGTTGGAAAACCCCTTTTTTAAAACCGGGTGGGGGGGGAAAAAAAGCCCAAATGCCTTTTCCTTGGGACAACACCCCAAAAGGGGAAACGGGGTCGGAACCCCAACCCCTTTGATTCACCAACCCTAACCCTAGATTACAGGGGCTCTTCAAAACCAGGGCCATCAAATTTTGGGGGTTTGCCCCCGGGCAACGGTGAATTGAAATGTGGGGAAATTTTTGAACACCCAGGGGGAAAATTTCAAGTGCAAACCGCCGTGCCTTAAGCCTTCGTGGAAAACAAAAAAAAAAAAGAAATATCACGTTTAAGGGGCCCCATTATTTATGCACCTTCAGTGTGGGGATGGAAAACCACAAAACCCCCGCACATATCCAAAAACTGGAAGCGGGGGACCTTATGGTGGGGGGTTTTAAAACGGGGGCATATGCAAAACCACCCCTTATGAACCCACACCCTCTAGAAAAAGGGAAAAAAAAATTTTAAGGTTTAACACGGAAATGACCAGACTTGTGGGGAAATTTCCAATTTTTACACATTTCATTACAAACCCAAATAACTCCATCCTTTTTCCCTCTTTTCCCCTTTTTTTTTTCCAAAAAAATTTTTTTTTTTTTAAAAAAGGGGTGGGGGGGAACCCCATAGAGAACACCCTTTTTAAATTTGTAAAAACACGCCCCCCCTGGGGGTTTAAAACCCCCCACCTGGGGGGCAAAATTTCATAAGGCCAAAAAATTGTGCCGCAAAATTTAAAAATGAGAGGTTTTTTTTCCCGGGGGGGGGATTTTTTTCCCCCCATTAAAAATCATGCGGGGTTACTCTTCACAAGTTTCAATGAGACTATAATCCAAAAAAGGCCCCCTTTGCGAACACATTTTAATTATCTTCGACAACATTAAACCTTTTCCCTTTTTTTAAGCTAAGCCATTTTGGGTGGGGAAGTGACAATATTTTTAAAAAAATTCTCACCCCCGGGGCTGGATAAAAAAGCAATGAAACACTTTCCATTTCCTTTATAAAAAGAAGATAAAAAAAAAAAAAAACACACAGACACAAAAATTTTCCACTTGTTAAAACCATTCCTCTTTTAAAAAAAGTAACCATTATGTGCCATGGAACGGATGACAAAATTTTCAAAAACGCTACACACAGGGCAATGAAGCTTTTTCCCAATTTTTCAAAATTAAAATAAAAAAAAAAATCAACCCCCACACAAAAATACTTACAGTAACAAAACCGGAGTTCCCTCCTGCCCAAAAAAGCACAAAATGACGACTGAGTAATTCCACAGAAAAAAAAATGGCCCATCATCCCCAGCCATTGGGAACACCAGCCCTGAAAGCACAAAAAAACAGATATAGATACAAACTATCCCAAAAACCCCCCCCCCCCCCTGAAAAAAGACTGAATACTTACCACAAAAAAAAAGATGGGGCCATCAGTGCCAAGCCGTCTGGGAAACCACCCTGTGATGCCAAACAGAATAAATATAGACCTATCTATTTTAATTTTTTATTTTATATCACTTTTGTCACAGCAAATTTTTTTCGGGAAATTCAGGTACCTCCCCTGGGAAAAAGCACGTTGCCAAAAAGTGCAGGGCCTACCCTTTTTTTTTTTTTTTTTATATATAACAAACCCCCTGAGCCCCCTTTGGGACCCCAAAAATCCCATTTTCCCCCCAAAAGGAAGGGGTTTAAAAGGGGCACCTTGTGCATCTTTTTTTAAAAAAAAAAATTTTCACTCTCCAACCGAACCCAAAAGGCCACTTTTCCAAAGGGAAAGGGGTTTTTGGTGGGCAAGTTTTTCTGAGGGTGCCACACGAGGCCGGGTTTTTAGTTTTTCCAAATACTTTGACTTTTGGGGTTTTTATTTTTTTTTCCCCCAAAAGGAAAAAAAGGGCAGGCTAGGAATCAAACCAAACCCACGTTTCTTGTTGGAAACAAAATTTTTAACCATCCGCCACGGGCCCTTCCCCTTTTTTCTTCCCCCAACCCCCCCCCCCCCCCCCCCCCCCCCCCCCCGGGGGGAATTCGAACTGAAATTACAAAAAAAAAAAAAAAGGGACCCCACCCCCCCTTTGGTATCCTAAAAATTTCCAAACTGAAACTCACAAAAAAAAAAATAATTTTGGGGGCTACACCCCCCCACCCCCCAAACCCCGAAATTGAAACTGAACACTTCCGCTGCACAGCACAGATGGCCCCCCAGTCCCCCTTTCTAAAAACAAACACCAGCCCTCCCGTGACCCCACAAACAGAAAAAAATAACATAACAACTGCAGAGAAAAAGCACGGTTCAGCAAAAAAAATAACAAAAAAACCGGGGTTTTAAAAATTTTTGATTTACGACTCACACATTTTTTAAACCCCAAATAACCCATCCTTTTCCCCCTTTCCCCCCTTTTTTTCTACGTTTTAGGTTTTCAAAAATTTTATTTTTAAAAAAAAGCCTCTCCTTCAAAAAAAATTTTTTTTCTTTTTCGTAAATATTTTTGCCATTGGATTTCATAAAATTTTTTGTAAGTTAAAAATTTTTGGGGGGGTTTTTGTATTTTTTCTAGTTTCTTGCTTTTTTTTTTTTTTATTTTTTTTGTTTTGTTTTTTTTTTTTAGACGGGGCACCTTTATAAAAAAAAGCGAATTTTTGTCTCAAAGAACCATCTGGAAAAAAAAATTTTTACTTTGACTTTTACAAACACACACATACACCACACACACACACAACACACCCACACACACACACACACACACACACACACAAGCCTTTCCTAAAAAAATGTGGCAGTCAAGGATTATTTTTCTTTTAAGGTCTTCCCTAATTGGGACAGCAACCCCCGGGAATGAAAAAAAAAAAAAAACCCTCAGCAATGCATACTTAAAGACATAATTATGCAACTTTTTCCACCCCCCCCGCTCCAAAAAAAAACACAGCAAAAAAAACACATTGCAAGCAATACAACATCAAATAAGTAGCCTTGGGTGCCGGTGGAACGATGACAAATTACAAACTGCATACACACAGGACTCGATAAAAAATAGCACCCCTATGCTTTTTTCCATTATCCCGATATAAAGAATAAAAAAAAAAAAAAAGAAAAAAACATTTTCCCCAAACTACACTACCTTATCAAAATAACACTTAACTCAAAAAAAAAAACACAACATGTACAACTGAAAACGGTCAATCAAAAAGACGTCTATAAAGCAGATAACACCTCCTTCTTTCACCACACAAAACACATCTTTTCGGTGAGCTATAAACCAAGGGCCCATTGTGAACGCACGAAAAACACTTGCGTACACGTTAAATCCTGTTCTGTTTTTCGTAAAGTGGGCCCTTATGTGCTGGTGGAAACAATGATAAGATTTACAAAACTCATAAACAACAGGGAAATGGATGAAAAAAACACACCCCGAGTGCTTTTTCCACTATCCTCACATATAAAAAAAAATAAAATAAAAATAAAAAAAACACATATACACACACAAAAAAACACTGAGAAACAATTCAGTTCCCTTTCTTTTATATTACCTGCTACAAAATTTTGGGTATTAAAAAACAGAAACCCTCAAACACACAAATACAACATTGCTGATCCCCATGTTTTAAAAAAATGTTTCCAGCACCCCTGCCAAAGAAACACACACACACAGTGCGTGGGGACGGGATAGCCAAGGGTCAGAACATTGCGTTCGCAATTTGACAACCCGATTCGATTCCGTTTGAGGAAATTTTCTCCTGGATTAACATCAGTGCGACTCCACTCCCCCCAAAGTCCTTCAGATGAGACTACGGGTTTTCCCAAAGGGCCGTGTGTGAACGCACGCAGATATCTTTTTGACATTTAAATCCTGTTTTGCTTATCAAAATACCATTGTGCCGGGGGGAACCCCGATTATCCGGGAAAAAAGAATAAAAAACTAAACATTGCGCGGCAATTGGACGACCCAATTCGTTCAGGGTTGAGGGGTTTTTTCTCCTGGAGTAACAGTCTGACTCCCTCATCCCAAAAGCCCTTTGGGAGGGGACATAAACCAAGGCCTGTGAAAACGGTGAAAAAAAGCACTGGTGCTTATTCTATTATCCTTGAATAAAAGTAAAAAAAAAAAAATAATAACATAAAAATAAAAAATAAAAAAAAAACCCCACACCACAAGAACATTCCCTTAAAAAAATTTCCCAGCCACCTTTTTTCGGGTTGCTTTTGTAGGAACCCTGGACTGCAAGAAAAACCACATTAGTACAATCATGTCATGTCAAAAAAAATTTTATCTGAACAAAAAAAATTGCGAAAAAATTTATGTCACGGGTGAAAAAAATTATCACTTTCAATATTAAACAAAGAAGAGAACCTGACATAACACCAATCAGCGTTTTTGTTTTTTATAACCCTACACAGATTGAAATACCATTCAAATTTACTTTTCAAACAAAAAGAGAACAGCATTCAAACCCGAAATTGCGCTGCAGAATTCACAAAACAATCAAAAAAAAAAAAAAAGTTGAAAAAAAAAAATCCATGTGATCACTTTCTCCATAAACATGGAAAGGACCCACGCTATCTTGACGGGGGAAACAGACCCTACCAGCGGTAAGTGCGTGAGCAAGATTAGTTTAAACGGGCCAACCCCGTGCTGAGGCGGAAAAAGGGGGGGGCAATACTCGTGAATTTTACCTCTGCCAGAATCCTGACGTTTTTTTCCCCCCCAAGCCTGTCTTTACTGTCCCACACCCAACCTTGCAATCACAAAAAACATTATGACACAATGTCCCCAACTACCCAAAGTTCTTCTTCTAGACTATAACCCAAAGGGGCCTTTGTGTGAATGCATGCAAAACACTGCCAACATTAAATCCCTTCTGCTTTTCAAAACGTAACTATTGTGCCCAGGGAAAAGATGACAAATTTTTTTTTCCCTGGATAACATCAGTGCGCCCAAAATCTCCCCAAAAAGTCTTTCAAAAGAAATAAACCGAGGACCTTTTGAGACTGGAGTAAAAAAAAGCACAGGTGCTTTTTCTATCATCCCTATAAAAAAGAAAAACAAATTTTTTTAATAAAATCACAACAAACACCCACACACACACAACAGCATTTTTCCCCAATAAAATGGGACCCCCGATTTTTGGCCTTGGGCGGGGGAAACCCGGGACTGCAACAAAAAAACCCTTTTATAAAAATAACGTCACTAACAAATTTATCTGACTTCAGACAAAATTCATCAATTTTATGTCACGGGGCAAAAATTACCCCTCAATACTAAACAAAAAAGGCAACCGAACCTCCAATCCACTGTTTTTTTTAAAAACCATAAATAACTATCAAAAAATGATTAAATTTTTCTTTTTCCAAAACAAGGAAAAAACCCCTTAAATACCCAATATAGCATGAAAATTCGGGAAACTTTTTTTAAAAACACTAAAAATTTTTAAAAAAAAACCATGTATCATTTTCTCCCTTAAAAGGGGGAAAGGACCCACGCTATCTTGACGCGGAAAGCAGCCCTCCATGGGGTAAGTGCATGAGCTAAAAAATTTTTACATCAGGGGTTAAGTCCCCCGCTCTAAGTTGTGGAAAGTGGGGGACAAGACGCCTTTTATTACCTCTGCCAGGGGCCTGACGTGTTCCTAAAACCGCTTTTTTTCACCCCAACCTTGCAACTCACAAATAAAATGAGACAAAATTTCCACAACTACCCCCCAAAAAAATCTTCTTTTGAGACTAAAAACCCAAACCAGTTGAATGCTAAAACAAACATGCGACAATTTTAAAACCCTTTCTGCTTTTAAAAAAAATAGGCATTGGACCCCGTGGGAAAAGAGACAAGTTTTTTTCCTAGAGTTAAAAATCAGTGCTGACCCCACCCCAAAAGCTTTTACATGAACTAAAACCGGGGACCCCTGTGAATGGATGTAAACAAGTAAATGGTCTTTTCGATTTTCCTCGTATAAAAGAATTTTTTAAAAAAAAAATTTTTAAAAAAGGCACACACACCAACACGCCTTACCCCTAAAAAAAAGTGCCCCCCCTGATTTTTGGGGGCTTTGGTACGGGAACCCGGGCGAACAAAACCTTTAATAGGAAGGTCCCTGCACTTTAAACAAATTTATCTGAATTCAGACACAAAATTGCGATCAATTTATGCACTTGCGCAAAAATTACAAACCCAAAGTAAACAAAGAAGAGCAACCTGAACATCCAATCCAGCTGTTTTTTTGTTAAAACCCCACCAATCAAAAAAACATTTAAACAAATTTCTTCTTTACAACAAGAGAACACGCATTCCAAAACACTGAATATAGCACTGAAGAATTTTGCAAACTTTTTCACAAAGACGAAAAGTGGGAAAATTAAAAAAACCCCCTGTGATCCTTTTCTCCACTGTAACAGTGGAAAGGACGCCCCGCTATCTGAGCGCAGGAAAGCATACACTTCAAAGAGGTAATGGTGGGAGCTACGATTAATCACAGGCTTAATACCAGAGTCTGAGAGCAGTGGAAAGTGGGGGGGCAAAGACTGCGTGAGTTTCCTCTGCCAGGGTCCTGACGTTTCCCCCAAGTCCCTTTTTCTTTGTCTCCACACCCAACCTTTCAACTCACAGAATAAACATGTAGTACACAATGTCCACAACTACCCCAAAAGTTCTTTTTGACAAGCTATAAACCCAAAGGCCCTGTGTGAATGATGCAAAAAAT
>CM060317.1:10545551-10550551 GCA_030674155.1 Stramonita haemastoma
CCAACCCACACCACACCACACCTGTGCTACACCACACCACACCTGTACTACACCACACCTGTACTCCACTACACCACACACCTGTCGGATGCTGAAGCTGGACACAGCGTAGATCATGCAGGGGTCCTGACAGAACTCGGAGGGTCTGGCCCATCGCCCCAACTGCTGCGTCTGCTTAGGGGACAGGGCCAGTCTCCCGTCCGGTCACTGGTAGGTAACACAGTAGTCACTTCTGATAGCTTGGGATTTTTGTGGTTTTTTTTGCTTGTGTGGGTT
Source organism: Stramonita haemastoma (assembly GCA_030674155.1). Classification (NCBI taxonomy): domain Eukaryota; kingdom Metazoa; phylum Mollusca; class Gastropoda; order Neogastropoda; family Muricidae; genus Stramonita; species Stramonita haemastoma. Next base: position 10,545,828 of record CM060317.1, read on the forward strand.
TTTTTTTTTTTTTTAATCAGATTTTCATTTTTTTCCCCCTGACATCAGTTCTGATAGATTTTTGTGGGGGTTTTTGTTTTAAGATTTTTTTGTTTTTGTTTTTATTAGATCAGATTTTCAGTTGTTGTTTTTTCCTGTCAACACTTCTGATAGACAGTGTTTTCGTTAAGATAATGACACTCATGATAATAATAATGGTAATGACAGTGAGGATGATGACGACAACAACAGTATTAGCAGCAGTAGTTCCAGCAGCAACAACAATAACAATAATAACATTACTAAGATACAACATAATACACCTACTACTACTACTTCCACTGCTTTTGTTGCTTTTTAATTAAAAAGAGTAGTCCAATAATAGCCAGTGGCATGAAAACATGAACACACCCAGCATACACCCAATGATCTGGAGAAGTATGGACGCCATGAACTCCCAACCTGCCCACCACACATTGCCTGAAACACTGACTGCAGTGACCCAATAACAGCTCACAGTGACTGTTTATGCAGAACTCAAGTCCAGTCACACCTGTCAGGCCATACATGCTTCATGACCTCTGGTAAAGGTAAAGGTGTCCCATAACCTAGGTGGTCATAGGGGAGCAAGGCATCAGAGACCTCAGCTTCTCCAGTGGCCAGCATATTGAGGGCGGCGCCCATCTCTTCTCACTCACTGCTTTACCTTCCCTGACCCTAAAGAGGGCAGGTACCCATTTACAGCTGGGTGAACTGGGGGGTGACTGCACTGAAGCCAAGGCGTGCAAACAGTCACCCATCCAACATGACCTCTGACCCACCTGTAAACGTCCAGACATCCAAACTTCTCCCTGTGGTCCACCATCATGAAGGGAACGTACTCTCGTCCGTTGATCCGTGACGTTTGTCTGCAGAAAACAAGGAGAGGTTATTCAGGAAAACATGCCACTCATCTTGCTGTATTTGTAGACTGTCCTATATCTGGTTAAACTGGTTCCTCAACACAAGTGCTGCATTCAGCCAGATTTTGATACTGTGTGATCACTGTCACATCACTGGTCAAGGTTCACCCAGTTGCTGGATGCCATTTTATTTTTACTTTAGGATATTTCAAACACACAGACACACACACCCAAACACACACCCCAAACACACACACACACACACACACACACAACATACACACACACAAACACACACACACCACAAACACACACACACACCACACACACACACACACACACACACACCACACACACAAAACACACACACCACACACACACACAACACACACACACACACACACACCCTCCCACCCACCCACCCCACACACACCCACCACCCCCACCCACACCACACCACCCACACACAACACAACACATACACACACTTCTTCACTCACCTAAGCACAGCAATCTCGTCTTTGGAATAACTGCTGGGTCCCACATTGATAGGGCCTCGTCTCCCCCCACCTCCTCCTCCTCCTCCCCCCCTGACCCCTGACCCAGACTCTGCACTCCGGTTTGGGCCGCACTCCCTTGTCGTCCTCGTTGTCGGTGAAGGCGTTGAAGCCCAGAATGGGCATCGCTCTCTGAGTGCCGACTGGGGACTTGGCAGGGGTGGGAGCACTGGTTGAGGGCTGCGTTTTCTTCAGTGCTTCCCCTCTGATGTTCCAGAACATAATGATGATGATGTGACATTAACTATCTTCTGATGTGACATTAACTATCTTGACTGTTAAAAACAAAACAAAAAATAGACAGCTATTTGGGGACTTGGTAGGGGCAGGAGTGCTGGTTGAGGGCTGCGTTTTCTTCAGTGATTCCCCTCTGACATTCCGAAACATAATGATGATGATGTGACATTGACTATCTTGACTGTACAAAAAAAGCCCGACAAAATCCCCCCTTCCCTGACCCTAAAGAAGGCAGGTACCCATTTACAGCTGGGTGAACTGGGGGAACTGTGCTGTAGCCAAGGGGAGCAAATGGTAACCCATCCAATTGGCAAATGGTCACCTAACCATTCGTGTGAATAGTTTTTACTCAGAAGTGAAAATAAACTCACCTGTCAAGTGCATCTGTGGCCATTTTGGTGACTTTGGTTTTGAGAGCACCATCTTCTGTGCTGTCCCTCTGAAAAAAAGATTAAAAAAAGGGTCATCAGAATCATCCCTTCCTCAAAATCACCGAAGAGTAAACTATATATGATATGGGTAATGCAAAATACAAAAGACCTCAATATGAACCTTATATGATTAAAAAAAAACAACGTGTATATAACCAACCAACATCCCAACACAAGCCTGAAAATGATCAGCTGATATAAGATTTCCTCTTTTTCTTTCTCTGTCTTAGTACAGTACCCCTTCCCCCCCCCCCCCCCCAAGCCCGTACAGATGAAGACAACAGGCATGTTTAGCATTCAGTTCAGTGTCCTCACATTCCCCTTCTCTCTCTCTCTCTCTCTCTCTCTCTCTCTCTCTCTCTCTCTCTCTCTCTCTCTCTCTCTCTCTCTCTCTCTCTCAGATGAGACTATAAACTGAGGCCCTGTGAGTGAATGCATGCATAACATCTTGCGCACACGTTAAATCCTGTTCTGCTTTTCGTAAGAGTAGGCCATCATGTGCCAGTGGGATCAGATGACAAGATTTACAAAACTGCATACACACAGGGACTGGATGTAAAAAAGCACGAGTGCTTATTCCATTATCCTCAATATAAAAGAATAAATAATAAATAAAAAAATCTCTCTCTCTCTCTCTCTCTCTCTCTGTCTCTCTCACAAGTGGCAATCTGAACACACACACACACACACACACACACACACACACACACACACACACACACACACAACACACACACTCACTCACTCACTCTTCTCTCTCTGTCTCTCTCTGTCTCTCTCTCTGTGTCTCTCTCTATCTCTCTCTCCATACTCCCCTTCTCTCTCTCCACACTCCCCTTCTCTCTCTCTCTCTCTCTCTCCTCTCTCTCTCTCTCTCTCTCTCTCTCTCTCTCTCTCTCTCTCTCTCTCCACAACGCAATCTGAAGACCTGCAGACAGACAACTCACGATCTGAATGCAGAGCTCCACAGCCTGTGTGTACAGCTCTATGGCGTCCTCCACATCTCCTTTCTCGTCCTCGTCCAATGCCTCTGACAGCAAGAACCGTGCCCGCTCCAAGTCTGTCTGCACAACCACCACAGCTGTCAGTTTCCCCCACTTTCAGCTCCTCTCAGCTGCTAATTAATCCATCCCATCCCAGCCTAGGTGGGGTTGGCTCATGCTAATTTATAGCAGGAGCTGACCGCACTTGGACTAGGTAAAAAGGTGTGTGTGCAACTGTGCAACCACAGATCACACAGTCAATGGTACTGATACTGACGAGTCCCTTCTTCCTCCTCTTCGTCAAACACTCAGACTGCAACTATTATTGCCTGTTATATGAGCGAAAATGGATTGCGCTGAAGTTAAGCACTGTACAAGCCAGGCCCAGTGCATCCTACTTCGGCGTGGGTGAGAACTGAAATGTTATAAGTCTTTCTAAAAAAAAAAAAGACAGGAGAATGGACCATGATGGCACACATAATATGTTAGGTACCGCTTGGAGAGGGTACTTAAGGGGTTAATATAGGTGAACTTTAGGTTCTTTTAGGATCTTTTATATATATTATATATATATCATCATCTATCATATATTCATTCCCTCACTCTCTGACCAATGTGATCATCAGGAGAAAATGGATATCTGCCACAGACTTTGTAAGGGATCTCCATTCCCATCAGGTCTGGCATGTCGTGTTGTGCCCATTCCTTGATGTATTTATGGTCCTGCTCTTCTGTTGGTATCCCAGTTCCCACTATCCCCCCAAAATTGAATACAAAAATTCCCAACAAACTATCCCCTCTATAAAAAAGAAAAGTAAAACTTGATATGGTAATCTACCGGAGACCCCTTCCAACCCCCCCCCCCCCTCCACACACACACAAACAACCCCCCCCCCCCAAAAAAAAAAAAAAACACACTAAATTACAACAAAACATGTCATCACAGAGACAGCAGCCTAAATTTCACCAGAAAGATGTGCCATGATTGTAAGTGACATACAACATGTGCTTTATGCCTTACCTGCTGCTGACTTTTCTGTGCACTTTCTTGTCCACTGGAGTTACCGTTCTTTGCCCTGACTGAAAACAGACAATGATATACTCATATATATATAGGTACTCTTTTTCATTTGATAATAAGATATATAGGTAAAGGTGTCCCATAACCTATGTGGTTGTAGAGGAGTGAGGCATCAGAGACCTCAGCTTCTCTAGGGGCCAGCATATTGAGGGCTGTGCCCATCTCCTCTCCCTCACTGCTTTACCTTCCCTGACCCTAAAGAGGGCAGGTACCCATTTACAGCTGGGTGAACTGGGGGACTATACTGAAGCCAAGGTGCACAAACAGTCACCCATCCAACTGGTAACCACGCTCAATGCTACTTAACTTTGACTTGGGGGTAGCAAACCCTCTGACTACTGAGCTATTCCGCCCCCTAAATATATGGAATTTTTATAGCACTGAATCATGCAAAGAAAACAAATCAAAGTGCTCATGTGACAAAACAGTGCAAATGATGGAGACACTGACTAATGCAATATAGAGGTAAAAACCATATATAAGACAAGTATAAAAAAAAGAAAAAAAAGGTGATTTGCAAGTTATGCAAGTTCTATCCCAGCCAAGCCATCCAA
>CM060317.1:10555551-10570551 GCA_030674155.1 Stramonita haemastoma
GAGAGAGAGAGAGAGAGAGAGAGAGAGAGAGCATCTTACATGGTACATCTTCATCAAAAAAGTCCAATCAACAAGTCTGATAACACCCGCATGAGATCCTTCTTTAAACCGATATCATCAATGAACACATTAGTCAATGTCTATCCAAGCATGGATTTTTAGGTAAAACCATCTCATACATTCAACTTATAGAATATAGTTCTTCAGGTTACATCATTATGAGACGAATCCGAAGCAATATCTGACAAATCTTCCAGACATGAAGTATATGGAGTGATAACATAAGTTGTTACACACCACACACACACACACACACACACACACACACACACACACACACCACACTCACACGCCACACACACACACACACACCACACACACACACACACACACACACACACACACACACACACACACACACACGCCAGCACGCACACACACACACAAATGCACATACATACACACAGGTTTACAAGTGGTAGGAGTACTGATGTGTTAGTACATCAGTTTTTACATTTGAGGTGGGTATAAATTGCTTTCTTGAAAGTTTCTTTACTTTGGGATGTTTTCACGAACGTTGGCAGCATGTTCCAGAGTAGGCTACCTGAGTATGAAAGGCTTGATTTAAAGAGGTCGATTCTAGGTATTGGTAGTTGAATTTTGGTAGGATATCTGGAGGTCATATGAAATTTAGAATAGAGGGATTGTGGAGCATGTCCTGTCATAATTTTATGCATAAACATTCCTTTGTTTAGGGTAAGCATGTCTTTTAAGGGAAGAACTTCCAGTTTTGCATAGTCTGATGCACTTAAGGTAGATGATTTTAGAAGAACTGCTTTGAGCGCTCTTTTGTAACTGCTATTTAGAGGTTTGAGGGTATTGGCACTGGCTGTGTCAAATAGGGTAGAACAATAGTTGATTGAAGATAGAATGTAAGTATGTAGGAATAGTTTTCTGGCATGTGTGTTGATAAAGTGTTTGATTCTGCAAAGCGTGTATGTGTGTGAGAGAGAGAGAGAGAGAGAGAGAGAGAGAGAGAGAGAGAGAGAGAGAGGAGAGAGAGAGAGAGAGAGAGAGAGAGAGAGAGAGAGAGAGAGAGAGAGAGAGAGAGACAGACAGACAGACAGACAGACAGACACCCAGACAGACAGACAGACTCACACAGACAGACAGATATAGACAGAGACAGAGAGACTAAGTATGCAACATAGGTACCGTGTAGTAGAAGAGAGCGAGGTCAAACTTCTCCTGCTGGTCACAGGTGACGGCCTGGAAGGCCAAATTGGCCCCCTCTGTCTGCAGAATGCTGGCATCAGCTCCATGGTAACCAGAACTTGGGTCATACATTCTGTGCACACACACACACACACGAACATACACACACACACACATGCGCATGCACACACACAGTGACACATGTGTGCATGCACACACACACACACACACACACACACACACACACACAGTGAACACACACACACACACACACACACAGTGATACACACATGCACGCAACACGCACACACACATACATGTATACAATATATATATATATACACACAACATAACACACACACAATAATGGAATATAGCACTCATGTGCTTTTCTTACATTCAGTCCCTGTGTGCATGCAGTTTTGTAAATTTTGTTATCCATTCCAACAGGCACACAACGTGAAGAACAGGTTTAAAATATGTGCAAGATGTTCTGCATGCATTCACATATATGGGTCCTTGGTTTCTATTATAATGTAGTCTTCTTATCCAAAGGACTTTTGGCAGAGTGGATTCAGCACTGATGTTAACTCCAGGGGAAAAAATCCCCATGAATGGGCATCTCAGCCATGGCTCAAACCCAAGCCATAATATAATTAATAATAATAATAATAAATGGAATTTGTATAGCGCTATATCTTGTAAAAACAAATCAAAGCGCTTGCATTCAACCTATACAACACACAAGCAATCAATAACAATTTACAGTTTCAGCAAATTCGAATGTCACAGCACGCACTCGCGCACACACACACACACACACGCATGCACGCACGCACACACACAAGCGCCCATGCGCGCACACACACCTATAATAGCCATAATATTTGGAGTGCAATGCTCTAACCCTCTGGTTACCCTGTTCCCCCCCCCACCACCCTGGCAGTCATACATGTACCATGATGTTGTGGTGGCCCTTGGTAGAGCAGTAGCCACTGTCATCCTAGTCCAAAGTATGAGTACGTCAGTGGTGTAGCTATGGGGGAAAGATCCTAGGCTGGAAATAAATGTGCCTTGAGGCTTGATTTGAAAGTTATCATATAATAGCATAATAGACTTTTGGCAAAGTGAGAGAGGGAAGCCATTCCAAATTGATGGACCAGAAATAGAGAATGAGTAATACCAACAGCCAACGGTGGATTGTTTCAATCTGGGTGTTCAGAAGCATAAAGTATCTGTAGCAGAACGGAAGGAGAGAGATGGAGTGTGCAGATTATGACAGTTACATAGATGGCAGGCTTGTAGCAATATTTTTGTTCATGACTTGAGGGTTAGTGCAGTATATTTTTAGTCTATGACTATTTTAGTGAATGACTGGATGAAACAGCATTCATTAACTGATGAATATATTCTGCAATCATGCATATTTTGACGATCGGGGGAAGACAAGGAAGTAAAAATTTCCTTCGGAATTGTTACCTGACGTCAGAACGGCCCAAAATCTTGACAACAGTTCAAAAGAGTCATTAAATAAGTGAGAAATTCTAACAAAACACTTCCTTCTGAGTCTACTTTCGGAGACTTTTCATATTTCTGTTGCCAAAGAGTTGTCAAGAATTCTTATTTCCCTTGTTATTTGGTAACCCAAACGCTGTTCCCTCTATTCTTTAAATCCAAATTGACAGAGACTTGTTACGTGTAGGTCAAAAGTGCTACTAGAATAGAATAATGATAAGTTAGTAACACGGAGTAGTAGTAAAAGCAAACATATCTGAGATGATTTCGTAGCATGCCGAAAGAAGACTAAGATATGGTTGACCAAAACTGTACGTATCGTAGGACGCCAAAATGGCTACAGTTAATCGCATACCGGATAAACGTCTTGACTTCTGTTTCATCTCTTGCCTCATTTTGGTGACGTTCTCCTGCCTTACTTAAAGTAATTGGATAATTTGTTTTTCGTTTTTATTTCTACAATATCTTAGGAAGAAAATGACGCTTTTTAAAAGAAAAAATAATGAACTGAGAACTTAGCTCCACGTGTTTTTCTCTATTTTCCCCCATCTCCAACATGACAATGACTCACAGATCATGGCAACGGTGGTGATGCTCCATCCAGTATAGTGAATTCCTTGGCAACGATGGTGATGCTCCATCCAGTATAGTGAATTCCTTGGCAACGATGGTGATGTTTTAACCAGAATAGTGAATTCCATGGCAACAGTGGTGATGCTTGCCTTTAGCCAGAGCGAGTAAATTTCTGTGGTAGATCTAAGAATGGATCCGGCAGAATTGGAGCAGTTTGTGGAGGATGCAGTACGTCATTCAGCGCGAGTGTTGAACTTGAGTCATCGCAGTCTGACCATCGTGAGCGGTAACTTGGCCAGACTGACCCGCATGAAGCAGCTGACCTGAACGACAACAAGCTGCTGATGCCGCCCTCAGAAATACTGGTCATGACTTTTCTGGAGGAGTTGATACTGGACAACAACCAGCTGACCATGTTGCCTCAAGGAATCGGCAATCTGCGTCGCCTCAGGTATTTGTTCATTAATGAATATGCTCTAAGTTATGATGTCTTCACCATCACCTGTCCTGTAGTCCCGTGGACTGTGGGGGTACAAGTGAAGATTTTGCAACCAACTTCCTCCACTCCCCAATGGTCCTCGCCTTCCATAATAGAACGTTCCACCCAAGGCCTATCCACTCTCTGATGTTGTCTTCTCATTGTTTCCTCAGATGTTGTACTGTGTTGCCTTTTGTCACAACATTATTATGATGTACTGTGTCCATATTCATCATCATCTCAGATTTTGAGGTGTAATGTACTTGCCTCAGAACTTATTGGTAGGACTGATGTTAGAAAGTATTATCTAGATACCTCTTGAAATGGGAAGTAACTGTATATCTAATCTTAGAAAACTTATGCCTTGGATATGTACATGCGTTTTGTGTGTGTGTGTGTGTGTGTGTGTGTGTGTGTGTGTGTGTGTGTGTGTGATGTGTGTGTGTGTGTGTGCGTGTGGTGTGCGTGCAGTGTGTGCATGCGTGCACATGTGTGTGTGTGTGTGTGTGCACATGCGTGCATGCGCACATGCATGTCTATGCAGTATAAATATGTACAGGTGTTTGTCTGTCAGTGAGTCCATGAGTATAGAATGCTGCATTATTTAAATTCAATATATTTCATGACATTTTAGGGTTGTGGGTTTTATTTTTTGTTCCTCAGTGAAAGCTTTGAGGTTCACCGATGGTGAAATTTTGCAATGCAACTGTTTTTACCCAACATTAAGATATCCACATTCTGATTCAGCCTTATTCAAGCTGTGGAACACTGACAAAAGGCATACATCATTCAATAAGCATACTTTGCACATGTATACATGCACACACACATGCATGTGTGTGTATTACAAACACACACACACACACACAAACACACACAAAAAACACACACACACACACACACACACACACACACACACACACACACACACACACAACACACACACACACAACACACACACACACACACACACACACACACACACACACACACACACACACCACACTTTGTGACCAGTCTGTTTCCCTTTCCATTCATGAAGACATCAACACACTCTCTCTGTGCAGGATCCTGTCCATCAGTTACAACCCTCTCAGCATCCTGCCGGCAGAAATCGGCAACCTGACCTCCCTCTCTGACCTCTGGCTCGTCAGCTGTCAACTGTCTTCCCTCCCGTCCGAAATTGGCCGTCTCTCCAAACTGACCAAACTCAGTGTGCGCAGCAACCAGCTGTCGCAGGTCCCGGTGGAGATGGGTCAGCTGCAGAGTCTGGAGTGGTTGTGTCTGTCGGAGAACCAGCTGGAGGATTTACCTGGAGAGCTGGGGCAGCTGCAGAACCTGGCCTACCTGAACCTCAACACCAACTGCTGCAGCTGTGTACCTGACTGCGTGCTGAAGCTTCCCCTGCTGACGTCGCTGCACATGAAGAACAATCACGTCACCCGCGTGCCAGACAACACCATCCTGGCCTTGTCCCAGCTCAGTCCGACTCGACCTGCGGGACAACTACCTGAGACAGCGCCCCGATCACTGGAAGGTGAGATCTATATGACGATTGATGTGTTAGATCGAGATAGCTCAGTGGTCAGAGCGCTTGCTTTCTCCCAGTCAAGTTAAGCAGCGTCGAGTGTGGTTACCAGTTGGATGGGTGACCGTTTGCGCGTCTTGGCTTCAGCACAGTCCCCCCCCCCCCAGTTCACCCAGTTGTGAATGGGTACCTGCCTTCTTTAGGGTCAGGGAAGGTAAAGCAAGCAAGGGAGAGGAGATGGCGCCGCCCTCAATATGCTGGCCCCATGCAGCTACCTTAATGGTGGATAAAAACATTCGCATACACAAAATCTCATCATATATATTGGTGATCATGAAGCTGGCCAAGAGCAAACCCCTTCTGCTGTTATAAAAGAGAAGCTGCATAGTTTGGTCACGTCACACGTCCTAACTCTTGCCAAGACTGTCCTCTGGACACTTCAGAGAAGATGCAGGGCAGACAAATAAAGAACTGATGCAGAACATCAATATTGACTGGACTTGACATGGCAATGTTGCTAAAAAAAAGGCTGAAGACAAATGTGTCTCCCTGATGACTATCTTGGTCAAGGACTGCTGATGCTGATGGTTTGAGAATACATTAGTTAGTATACATCTAGGCATGTATGTGAGATGGGGTGGAAAGTAGATTTCCCATGCGATCAGAGCCCTGTCACAGCGATAGGTTACTAAATCGGGACACATCTGCGAATTGTGTGATGCTCTGTTTCCTTGGGTGGTGGTCGAAAATCCTTCATTGTATACACTTTGCTTCATGGTGAAAGGTAGAATTATGCAATTTCTTTTTAGAGTCACCTCCTAAGTGGTACTGTACGAACCCAAGATACTGTGCAGAGATAGGACAGCATAATGTCCTTTCTGTACATATGGTACGCCCATGCATTAGGCACTGGGTACATGTAGTGCATACCCAATGCCTCAGGTGGTGTTAGTGTTGTCCAGTGGATATTTCAGTGGTGTTATTTTCCTAGTTATTATCGGTGTCAGTTGGTTTTCATCCTGCCAGATATGTGCTGGGCTATCTGTCCACCATTTTTATTATTCAATTATTATTATTCTTTTATATCGAGGATAATGGCATAAATACCCAATGTGCTATTTTACATCCAGGCTCGTGTGTATGTAGTTTTATAAATATTGTTGTCTGTTTCCACCGGCACACAAATGGCCTACTCTTAGAAAAGCGGATCAGGATTTAACATGTGCGCAAGATGATCTGTGTGTGTTTATAGTCTCATCCAAAGGACTTTTGGGGGAGAGTGGAGTCAGCACTGATGTTAACTCCAGGGGAGAAGTCCCCTCATGGGAATGACAGGTGACTGGTTTGTACAACCTGCAGGTGTGAGCAGCTTGAAGACAGATTCCAGGCATGGGTTGAAGGTTTGTTATCATGAATAGTTATGTCAGAAACTGAAGGTAAGTTTCCTTCTTATTAGTAGATATAGACTGAAAATATCTTTCTACTATGTTTTGTGTGTTTTGTGTGTGTTGTTGTGTGTGTGTGTGTGTGTGTGTGTGTGTGGTGGTGTGTGTGTGCATGCCTCGTGTGTGTGTGTGCGTGCGCACTGCGTGTGCATGTGTGTGTGTGTGCAGCATGCTATTGCGTGCATGCGTGTGTGTACACAAAACATTAACTATATTCATTTTCAACATAGAACTCAGAAATTAGTGATAAGACACAAAGTAAATATCAACACTGCTCTTCATTTTCCTGTGTGTGGTACATTGCAGGGCTTGGACTACATCTTGCTGGGATCGGGGGATTTAGGAAGCAGCGTTCCAGTCTCTGATACCACCACTTATGTCGTCTCCTCAAAAAAGACTGGAAGCACTTTGGCCCCTGTTGCAGAGTTTGACGAGGAGGAAGAGGAGGAGGAGGAAGAGGAGGAGGAGGAAAGTGACACAGTTGAGGAATGTTCCTGGCAGGAGAGCTAGTGACTTGGAGAACAAGAAACATGATGATGGATGTGATGTGGTGAAGAGAGTCACTGAAAAAGATACCATGACTCTACAGGTACTCCTGAAACCAGATTGTGCATTTTGATATCTGTGTCTTCCATTCACCACCACACACACACACACACACACACACACACACACACCACACACACACACACACACACACACACACACACACACCACACACACACACACACACACTCAACACACAACCACGCACACCAACACACTCAACACGAAGCACACACACACACTCAGATGTGCTATCATATCAGTATTTTCTATGCTGAAAGCAAAACCTGGTGCTGTTTAGCATCTCATAGAGGTTCATGTTCTCCATGATTTTTTTATAGGTTGTCCAGATAGTTCATAGTTGTGAAGCAAAGTACAATGGTGCATCACGATAGTTCAGAAGGATCAGTAGCAGAACTTTGTATTCCTCCTGAAAACTGTCACCCCCTCATCTTCTGTGGAAAGTTTAGGGATCATTAGCCACCATGAGAATGCTGAGGTATGACCTGAGCACAATATAAGCTACTGGGTTGTTGTTGCTATGCTGATCACATTATTCTTCCCAGCTTAATGAATGAATAAAACCCTATTTAAAGTAACTGTCTGTGCCACATTTCACCAGCTTTTCAGCTGATATTAATTAATCGTGATTCCCTCATAAGGAGCAACAGTCTCATGGTTGAGATCTTTCTAGTTTCCTTTTTCTGGGAACAGTCTATCATTCACAGTCTGAGAGTCAATGGGTACCTGCCCTCTATAGGGACAGGGAAGGTAAAAGCAGTGAGAGAGAGGAGATAGGCGCCATCCTTAACATGCTGGCAGCTAGAGAGAGGCTGAGGTCTGTGACACCTTGCTCCCCAGTGACCGGATAGATTATGGGAACACCTTTACCTTTTTTTATATCGTTCACAATCAAGATAATTTTCTTCTCTTGAGAGCCTTAGCCTCCACCTTTTCCAAGGCAACTTATGAGCAGATTCGTAAAGTTCCTTTTTTTACCTCCTTTTTATCTTTTAAAATCATTTAAGTTAGAGATGTTTGTTATGAGTGTGCTCATGTGCAATGTATATTTCTGTAATTTGGTGCATACTCCATGGAATATGTTTATCTAAGAGCACGATAGAAGAAAAACCAGTTGTCAGAATAATGATACAACAATGTACAAAACCAAAAAATACAACAATCAAAACTTCCATGGTAGACCCATTAACATATTGTTGACTTCCACTTGCCTTGTAGTAAGTAGGCCATCAAGATGGAGTAGTAGCTATTTATAAAACAAACATTAAGTTTCATCTTTTGTTCAAGTTGGCTTGCAGAAAAAATCTTTAAACAACAACAAAAAAAACCCCGGTGTTATGGGCAGTTTTCCATGCAAAACCAGCGAGTATGCACTTCATGTGAACATTATTTCCAACACGTCAGTTCATGTTATATGGAGAACAGTGCCTGTGAACAAATATCTTCTGACAATGTGCAATTTGATCCTAAAATTGTCAACTTTTTATTTCTGTGAACATCTGTTTTTTCTTTGGCCATACTTTTCCTTGTAATTGTTTTGTTTTTTTTATTGTGAACTGTTAATGGTAGGTACTCTATCTTGTTACTGTTGTGGCACATTCCCAAGCTGAACACTCTGGGAGTCATTGTCTCTCATACTCCCTGGAATTACTGTGGGATGGACCGTAAGTCCACACCAGGTGAGAAGGCTGCGTGCACTCCTGTTTTCCAGTACCTGGCTGTAGAGGCAGCCACACTTCAACTTAAGAAGGTACTCAATTTCAAGGTATTAGCCTTCCCCATAACACACCTAAGAAAATCTGGGTAGGAGTCAGATACAGTAAAACAAAAACATGTTAATCCTCCTAGTCCCGAACCAGGATTTGCCGGGATTGAATAATTGCTCCCCCCAAATCCCAAACTGGGATTTGCCGGGATTTACACACAGCAGATTTCCATCACGCTGTGACCATCACTAATTACTACCAAATGTAAAGACTCAATGCTACCTCAGGCTAGAGGTACACACCAGTGAGAGGTGCTGGCACTATTTTTACAGTATGGTATGAGCACCACACATAAGGAGGAAAGTCAATATAAGTGATGCTGACCTTTTCATGAAAACACAAATCTGGGGTAGTGTGTTCACGAAGTAAAAACCAACAACAGTGTTAAGTATATGCCTCTGCTGGGATTAAACTTGGAACATCTCAGCTGCTGTCCTCAGTGATAACCACAATGCAGAAGATGGTTTCAGTTAAAGAAATGATAAAGAACCATTTCTGTATATTGTAAGAACCCACACATTAGATATGTAAGTAGGCTATTGTCCTCAACATTTCCCTTTCATTCCATTTTTTCAGGAATGGGTTTTTCTAGTCATCTTCCTAGCCAGAAATCTCGACAGAAAATTAACAAAAGGGCCCAGCGACTGAATGTATACATGTTTCAGATTCTTCTTTCAGTCTCAGTGGTGAATATTAAGGAGGAATTTGTATTTGTAATCTCCCAGCTCAACTTATGTGCGACTTCATTCTTTTCAATTGTATGCATACAGAAAGTAGTATCATAGTAAAGATCTTGTGATTCATACCAAGCATGCGGCATAACATGATGGGTAAAAGTGGTCACATATACAAAATCTCCTCATGGCAGAAACTTAAAGGCTCCAGCCCAAGAACACCCCCCCCCCCCCTTCAAAGACTTGGTAGGTTATGTAAATAAGAAATAATCATAAACATAAAACTTCAAATGTTTATGTATGTTGGCCAAGTGTGTGTGCTAGATGGACATTTTCAGTAGATGTGTAGCAGATATGGGGCATTGAACATGTAGTGATGTTGTCTTGGGGAACTTGCTTTCCAAAGTCAGCTTTGAAAGTTTGCCTTGAAAATTATGCAATGCTGTGAATGTGCTCTATTGTATGGAGGCTTGAACTCAGGGTCTATCTCTGAAATAATATGAGGACTGACTGTATGTTAGGACGGTAACCATCTGTAGGATCTTATGAGTCTGGGAAACGTGCGTTAATGAGGAATTGTTACTATTTCAGTTGAATGAATTGTGATGAATGTGTTCACACGATATTATTAACAGTCACTAAAACTACATGCGAGAGTGACTGCCAGGGTAAAGAGGACAAAGTGTGCCAGATATTTACACATGTATCATAAATAGTTCCTATATGTACATATGAGACTGCATGGGTATTGCAGACAAAATGTGATTAACAATTTCACGTTTATCATAACAGTCCCTGGTTCTACATGTGCGAGCGATTGCAGGGGTATTGTGTACAAAGTGAGTGGTGCAGATGTTTTTGCTCAATGTGAACTCTTTAACCTGAAACATGGCTTGTGTGTGTGTGTGTGTGTGTGTGTGTGTGTGTGTGTGTGTGTGTGTGTGTGAATGATGTTCTATAGATACTACTGGAACAATACACATTAATTTTCCTCCTCATGAATGGACAGAGGTAGCTGTCATGTCCCTTTCACAATTTTTCGTTGTTTGAAATGACCAAGGTAAAGGAATAATAACTGTACATCAAAACAGAAAAGAAACAATAGAAGAACAAAAATTGGCTTTCCCTTCTCTGTCCTTTTCTTCTGTTTCTCCTGATGAGAATTGTTTCTCTTTAATACTCAGTCACTTAGAATCTCACACTGAACCCCTCTACCCCCCCCCCCCCCCCCCCCCCCACACCAACACCCCTTCACTCATACATACACACACAGTTTGCAGGTTGGGGTCAGTGATGAGGAGATAAAACAGGCTCGCTATTAGTACTCGAGATTCACCAAAGCTACAATGATCACAGCCTTTGTCTTCAACATCCCCTGCCCACAAGCCTCAAGCTGAACGAAGCCTGTCAGGGCTGTGCCATGTTCACTGTGCCTTCCTCAATGTTTCTGCAAGTAACAATCAGTTTGCTGTCTACTTTTGCGAGAAAGGTGGCCATTTCTGTCTTCAAAAAAAAAAGGGAAATGATTGTGTGCAAAAATTGTGGGAGTGCCTGCTTTGCTGTTGTTATGCACAGTGCGTGTGGTGTGGTTCTGAGAGAGTTAATGTACATATGGGTATTGTCTGGAGTTTGTTTTACAGGTGGTATGTTTGTCATTGTGCTTGCAATACAATTTTGGAGTGTAACTAATACATCTGTGTTGTTGTTGTTTTTTGTATGGTGTATACCTGCTAAGGTTTGACTGTTGAAGTACATTTTGCTTTGAGTGAATTATGGTTGAATGTTTTGGATTCTAATTAAACACTTTGCCATCGTAGCTGATGACAGGAGAATCTGAAAATCTGATCTCAAAAACAAAAAAAACAAAAAAAAAGGGAAAAAAACCCATTTGCAGCTGCCTGGTAGCCTCACAATCTTTTTTTTTATGTACACACCAGTTCTGTCAATAACTAGAGACTATATGCTTTCACCAGCCACGAACAGCATATCAGACCTGTCAACCCATGTGCTTCCTTTCCTTTGGGGCAGGAGAGCCTAGTGGTTAGAGCGTTGTGCTAATGATCTGACAGCCTGGTACTGAGCCACCACTGAGGATTTCTCCTCATCAGTACCAACTGTGCCCCCCTGAAAGTCCTTTGGATGAGACAATAACTGAAGTCCCATGTGCAAATGCATGCAGAACATCTTGCCACACATTTAAAACCCATAGTGTCTTTCACAAAAGTAGGCTATTGCATGCTGGCAGGAACGGTGACAAAATTAAAAAAAAAACAACCAACCCCTCAAAACCACATGCACACAGGTGTTGTGTTTTGACATCGTCCCAGAGTCAGATATGGCTACCGTAATGAGGGGTAAACACCACACCTCACAAATCCAACATCACTCGGTCAACAGTGCTATAATTAGTGCGCCCTTTCCTTTTACCCAGTCTTAAGTGAGGCCAGTTCCTGCTATAATTAGCACCAGCTGGCCCCGTCTGTGCTGGGATTGGACGAATTTATTAGCAGCTGAGAGGAGCTGAAAGTGGGGGGAACTGACAGCTGTGACAGTTGCATGCATACGATCTCACTGTTTGGTGAACCTAAGAGCCAAGGAATGAAAATCCCTCCCCCCACCCCCCTTCTCCACTTTACTGCCAAAGTAAAAGAAATTTAAAGAAACAGACACCAGAGAGAGGTCTTTTGTAAAACTACCTGAATCAGAAGTACTGCTGTGTACTGTGTGGAATTGCTGACATGTTGTCATCACAGCTTTCAGAGAAGCCTCTGGCAGACTTCAATGCACAGCCTCACTTATGTACACACGCATTCACTGATGTACAAGTCTTGACAATGGCATAGAAGCTCAGCATTTATTAACAGTTAGTACATGTTGCAAAACACAACTGGCAAACAACCGTCGTCTTTGTTGTAAACAAGAGTCAGTATATTCAGACACTGCCACAGAGTAAAAAAAACATAAGCAAAGCATGATTAATTAAAGATAACATGTTGGTCATTTCTGTGTACTTTCAAAAATCAGCTGTTAAAAAAAAATTCGGATTTTACTGTCTTTCACTGACAGTTGATGATGTATTCCAAGCCGTTAGAGATCGTTGAATAGTTTTCCAATCTGTTTATGCAGAAAGACATCAACACTGTGCCCAGAATACACAATACAGCTGCTGCCTACACTGCATGACTAGCATCTTAAAGATAAAAAAATCCTTGGAAAAAACAACAACCTTCCACCGCCTACACTGGGAGGTTCATCCTG
This sequence comes from Stramonita haemastoma, assembly GCA_030674155.1. NCBI lineage: Eukaryota > Metazoa > Mollusca > Gastropoda > Neogastropoda > Muricidae > Stramonita > Stramonita haemastoma. The sequence goes on from CM060317.1 coordinate 10,568,571, forward strand.
AGAATGAAGGAGACAGTGTTTGCAGTAAGGTCAGAAAAGAAGAACAGGGGCACGTCCTCCTGGTCACACAGAAGACAGGACAACACTCTCCAACTCTGATGTTCTCTCCATGGTTCCTTCTCCCAAATGTTTGCAAACTTTGGAACTCAAAGAGCTGTAATTTATTTATTCTTTTATATCGAAGATAATGGAACAAGCAATCATAAGCTTTGTTTTTACATCAAGTCCCCATGTGTATGCAGTTTTGTAAATCTTGTTATCTGTTCCCACCGGCATACAATGGCCTACTCTTATGAAAAGTGGAACAGGACTTAACGTGTACACTGTTACAGTTTTTATGAAGCATCACAAAGAACAAACTGCAGACCCTACCGTGATGATGATCAACAAACTACTATAGGCTTTGATAGAGAAGGGGGGGAAAAACTTGTAACTGCTGTCAGTATTGAGAGGAAGAGACTACAGAGACAGGGATCAAGCACTGCAGAACAGTGAGTGGCAGACTTCTCTTTCACGTTCATACTGCTTCATTTTCTCTCAAAACGTACTACAGAATATAATGGCACGAGTGTCAAAGTCTGCACACAAATCCCAATTCAGAATTTAAGTGTTAGGATGAATGCAGCACAAACAACGATCTAGTGACCAGATCTCGGGATCTAAGCACACACACACACATTATGCACGTTAGCGACACACACACCAAAGCAGACTAATCTTCAGCAGGACGGCAGTAGGCTTAGGTGCAGACATGGTTCTCTGCCCTTGATAGCCAGTTTCTGTGGATTCTTGGTGAACGCACCAAAAAAAAAAAGCAAAAAAAAAGCTGGTTTCAAATCAGACCGAAGAGGACTGTGTACATCCTTGACCATCACTCTTTCCATCCACTCCTGTGCGTGACTGATACTGAATGTTCGCATGCACTGCCTCATTCATTTCCCACTATCAAAACAGAGATATGTTGTACCACCTTTCACCCTCACACCGTCATCGTCTTCTACACAAAGCTGTCTTCATAATTTCAAAAAGTTAAAATGAATCCTTGCACTTCTCAAATGTCAATGTGCACTAGGTGATAACACTTGAGACAAAAAAAAAAAAAAAAATCATCCAAATACCTTCCTCTCAAGAACTTGAGACGCTAAAAGGGTTTTGCACAATCTACACAAACCCTTGAGCGGTATTCTGTCTAAATCTTCTTTGATACATGACACAGAGACAAACCAAAAACAAAATAAAAAGGAAAAGAAAGCCTTTTACCCCCAATCACCCCCCCTCCTCCCTATAACAAACTGGGGTAGCTAAACTGGTTCCCAACGATTAAAACAAATCCTTGTGATACAGTCAGCTAAATCTGCTTCGAGTGATGATATAGAAGAATATAAAAAAAGAAGAAGAGCTTTGAGTGATGATAAGGAAGAATAAAAAAAGAAGTAAAAAACAACCCGAAATGGCGAAATGACAAGGTGGGGTTGGGGGGGGGGGGGTCATTCTGCAGTGAAGCAGTGGTGTCCCCCCTTATCCCAGAGGCTCGGTCTGCTTCATGAGCCACTCGTGCACCTCGTGTTTGCCCTGAGCCTGCAGCTCCTTGCCCACCACTGTGCGCACAGCGCTGTGGTAACTGTTCAGCCAGCTGACCTGAAACACGCACACACACAGCCTCCTCCTTCAACCAGTGGCCTGATAACACATACACACACACGCACAAATACACACACACACCCACACATCAAACACAAAACACCCCCACACCAACACACAACACAAACACCCCACACCAAACACACACACACAGACACACAACACAGACAGACAACAGACAACACACACACACACAACACACATACACAACAACACAACAACACACACACACAAACACACAACACACACAACACACACACACACACACACACACACACACACAACACACACACACACACACACACACACACAACAGAGGAGATTTTTCTCCTGGAGTTAA
>CM060317.1:10577006-10579506 GCA_030674155.1 Stramonita haemastoma
GGAGATAGCAATCCTTTTTTTCGCCATGTCTAGGGTCTGGCAAAGTCCGTCTTCAGTATTTGTGGTTTTTCGATCGACAGGAAGAATTCTATTAGAGTCTGTGCTTTCATGACAGTAGTATCATTTTCAAGGGTATAGTAGGGTGAAGTCTTTCTTTTTCTTTTCTTCTTCCTATGCTATTTTTTTCTCTTTCTCTCTTTCTTCTTTTTCATCTCCTGCCGTCTATAGGTGATAAACTGTGTTCTTGGCATTTGACATTATTACGTATCGTTTGACCTGTTTCTCGTTTTATCTCTATCTCTGTCTGCCTGTCTGTCTGCCTGCTTGCCTGCCTGCCTGCCTGCTGTTGTCTGTTGTCTGTCTTCTGTCTCTGTCTCTGCTCTGTCTTCTGTCCTGTCTGTCTGTCTGTCTGTCTGTCTGTCTGTCTGTCTGTCCTCTGTCTCTGTCTGTCTGTCTGTCTGTCTGTCGTCTCCTCTCTGTCTTCTCTCTCTCCCTCCTCTCTGCTCTCTCTCTCTCTCTCTCCTCTCTCTCTCTCTCTCTCTCTCTCTCTCTCTGCTCTCGTCTCTCTCTCTCTCCATCTCTTCTTCCTCTTGCTCTGTTCTCTCTTGTGTGTGGTGTGTGTATGCTGTATGTGTGTGTGTGTGTGTGTGTGTGTGTGTGTGTGTGTGTGTGTGTGTGTGTGTGTGTGTGTGTGTGTTGTGTGTGTGTTGTGTGTGTGTGGTGTGGTGTGTGTGTGTGTGGTGTGTGTGTGTGTGTGTGTGTGTGTGTGTGTGTGTGTGTGTGTGGTGAGAGAGAGAGAGACTCACTCACTCACTCACTCACTCACTCACTCACTCACTCACTCACCTGTTGGGGGCTTTCTCTTTGACACAGTCATAACTTGGGAATAAGTACAGCCCCGAATTAATGGCTTTCAACAAAATCAGCATTTCATTCTCCACCAAGCAAAGAATGAAGAACGTGGAAAGGGCCAGGTCTGTCCTCGCCACAGTCTGTTTTTCAATCAGGTTAAATAACCGGTCAAATCACGATAAATCCTGTTCCGCTTTTCGTAAGAGTAGGCCATTGTGTGCCGGTGGGAACAGATGACAAGATTTACACAACTGCATACACACGGGGACTGGATGTAAAATAGCACATGAGTGCTTATTCCATTATGCTCGATATAAAAGAATAAATAAATAAGATAAATAAATAAAATCACTATGTTCTATCATATCCCTGAAGTCGGAATGCAGCTACCTTAATGGTGGGCAAAAATAAAACGGTCGCTTACGCAAAAAATCTCACCATTGGATCTCTTGTCTCGTCTAAGAAGGGGAGGGGGGGGGGAGGTAACATGATTTGTTGTGGGATGGGAGACGTTGACATTTGTTGGTTGACATTTCAATTTATTCTCGAGACAAATTTGGTTTTACCTCTCGAGTGGAAACTTCACAACAACCCGAATATAGACACAGTAATTGGCTGGGCTATAGCGCCACAGCAACAACAACAACACAATGATGATGATGATGATGATAATCATCATGATAAGCAGTTTCTTCAGCATGCACTCATCTATAATCTGTGTTCGATCTACAATACTTTCCCCTAACCCTTACATAATTATTATCTTCCTCCCATCCCTCCCCCCCCCACCCCCCCCTTTCAGACACCAGGTAAAGAATTTGGGAAGAGAAGATGGGACACTGGTTATTGATTCTTATGGTCAATAGCTTTTGTTGATTAATGATTGTTATTGACATCATCGTTCTTATCATCATAATTGTGTTTTTTTAGTATTGATAAATCACCATCATCATTATCATCATCATCATCAGTAGCGCAATCGTTGTATCAATCTTTTCTCATAATTATTATTGTTGTTATTTCAGTTTTGTTGAGGTAACATAAAGAAAATGATTCCCTTGAAAGGAAGCCTTTTGTTTTACATAAACACAGTCCTTCAGATGAGAATATAAATCAAGGTGCTGTGTGAGAACGCAGGCAGAACATTTAGCGTACACGTTAAAAAAACACTTTCCACCTTTTGTAAGAGAAGACCACTACTCCCGTATAGGAACGGATGACAATTCGTTTTTTAAGCGCAGCAAACTGATGCTGTGTTTAACCATTATCGTCATGGGAACGCAGCTACCTTAATGGTGGGCAAAACTCGGTCGTGTACGTAAAAACCTCACCATTAGTGAAACTACGACGCTCTAGCCGAGGACCCAAAAACAAACAAAAACCCAAACAAAACAAAGTAAACAAGTATGAACACACAGGATAGCGAAGGGAGACTAAATGAACGAAGACAGGTGATTTCAACAACCGTACGTAGCGTGGCAGTGTGAAAGTTGAACTAGTCGTTATACTGCACACACACACACCTTAGGCAGCCCTCGTGTCTGCCATTTGACAGCTTCCGACACAGGCAAGGTCGCTCTTTTTTATTTTCTGTCTAATGGTTGTGGTAAGATGTCTGTCTGTCTGTCTTTCTTTCTGTCAGTCTGTC
>CM060317.1:10582006-10584506 GCA_030674155.1 Stramonita haemastoma
ATAGTTAAGTGCAGAACGACTGGGGCAAATTGGATCCTATGCAAAGTCAGTTTTGTTTAAAGTCATGATAACATGAATAAAGCTTTTTCGAAAGACGACATAGATAAATCTAAAGAATATTTCTTTTAAAAAACAAAGAAAAAAACACAAAACAAAGCAAACAAAAGAAACTTATGAAATTAAACGAACAATAAAAGCACACACACACACACACACACCACACACACACACACACACACACACACACACACACACACACACACACACACACAAAATATATATATATATATATATATATATATATATATATATATACCGGTATATATATACTGTATATATATATATTTGTATGTATGTATATATATAATATATATACATGTGTGTGTGTGTGTGTGTGTGTGTGTGTGTGTGTGTGTGTGTGTGTGTGTGTGTGTGTGTGTGTGTGTGTGAAGGTGAAGACACACACAAAACAGACAAATGAACTCAGATATAAACAATTTTTTATATGATCCACTAAGACACCATTGGAGTGAAAATGCATGTTGATAAACTCATTCCAGTCCCAACCCCACCCCTTCCCGCTTTTCCCGTCATCTCTCTCTCTTCTCTCTCTCTCTCTCATCTCTCATCTCTCTCTCTCTCTCTCTCTCTCTCTCTCTCTCAAAATGACCGACTAGTTAAGTCTCTTATCCTACAAACTCAACTGATGTTCATTGCCTCCCCCCCCCCCCCCCCCCCCCCCCCAATTGACCTTGTACTAACAACCCGCAACCGCGCGCTTTTTTTGTCCGTGAGATAACCTGGATCAGGACAAGAGTTAAAGGTTAAAGGCGGAATGATAGTGCCGGGTTAGGTACGTGTTGCTGAATAGGTCACGCTTGCCGTTTATCGTCAGGTCTTGCTCCAGATTACATACATACGTACAGTCACTGCTCAAAGTCGATGGCATGATTGTCGTGTCTCCAGAAGGACTTTGACTTTTATGTACTGTAGTATGTGGCATTGGGTGATTAAGCTTTGGTGTAATGAGAGGAACTGACTTGAATTCTCCCTTCATTAACTCCTTAAACCCACAGCATCCCATGGCCATGTGGTCTTTGGGGGTGTGAGGCATCAGAGACCTCAGCTTCTCTAAGGGCCAGTATGTTGAGGGCGGCGCCCATCTCCTCTCCCTCGCTGCTTTACCTTCCCTGAACCTAAAGAAGGCAGGTACCCATTTACAGCTGGGTGAACTGAGGGACTGTACTGAAACCAAGGTGCATAAAATGGTCACCCACTTTGGAAACAATTACGCTCAACGCTGCTTAATCTTTCTTTGGGATGAGGAAGTTATGTTAAAAAAAAGGAGGGAAAAAAAACACATAATTTATATGACAGCAGAAGTTTTTCAGAGTGAAAGCCATTTTCTGCACGACATACATAAATCTAATGAAGATTTCTTTAAAAGAAACTAAACAAAACAAACAAAAGAAACTCATGAAATCAAACAAAAATAAAAGCACAACACACACACCACAGAATATATATAATATATATATATATATATATATATATATATATAATATATATATAATATATATATATATATAATATATATATATATGGCCATGTTATACACACACAGTAGGAAGGGGTGGGATGGTGTCGCATCAGACCATGAGCTTTACATCTGCTCGCTGCTGCTCTTTTTCCCCTCTGCCAAAACGGGATTCGATCCTGGAATTGTGTGTGCCTCAAGGCTAAGTAACAGCCTTTTGAGTACGATGCCTTGACCACTACGCTACGGAGACAGCTAGGTGTTCTTAGAGGGGAGAAATAAGCATTGAAGTTTAGTTTTGTTCCTTCTGGCCCGGCTCTGGCTGAAACACTCCCAGCTGCTGCGGCTTTTGGTTTTCAGTGCTGTGTCACACTGAAATAATAATTCATTGTTTTATATTGCCCTGAATTGTCAGGGGATGGGGGGTGGGGGGGTTTACTTTTATTTTAGTTATAATGTTCATCATTTTGTCATCATCGTCATCACCTTAAAGTTTAATTATTGTTTTTCATTGTTATCATCGTCGTCGTTGTCGTATCTTCATTATCCCATCATCATCGTCGTCGTCGTCATCATCGTCATTATATTGATGTCATTATCATCATCATCATCTATCTCATCATCATCATATCATCATCACCCATCATCATCATCATCATCACATCATCATCATTTATCATTTTTGTTTTATTATTATTATCATTATTATTTTACTGTTGTTATGCTGTGCAGATGTTCTACATCGTGTCCAACTACCTGTGCGGACTGTTGGAGGGCTTTGAGGTCATCGTTGACCACTGGCCACAGTGGACCTGCGCCATTCTCAGACCACAGGCGCCTGAGGCTGTGAGTGTTAACCTTTTAAATTCCTGTGTGGTGTCGTTAAGTGGTTCTCGTATCACCAACTGGCACAAGATGTTCAACTGTGCAAACCTAGTCCATAAGTAACCACATTTTTTTTTT
>CM060317.1:10589506-10602006 GCA_030674155.1 Stramonita haemastoma
CGAACGGGAATCGAACTCGGGTCATGAAATTGCTAGCACAATGTTCTGACCACTAGACTATCCCCTCCCCCAATCTTCAAGTGCGGACCTGCCAGTATAAACAAAAAAAATCATCTTCATTTTGTTTTGTGCTAGACTACCTTATGTTGGGAGTTCCTTCCTTGCACCTTTTTGTAGGTCTGTTTTGCTGTGGCGAAACGTGTGGGTGGCGGGGCGTGCTTTACTGCTAGCTATAAGTCGACAGATTTCCGTGACAGCTAGGACTGATTGTCATTCTTTTCTTATGTTATGTAATGGTCCATGTCAAGCCTAAAAGTAAAAATACTCTGTGTGTGTGTGTGTGTGTGTGTGTGTGTGTTGTGTGTGTGTGTGTGTGTGTGTGTGTGTGTGTGTGTGGTGTGTCTGGATTAAAAAACGGACACGTCGTCTAGACACCACTCCCACCAGGCTCACAGTTGTAGTAAAAGAATAAAATTGCAACAAAAAAATAAACACCACCACATGCATTCAACATCATCTTGTAAATTTCAATTAACATACGATTTTCACTGTTACTACTTTTGCTTCCGAAGTAGAAACGAAAATGTACTGAAAGTGACTTGGATTTTTTCTGTGTAATGATATTGAACACAACGTTACTGTAATTGCTATTATATATCATGGGGTGGGGTAGCCTAGTGGTTAGAACTTTAGGCTGGCGATCGAGGGCACAGGATTAAGCCACCACCGAGACACCCGTTCGATGGGACCCCCCCCCCCCCCCCCCAGTTACATCAGTACCCACTCCACTTCCATGAAAGTCGTTTGGATTAGACTATAAACCGAGGTCCTGTGAGCGAATGCATACAGAACATCTAGTGCACATGTGTAAACCTGTTCCAGCTTTTGGAAGAGTAGGCCATTGGGGGCCGTTAGGAAAGGATGACAATTTCTTTTAACACAAAAATAAAACATAACGATATATAGTTATGAAAATGCGTAAGACTTTTGAGTAAAACCAGCTGCAGGCTTTATAATGCTTGAAATACATGTGTCATTTGCCGTGGGTGTTTTTTTTGTCTCTGACGTAATCTATTACGTTACGTTGATTTACGTGACATTGCTGTGTCACGCCTTTGCACATTGTGTCACGGGGTAGTATGGCATGATGGTATTCTTTCAAACTATCGGCAAAGCAAGGGACGTTACAATTATTACATGATTTATGATCTTCATAGATAGACAAGTCTATCCCACCTCCTGTAATTGCAGATTATTAATTCATGCACATGCTTGTTTCCATATATATATATAGCCCACACACCTGCGTGCTTGTACATTTATATTTGTCATCATTATTCAAAGGTGCACATAGGCTTATTCTTAAGCCTGTTCTTTCATGAGAAACCACACACACACACACACTCACACGACACACGCACGCACACACACACTCACACACCACCACCACCACACACCACCACACACACACACACACACACACACACCACGCAGCGCAGCGCAACACAACACACACACCGTATCGCACTGCAGCACAACACAACACAACAACAACACAACACACACACACACACACACACACACACACACACACACACACACACACACACACACACACACACACACACACACACACACACACACACACGCACGCACCACACACACACACACACACCACACACACACAACATACACACACCGCGCGCGCGCACACACACACACACACACACATACACACACACACACACACAACACACACACACACACACACACACACACACACACACACACACACACACACACACACAGCTAGAGAGAGAAAGAGAGACAGACAGACAGACAGAAGACAGACAGACAGAGAAGTTCGCCTGTATAGATGCTTATTCACAGAATACTGCCAAGATACAAGATACTTTGTATGCTACTCATATTCATAATTATATTGAATCATTATGTTTTCAGGTGGCGTCATATTTCCGCCATTACTACATCTGTCACACTCGCAGTGTGAAGGCATTTCGCTTCTTCATCCAGAGACCTTGTGTGGTGGACTGGACACGGCCTGTCTGTTTCACTGGTCAGTGTTTGTGTCTGTTTCACTGGTCAGTGTTTGTGTCTGTCTTTTTTACTGGTCAGTGTTTGTGTCTGTTTCACTGGTCAGTGTTTGTGTCTGTTTCACTGGTCAGTGTTTGTGTCTGTTGTACTGGTCAGTGTTGTTATCTGTTGTACTGGTCAGTGTTTTTACAAATCTGTTTCACTGGTCAGTGTTTGTGTCTGTTTCACTGGTCAATGTTTGTGTCTGTTTCACTGGTCAATGTTTGTGTCTGTTTCACTGGTCAGTGTTTGTGTCTGTTTCACTGGTCAATGTTTGTGTCTGTTTCACTGGTCAGTGTTTGTGTCTGTTTCACTGGTCAGTGTTTTTGTCTGTTTCACTGGTCAGTGTTTGTGTCTGTTTCACTGGTCAGTGTTTGTGTCTGTTTCACTGGTCAGTGTTTTTGTCTGTTTCACTGGTCAGTGTTTTTGTCTGTTTCACTGGTCAATGTTTGTGTCTGTTCCAAGATACAAGTATTTGTTGTTCATTCATATTTTTGTCTGTTTTCAGGTGGCGTTGTATTTCGCCATTATTACATCTGTCACACTGTTGTGTGAAGGCATTTCGCTTTCTTCATTCCCGAGCCTTGTGTGGTGGATTGGACAGGCTGTCTGTTTCACTGGTCAGTGTTTGTGTCTGTTTCACTGGTCAGTGTTTGTGTCTGTTTCACTGGTCAGTGTTTTTCGTGTCTGTTTCACTGGTCAGTGTTTGTGTCTGTTTCACTGGTCAATGTTTGTGTCTGTTTCACTGGTCAGTGTTTGTGTCTGTTTCACTGGTCAGTGTTGTGTGTCCTGTCTGTTTCACTGGTCAGTGTTTGTGTCTGTTTCACTGGTCAGTGTTTGTGTCTGTTTCACTGGTCAGTGTTTTTGTCTGTTTCACTGGTCAGTGTTTTTGTCTGTTGTACTGGTTTTTCTTTGTCTGTCTTGTCTGAGGAGAAAGAAGAAGAAGAAGAAGAAGAAGAAGAAGAAGAAGGAAGAGAGGAAGAGAGGGGGAAGGAAGGAGGAGGAGGAGGAGGAGGAGGAGGAGGAGGAGAAGGAAGAAGAAGAAGAAGAAAAGAAGAAGAAGAAGAAGAAGAAGAAAAAGAAGAAGAAGAAGAGTTCTATCTGATAACTGATTGCAGCTTTTCTTAAAAGTTCATTTGCTTAGACGAGGGCGGTGATGTTTTTTTCAGTTATGATGACACAGTGACGTTCATTTCCGTGTACTGCATCAGCGCTGTCTGACACAATGGAAGAATTATAAAAAAAAATAGGCAAGAAATGATGTGCATGTATAATAATTATAATGAATGCTACAGGCCAGGCAATGCTGTACAAACACAATGAAAATGACAACGGATGTTGGCGTGTGTGTGTGTGTGTGTGTGTGTGTGTGTGTGTGTGTGTGTGTGTGTGTGTGTGTGTGTGTGTTGTGTGTGTGTGTGTGTGTGTGTGTTGTGTGTGTTGTGTGTTGTGTATGGTGTGTTGGTGTGTGTGTGTGAGCGCGTGCGTGCGTATGCGTGTGTGTATGTGTGTGTACGTGAGTGTGTGTGTACAGGAGTGCGTACACGCAGTGCCCACCTTGCAGGAGCAGTGCCGCAAACATGGCGGCCAGCTGTCGTCTGTGGAGAACCGATTTATGTACGCCTGGACCAACAAGGAGCCTCCCCAACAACCCCCGTGAGTGTCTGTCTGGTCACCTGCCACTGTGCAGTGGTCAGTGGTGTGGGAGCGCAGGAACCATCAATGTCCACATAGAACAAAGATAAGCTAATCGAGAATAATGCTATGAAAAAACAGGGGACGGATAGCCTAGTGGTCAGAACATTGCGCTGGCAATTTGACGACCCGGGTTAGATTCCGGTCGAGATTTTTCTTCTGGAGTTAACATCAGTGCTGACTCCACTCTCCCCAAAAGTCATTCGGATGAGACTACAAACCGAGGCCCCGTGTGCGAACGCACGCAGAACATCTTGCGCACACGTTAAATCCTGCTCCGCTTTTTGTAAGAGTAGGCCATTTTGTGCCGGTGGGAACAGATGACAAGATTGACAAAATTGCATACACACGGGGAGTGGTTATAAAAAAGCACATGAGTACTTATTCCATTATCCTCGATATAAAAAAAAGAATTAATAAATAAAAATGTTTAGTGGTGTGGGAACACAGAAACCATCAACGTCCACATAGAACAAGATGAGCTAACAGAGAATAATGCTATAAAAAAAAAATAAAGGGGGCGGGATAGCTAAGTGGTCAGAGCGCTTGCTTCTCCCCCTGTTAAGTTAAGCAGCGTCGAGCCTGGTTACCATTGGATGAGTGACCGTTTGCGTGCCTTGGCTTCAGTACAATCCCCCCCCCCCCCCCCCCCCAGTTCACCCAGCAGTAAATGGGTACCTGCCCTCTTTAGGGCCAGGGAAGGTAAAGCAGCGAGGGAGAGGAGATGAGCTTCTCTAGGTGTTTAGACACCCCTAGAGAAGCTGAGGTCTCTGATGCCTCGCTCCCCTACGACCACATAGGTTATGGGACACCTTTACCTTTACCTTATACGGAAAGATAAGCAACTAGCAAAGGGCATAAGGAAAATGAAAACGGTTGTGATTGGACAGGGACAGGATAAACAATTGAAAGTCACAGAAGGAAAAATATCTACTGTCATAATAGGAAAACCTGACAGTTAATTGTCGTGGTGAAAAAAATATTGTCAGAAAAGACTTACGGCTAATTTTCATTGTATTCTTCGTCTTTGTCATTAAACGCTCAGACATTGTTGTATGTCATATGGGCGAAAATACGTTGCGCTGCTGTTAAGTGCCTGACAAGTCAGAACATCGTACGCATACGTTAAAAACACCTTTCGCCTTTTGGACTGAGTGAGTCATTTCGTGCCAGTAGGAACGGATGACAAAGTTCAAAAATGCTTTCACACATATGTCGAGTTTAGACACCATCTTGGAAGTCAGAATGCAGCTACCTAAATGATGGGGGAGAGAGAGAGAGGGGTGGGGGGGTGGGGAAGGGTCGCACACGCAAAAATCTCACCATGGGTGAATCTCAGAGCTCTAGCCAAGGAAGAGGGAAAAAATTTTTTATTATGATGACTATGCTGAGATTGGTCTGAAGACTCAGTACCTTGAGGCATGCCTTCACTCAAACACTCCCTGTATGCACCCCCTTTTCTCACAGACTGCCGGAGGGCCTGCAGCTGACCACGCTGCAGACCAAGGACACCACGGCGCTGTGCGAGCGGTGGAAGCACTACCGCCCTGACCCCGCCCTGGACCTGTACATGCGCGAGGTGGTGACGCGCTTCGACACCAGCGCCATGGTGAACGCGGAGGGCGAGCTGATGGCCTACATCGCCATGCAGTTCAACGGCGCCATGGCCATGCTGCACGTGGAGCCGCAGTACCGGGGCCGGGGGCTGGGGCAGATCGTGCTCGTGGACCTCACGCGCAAGCTGCTGGCCAGGGGGAAGACGGCGTTCGGGCTGATCCCCACCCAGGACGCCTCTTTCATCGCCACCAGCAGCCAGAAGCTGGGCTTCACCTGGGTGCCTCAGGGCAGCATGGCCTGGGTGCGCTACCAGCCCCCCTCCCTCCCGCCCCGCCTGGGCTCCAACCCTCCAAGCTGTCCGTGTTGGGCAGTAATGGGAGCTGTCCGCTGCTGCCGGGAGACTCCCCTGCTGCCGCCGAGGAGGAGGAGGTGGACAAGGTGCTGCACCTGACGGCGCTGCCTCTCTCCTGCAACATCTGCAGCGACATCAGCAGCGTGGACGCCGCCTGCTCCCATGCCAGGATAGGCATTTCTTGACAGCCTGCTACTACTCTACTTTCGTTTTGTTGTTTTGTTGCTAAAATAACACTTTAGGCGTCAAGTTTACTCTTTCTTATTCTCCACGGTGGCTGGCTCTGCAAGGTGATCAGATTTTTCCAAGCCTTGAATTTTGTTTTGTTTTTGTGTATGGATGAAGCCGGAGATTGAATTTTGGCAGTGAGAGAAAAAGTGGAAGGGAAGGGGGGGGGGGGGGGGGGGTTGGCAGTGAAAGAAAGAGTGGAGAGTGGAGGGGAAGGTGGGGGGGGGGGGTGATTTTGGTAGTGGAAGAAAGAATGGAGGAGAGTGGAGGGGAAGTGTGGGGGTGGGGTGGATGGAGGGAAATGGGAAGTTGCTTGGCGCTGTCTTTCATTCACTGCATTTGTTGTATGGGTATGTTATATATCTTTTTTGCTGTTGGATAATATGGTGATGGTGTTGACTCAAGTGTGATAGTAAGTGTATTGATTGTTGTAGTAGGGAGTAAAAGAATGTTATCCTTTCTCAGTTCAACATATCATGACCAAAAGTGATATTAGACAACAACAACAACAAAAAAAGGAGTGAGCAAGTAATCTTACAGAAATGTGTGTACAAGTGTGTGTGTGTGTGTGTGTGTGTGTGTGGTGGTGGTGCGTGCGTGCGTGCGGTGCGTGCGTGCGTGTGTGCATGCGTGCGTGCATATGTACGCGCGTGCGTGCGAATGTGTGCATGTGCACAAATGAATGCATATGACAAATGACCATGTGTGCCCTTTTCATCTGTTGTGGATGCATGTGCTCAAAAACAGTCAAAAATGCGCTTTTTTGACGTACACACTTTTCTAGAGCAAAAAGAAAGGACCCCACAGGCTGACTTGACAAGCTGAAAGAAGAGAAGACTGGTTCCAGCACAGTGATCTGTGAGTATGTCAAGTTGTGAGCATTGTCAACAGCTGTGACTGTGAGAGCATTGTCAATCACCTGTGAGCTTGTCAATCACCTGTGAGCATTGTCAACAAAACCTGAGCATTGTCAACAGACAGCCTGTGAGCATTGTCAACAGCCTGTGACCATCCCACAGTCTTCAAGGTCCAACTGAAGGAAGAGAATGAAGCACATATTTGAGAGAGACAGAGAGTCTTGCACAAAGTGCCTGTGTGTGTGTGTGATGTGTGTGTGTGTGTGTGTGTGTGTGTGTGTGTGTGGGGTGTGTGTGGAGTGAGAGAGAGAGAGAGAGAGAGAGAGAGAGAGAGCAGAGCCCTTGCACAAAGTGCCTGTGTGTTTGTGTGTGTGTGATGGAGATGAGAGAGAGGTAGAGAGGAGCTTGCACAAGTGCTGTGTGTGTGTGTGTGTGTGTGTGTGAGAGAGAGAGAGAGAGAGAGAGAGAGAGGAAGAGGTGAGCGAGCAGCAAGCGTATGTGCCTGCATATGTGCCGCGCCTCAATAGCTGTGTATGTGATTTGTTAATTTAGCTGATTAGTTTTGTTTGTAAATACCACGGTGAAAGAAGCAACAGGGAATGACTCTTCCCTTTTGCACTGAAAGGACCCTCAGACTTGGGCCTGACTGGGAGTTGTAGGGGAGATTCTCAGCACAAGAGATGCTTCCACAAGTATGAGTCGTTTATTTCAGTCCTTTCCTGTCCTGATGACATTCCCTGCACTTCCACAGCTACATTCCCTCAAAAGGAATTAATACCATCTTTGCTATGGGCCCTGTTAACACCATCTCTTGCTATGGGCCCTGTTAATACCATTCTTTGCTATGGGCCCTGTTAATACCAGTCTTTGCTATGGGCCCTGTTAATACCATCTTTGCTATGGGCCCTGTTAACACCATTTTTGCTATGGGCCCTGTCAACACCATTCTTTGCTATGGGCCCTGTAATACCATTCTTTGCTATGGGCCCTGTCAACACCATTCTTTGCTATGGGCCCTGTCAACACCATTCTTTGCTATGGGCCCTGTTAAATACACATTCTTTGCTATGGGCCCTGTTAATACCATTCTTTGCTATGGGCCCTGTTAATACCATTCTTGCTATGGGCCCTGTCAATACCATCTTTGCTATGGGCCCTGTCAATACCAGTCTTTGCTATGGGCCCTGTTAATACCATTCTCTGCTATGGGCCGTGTCAATACCAGTCTTTGCTATGGGCCGTGTTACCTCACGCTGTGCTATGGGCTGTCGAAATATCTGTATTGTGCCTTTTACATTCTTTAATTGGCAGATTTCTCTGCGTAAATCGATCTGCTTCAGGGAGCCTCGCACAACAGCAGGGCCATCCATTTTTTTCTTTTCTTTTGGCATGTTATGTTCCCTATGGGCCCTGTCAACACCATTCTTTGCTATGGGCCCTGTCAACACCATTCTTTGCTATGGGCCCTGTCAACACCATTCTTTGCTATGGGCCCTGTCAACACCATTCTTTGCTATGGGCCCTGTCAATACCAGTCTTTGCTATGGGCCCTGTTAATACCATTCTCTGCTATGGGCCCTGTCAATACCAGTCTTTGCTATGGGCCCTGTCAATACCAGTCTTTGCTATGGGCCCTGTAATACCATTCTCTGCTATGGGCCCTGTCAATACCAGTCTTTGCTATGGGCCCTGTCAATACCAGTCTTTGCTATGGGCCCTGTTAATACCAGTCTCTGCTATGGGCCGTGTCAATACCAGTCTTTGCTATGGGCCGTGTTACCCCTCACGCTGAAGGGCATAAGATGGAGCTAGGTAATGACAATATCTGTATTTGCATTTTACATTTTACACCACTTTAAGTCATGGCAGATTTCTCTGCGTGAAATTCGATCTGCTCTCCCCAAGGAGAGCACATCGCCACAAGAGCAGGGCCATCCATTTTTTTCTTTTCCTGTTTGCAAATGTGTTTGTTTCCCTATCAGAGTGGCTTTTTTCTAGAGAATTTTGCCAGGGACAACTCTCTTGTTGCCGTGGGGTTTTTTGGTGTTTTTTTTACATGTCCCAATGTACAAGGATATAAATAGAAAGAACAGCAACCCTACCACCCACCCATCCCCTACAGACAACCCTGTTGATTAAAAAACAATTTTGTTTAGGGTTCATGCTTTTGTTCAATCTGTCCTGGCTCTGTGATGCATTTCATTGGCATAGAATAAGTCAAGGCTGCAGGACAGCTCTCTTACTGCCAAACGTCTGGTGTGTCTGGTTGGGCATTTGTTAAGAAAAATTAGCCATCATGTGCCTTTACAAAAAAAAATCTGATATTTTTTTGTTCCCTTTATCAAGATTATATTTTAAAAATGTGTCTGTTATATTTCTTTTATTTTGATTTCTTTTGACTGTCTGGAAAGTAAGATGCAAACGTGGAATTTCAGATATCTGGTAAGGGGGGGGGGGGGGGGGGGGGGTTGTCTTTCTGCAGAATTCATTTACTGATGGTCCTTTTCGGCATGGTCATATTTTTAAAAGAACCAGGGTATTTCTCATGTGTTAACACAGATTTTTTTAGAATGGTTACAATGGTTAAGGTTATGAGGAAATATGATACATGCGCATTGTAATACATATGTAATAAAGTAATGTCTGGCATATGATTTTCTAACACATGGAAGCTATTGTGTTTTTTGTATATATGTTTTGGAGTTTTTTTAAACTTATAAGATGTTTTCATGCCTGTATCAGGTTTTGACCACTTCAAAAGACATGTCAACTTATACTAGAGGATTGAACAGTATTCTTGCAATCAAAAGGTTTTGAAAACAGGCTACAGCACAAACTCAATCCAGAGCATGCATGGAAGGGAAACCCCCAAACCACCAACCATGCAAAAAAAAAATTCCATGAACTATTCTGTAAGCACAAAAAAATTAGTGTTGCAAGCAACAGGAAGCGTATGAAGTGATATTGTCTGGTATGTAAGTCAAGTCAAGTCAAGTCAGGTCAAAAACGCTTTAATCATCCCTGAAGGACAGTTACAAGACTGACAGGCATATTGATACGAATCATAATAAAGACACAAAATAGCTACATTTCCATATTTGTTCGGGCATTATATGACAGCTTCAAATAAAAATGTCACAAACACTCACACTTGTATGCGCACATTAAGGAGACTGAAGCCTTGTTTCAGATCAGTTTTCTCAAAGATGCCTCAGGCCACAGGGAACATGGAGCAAAAACAGACTGCATTCAATTGCTGATCTCCATGTCAGCCTTCGGCCATGCAGGCAGGCTGGTTTGTCTGAATCCTGTTTTGTGTTTAGAAACACTTGCCTAAGATTTGTCTGGATCATGCTTTGTTAGATACACGTTGTCTAAGATTGTGTGGATCATGCTTTGGTAAGACACACTTACCTTAGTTTTTCTGTCTGGAACACTTGTTTGTTTAGCATACACTTGCTAAGAATCGTTGTGTGGATCATGTTTTGTTTAGATACACTTGCCTAAGATTGTCTGGATCATGTTTTGTTAGATACACTTCCTAAGATGTGTCTGGACCTGTTTTGTTTAGATACACTTTCCTAAGATGTTGTCTGGATCTGTTTTGTTTAGATACTCTTGCCCAAGATCACATTACAGATTGTGTAATTCATGTCAGTGTATATGAGGAATCTGAGTACACAGCCATGCAGCAGTTATGACAGCTTATCAACCAGCAATGGTGGGTTTGAAAGGACAATGACATAAAGAAAAAAGGTCAAGGGAAATAAACATTGGCTTTAAAACCAGTGACCTTTCTTGGAACTTAAACAGACCTTCACGACTTTCGCACTTGCTGTTTGATTGGATGCAGGGGGTGTCTGAATCATTATCTTTGATTAACACTTAGAAGAAGAAATTGAAATAACAGAAACAAAAAAGTATTCTGGCTGGAAACCCCCCTCCTGCCCTCCTCTCTCCCTCTCTCTCTCCTGAAAAGATTTGCAAAATTCACATTGGAGTCTTATTGTGAAATAAATAAAAATTTATCAGACTGGTTTTTTGTCGATTTTTTTCAACAATTTACTAAAATTGTTTTTTCATTGGAAAAAAAACCTGTTTGTACTATTGATTTGCGTCTTTTCCAAAAAAAGACTTTTAAGTTTATGATTGTATCCTACTTGTTTTGTCACAGTAAGGCAAATTAGTATTGCATGATTGTGTATAGTGTGTTTGGGGGGGGGGGAATCTTTTATGTAAAAATCTATTATTGTATGCCTTTGAAAACATAAAAACAATCTTGAATGATGTATAGTCTGTGAGCTGATCCTGAAAGAAGACCACTAATATATGACTGAACTTTTGTTGCTGTTGCCGTTTGCTTCCTATGAAAACATGAAAACTTAATTCAGGTAGCATGATCACAGGTTAATTGGGGGTAAAGGGAGGGGGGGTGTAAGTGGTGATGTGTTTTTGTTTCTTTTTTTTTTTTTTTTAAATAAACATATGTGAGTGTGTAATGATTTCTGAAATAAGTCTATGCATTACATTCATTCCACAAACCATAAAATAGCATGAGAAAACTGTTAGTATCAGTTGTTGTTTTGTATATGGTCCTTTTGGCTGAGGGTATTTTTCTACTTAAGATGTTAGCTGTCCGGTGGCATTTCTTGTGTATAGAGTTTTGTGGATTTTTTTTTTAAAAAAGTATTTGCAATGATACTGGCATTGTAGGGTTGGGGTTTTCCTTTTTTTGCATTTACTAGTAGCTTTTGTAAATTAGGCAGTCCTTTTTATTTTGGGGTTGGGTTTTTCAGCTTTTCTAGCCCCCCAAATATAGTGTAATGTAAGCCATGCGCTGTATGTATGCTCAATTTTGAATTATATTTGTATAATGATGCAGTGTTTGAAATATGTTTTTTAACTTGTCTTTTTTTTACCAGCCCCAGTATGGCGGACAGTGGTCAGGAGAATTAAAAAACAAAACAAACAAAAAAAACAGTCTGTGAAGGAATTGTGCCGTGGAAGGGAAGCAACTGAAATAGCTTCTTCACTTAAGGCAGATGTGTTTGGAAGTTAGATGCTGAATGTCACACATTGTTTTGAAGAAGAAAAAAACACGTTTTTTTTTTAAGGATGTATGTTTGCCTGGTGATGTTACTCCCTTATGAAGAAATATGCTGGCTAAAATTTTCCATATTAGTGAAGATAAACAACTAAAATCAATAGATGGGTAATGTGGATTTAGAGTGTTCAATCTGGCAAGCAAGTAGGCCTAAACAAAACACACTAACTTCACTGGCAAATACTGTCAGAATTACCACAGCACTTTGCTGTTTCATGCAAAAGAATGAACACTTAATTGTCAGGTATTTTGTAAACATTGGGCCCCTTGAGTAAAAAGTTGCTTGATTGTGATATTTCATTGTGAAAAATTGTGAGGTGTCAGCGTTATAACTCTAGCTTCCCGATCTACAGAAGTTAAGATTTGGCTGTTGACATTTTCATCATTTTTGTGTTGGGCTAGTAGCTGTTTGTTTTAATGAAACAATCTTTGCTGGACTTCTGTCAGCAGGGTTTAGGGACCACAGAAAAGAGCCTTTAATACCAGGTGTTAGGACAGAGTGGTATAATGTGAGTAGTGGGACCAAATACTTTGTTAGCCTCTGACTGAATAGAAGGACAAATGAGACATGAGGGTATTTTTGTGCGTGTGTGTGTGTTTTTTGGGGGAGGGA
>CM060317.1:10607006-10622006 GCA_030674155.1 Stramonita haemastoma
CACGACAAAATCAATTTCAGAATGTCTATAGGAATAAACATTGTGATCTTACACGACCATTGTAGAGCAACTGCACTCGCAACTCGGTAGGTAGACTGTTTACATTGCGTTTCAACTGATTTTTCGGTTATTTTGAGTCAAGTAAGTCAAATGATCTATGAGGTAAAAGACTAAGTTTACACACTTTTTTCATCCTGACTACAAAAATCAGAAAATTAGTTCTGAAACATCAAAGACATATTTCACTTAGTAGAACACTAATAATGAGATTTATCCAAGTCGTGTTTTCATCTGTATTTATACACAGCCACGTACTAAGCAATTTGAAAATAATTTCCAGTGACATTTTGACCAGGTTTGCGTGGTTGATCGTCTTAATCCAGTTAGCGACAAGAGACCATTGAAGTATTCAACTAAGAGCTGGTTACTCAGGTAAGGGTGGAATGGAAAGGAATTGTCTTCGCCAGAAGTGCAGAGGGAGGTGGGCTCATGATCACTTTGGGAAGGTGGGGATGGGGGGGGGGGGAGGGGGAAGCGTGTAAGCCCTAGGGGCAATTTTCGATGCCAGTTTGGGGTTTTTGAAGATGGAAGATGAGAAAACTTCACGATATTCCTGATCACTGGTTGGGAAGGCTGAGGGGGGCAGTTAGTAGAATTTGGGTGAGAAGGGGGTGAGGGTTCACAAGATGAGTGGAGATTTTTTTTAATCAGACCTTTTAGAATGTGAAAGGTTGGCTGTTATAACCTGGGAGGGATTATGTACTGATTGCTTTTGGGCAGAGCGTTGGAGGTGATTTATCTTAGTATGAAGAGAGTCTATTTCTATTTTGACAAATTGTTTTCTTTGTTGTATTATAGACCTCAGAGCAGTAATATCAGCTGTAAGAGCCTGTGTATCGTTGTCATCTATTGCCATAGGCACATACTCATCATGACAACATACGGAATCACTTGTCTGGCATGCAGTACTAGCTAGGCCTATGTTGTCAGGGGAGAAAAGGAAAACATCACCAGTCTGTTCCTCCCTTGCCTTACATTGGGTAGATGGGGTTCAACAACACACTACACACACAACACACACACACACACACACACACACACATACACATCTCACACACACACCACACAACACAAAAGGCACACACACACAACACTACACACACTACGAGAACAAACAACGACAACACACACACACACACACACACTTTGTTTTTGTGGTTCTGAGGGGGAAGGAAGTGAGGGGCTAGAGCGAAAGGTTGGAGATTGCCAGCTCTTTCAAGCGGTCAAACAGAGAGGGAGAAGGAACGGTTTGAGAGAGGGCAGAGGGAAATAGAGAGGGGGGGGGCAGTTGATGAAGCTGGCCTCACACATTGAATCACTGCCACTTTCATTAATAGAAAAAGGAGTGAGTGGAGAGGGGAGGATAGGAGGCATTGGTTTCCTCATAGACAGATTATTATCATTAGAAGACTAGAGCCTTGTTCTATGGGTGACTGAAGGAGTTTGAAGGAGGGGAGATAGTTCTTTTGTTCTGTGTGAAGGTGATGGTGGGTGAGAGGGTGGGTAGAGAAGTGGACAAGGCGTAGTATAGGCTACCTAGTAGGCTATAGTAACACATCAATACACACTAAAGCGTGACTGTATGGCTAGGCCAGTGGCGGCTGTGTGAGAAGATGGAAGCGAACAGCTTCCTTGTAGGCCAATTGATACACAGACATAGTCTCCTGCTTGGATTTGGCTGTAGGCCCTACTGTGGCCTTTGAGAGTGTGTCCTCCCTCAAAACCACCACACTGCATGGCTGTTACCGTCATCATAGGGTAGGTGGCTTTTGGCTGTGGTAACTGATTCTTTTATTCTTTCTTTATATTGGAGGATAACAGAATAAGCAATCATGTGCTTTTTTTCATCCGGTCCCCGTGTGCATGCAGTTTTTGTAAAGTATTGCCCATCTGTTCCCACCGGCACACATGGCCACTCTTACGAAAAGCGGAACAGGATTTAAGTGTAGCGCAACGATGTTCTGCGTGCGTTCGCACACGGTGGCCTCGGTTTAAAGTCTCATCCGAAGGACTTTGGGGATGATGGTGTCACACTGATGTTAACTCCAGGAGAAAATGCTAGGCCTAGCAGCTGTAGAAGCGTGCTGGCTGTTGGATTTTCAGTGACTGACAGCTGAAAGCCTTTGGTGTTGCTTCTAGCCAGCATGTGTGAACAATGAATGTGACCAAAAAGTAGGTGTGTGTGTGTGTTGTTGTGTGTGTGTGTGTGTGTGTGTGTGTGTGTTGTGTGTGTGTGTGTGTGGTGTGTGGTAGTGGTAGTGTGTGTGTGTGTGTGATGTGGTGGTGATGTGGTGTTGTGTGAGTGAGGTGTGTGCGCGACGCGCGCGCGCGTGTATGTGTGGATGCGTGCATGCGCGCGGCGCGCGTGTGCGTGCGTGCGTGCGTGGTGCGTGCGTGGTGTGTGTGTGTGTGTGTGTGTGTGTGTGTGTGTGTGTGTGGTGTGTGTGTAGTGCGGGTGAGTCGTCGAGTCACTGTAGGCTAATGTCGTTTGTTCTAAACCAGACAAGGTACTAATAACTTCAGGCAGTGATGCCAATATATTGTTCATGTGGGATAAATTTATGTCCTTTGTTTTTCAACCGCGTGGGAGGGGAGGGGTTAGGGGAGGCAGGAACTTTACCAGAAATAAAAATGCTATCAACGGATTTGAATAAAATTGAGTCTTCTCCTCAAGCTGAGAGCGGGTTCTATCATCTATCTATTCTTATATCTATAATCTATCTAAACTATCATCTAATCTATCTATCTATCTATCTATCTATCTATCTATCTATCTATCTATCTATCTATCTATCTATCTATCTATCTATCTATCTATCTATACCATTATTTTTACCACACCCATCTGACAGCGTATACCGTCAGCGCCTGGGCTCTTTATCACAGTTCTTGGTTAAACCATTGACGCTGGAGGCAACAACAAAGTGAGAGGCTGTATGATCAGTGACTTTCCCACTCATGGAATTTCACTTTACAGCTTAGTCTTTAGTGATCGATTATGACTCTGATTAGGAGACTTGCTTGAACAGTCTTATGTGCTGCAGCCCTGGGAGTAGTTGGCTTTGCAGAACATCTTCAACGCTGACTGTCCTGATTCCCTCTTGGCCGAGAGATTGGGGATGTACTGTGGGCAAGGCATCTCCACAATATCAACTTCTGCCAGTTTCCGAAACAGCAGTGCTTCATTATACAACGGACAAACAAACAATCTGGCAGCGTTAAAGCAAACAAGAGAAGAAGAAAGTCCCTCTGCCCAACCAAGATGGCTTATTTTCATTTCATTTATGAAAAGCCTACAAAGGCATACACTAAAACAGTGTCATGATGTACAATGGTTATGTTGAGATTGTCATTTAGCCATGACAAGCTCTTAACATAACAGCCTGCGCTCCTCTTTAGAGGAGAAAAATTCTGAAGTCGGAGTATGGCTGCTCATATGGTGAGGTACTCAAAAGCAGTCATACACAGCCTCTCATTCAGTGTTCAATTTCAACCTCACAGTGATTCTCAGGTGGGATGAGTGAGTCAGAGTGCTGCACATTCTTGGTGACCCCCGAGTGTTAAGCCGGGTAGGGAAGACACAACAACATTTATTCTTTTATTTCTAGGATACTTAAATAAGCACTCATGTGCCTTTTTACATCTAGCCTCCGTGTGTATGCAGTTTTGTAAACGTTTGTCATCCATTCTCATCGGCACACAATGGCCTACTTTTACGCAAAGGGGAACAGGTTTTAACGTAGACGTCTATATGCAAGATCTGGTTAATTGCTTGTGCCTGTTAAAAACCCCCACAAAAACCCCAAGCAAACAAACAACAATAACAAGAACAACTGCCTGTAAGTTTGTAGGCCTATATTGTTGTTTAATCTGTTGGCGACATCTTTTACTTGTATTGACTTTTCCACAATGTCATAATTTTTTGTGTGTTTGGTCAGGGGCCATAAATGACATCCCTGCTACTAGGCCTAACAACATAAAACTTTCACTAGGGGCAAAAGAATAAATGGATAAAGCCAAAAAAAGAAAAAAAAAAAGAAAGAAACAAACCATTAAGTAAGTTAGAGAGTTAAATTTAGTTATTTACGCTGATTAGATGTATTCAGTTTTTCATGCTGATTCGTGTTGATGTTGATGTGTTAAGATTAAACAAATCATCAATGGGGAGAAAAAAAGAGCTGTAAACTATGAAATCAAAATGAACAAGGCAATAGACTAATAATTATGGTTGGCTGAATTGGATGAGGGATATAGTGAGTAGGCAGTATTTTCAGGTGGTTTCTGATGAAACATAGACAGTTCTCCCATGGGAAGGGACGGGGATCATTTGTCTACTAGTCACCGAAGGCTGATGTGCTTGCCCACCTTCCCTCTTATCCCACCTCATCTTCATCTCTTCTCTCCTTTTAGTAGCCTACTGGTGTCAGTGCTGAAGGAGAAGTGAATAATGACTAGACATAGGCCCATGACTACATGATTCCAGACAGCATAACAGAACAGTACAGATGCTGCTTCTTCTTCCTCTGCACAATGTCGAACTGGAACCAACTGGCAACAGAGGTTGTATGGGCAGACTGTAAGGACACCAGGTTTATCTGTCCCTCCTGTCTCCCACCCCCATCCCAGCTATTCCATTCCTTTCTCCTTGCCTTCCCTCCCTCCCCCCTTTCCATCTACTCTCTCTACCCATGTCCATAAGCCTACTTTTTTTTTTGTCCACCTTACAATCTTATCAGGGAGGGAGGGGGAGGGGCAACAACATCCTCCACCCCCAAAAAAAAACCCAAACAAACACAAACACAACAACCCCAAAACAAAACCACCCCAAACATTAAAAACAAAACAACAAAAAACGGGCTGGTGCTCACATTCTGTTGCAACTTTTAAGGTGAACACAGGTCATTTTAGCAGAGAAAGAAAAACCCAAAAGAACTGGTTTAAAACTTGGCAGAAACAGCCATAGGCCTAGGCCTTTGCTGATTGGTCCGATAATAAAAAGATAAGCAGAGTTATCTCTCTTCCTCACGTAACATGGCGCGCCTTAGCAGGTGAGCACGAGTTCAATGTTGGGGTTGAGCCATATGAACCAGTTATTTGTGAATTTTAGTTGTTAGCCTCTAGTCTCCAGTTTTTAAGTTCTCCATGGAATGATATGCACACATACTGTCACAAGGTAATTATTTTCAATTGCCTTTTTTCATGGCCTAGAATTTGTAAAATCTCGCATAGCCACAATGGAAGTAAGCATTGAATTTCAGTTTGTTCTGACTCTAAGCATTTACAAGCTTCAGGTGTCATTATTTCAGGCATTTTTTTTAAAAACGTGTCCTTTAACTTTCCTCGAGTTATATTCCTTACTTAGTATTTAGGAAAACAGAGTATCTCAGCGAGATTTCTTCGTCCTGGTTCACCAATGCCATGGTTAGGGTTTGGGTCTAGGAGGTTTGCCGGCCAAAGTCGTACTCAAGTAAACTGTTGAAGTAGCTGCATACCGATTGTGGAGGTGTCTAAACAGGACACCAGTGTGATGCATTTTATGAATTTTGTCATCTGTTCCAAAATTTAGATAATTTGGGATGAAATTCGTAACATTTATTCATAGTTCTGGGCTGCCAAACTTAATTTAAGCTACAAAGTAATGGGGAAAACCCCAAATAATTTCCTTGCAAAGCCCATCCCTTTTGCAGATGACAAAATTATATTCTGTGTATGTTCATGTCATCCAAGGCAGCAGCCCTGGCTGGTTCTTCAGGTTTTTTGGGGGGGGGGGGGGGGGTCAAGATGTTAAGCAAAATTGAGTATGATTCAAACTATGAAAGGAATGACAGAGTGTTTTAGAACTTGATGTTGGAAAATAAAAGGGATTGATTTGACTTGTTAAGCAGCTCAATCCCAACAGAGCCATAATTTTGCACTACAAAATGCATGCAAAATATCACACCCATTTTTCAATTCAACATGATGCAGATTGCATACACAGTATTACAGCCAGTGTTCTCTTTGACCCATTATAAGAGAAAAATAAAGTGTTAACTATGAGCCAGTGTGTGTACTTTTAATATATATACAAATTTATGGTAATTCATCAGTCAAAATAAAGAGGATTTATTACTAAAGATGCAAAGGTAATTGCCTGCAGAAGATATGTCTATCTTCTTTTACATGGAAAGCTAGTACACACAGAAACATGCACCTCTCTCTCTCTCTTTTCTCTCTCTCTCTCTCTCTCTCTCTCTCTCTCTCTCTCTCTCTCTCTCTCTCTCTCTCTCTGCTTTTACAGTCCCATGTTAGTGACACACATGTTTATGCCTGTTAACAGACACTGCCTGGCTGTGATGGACCTTGTCACCAAGGATACAAGGATGAAGGTGTCAGCACTACAGTCCTGCAGAGTTCAGGACACCTTTACTGTATGTATTTCTTTCTTAGGATCTCTGTTGAGGTAAGGATAAGGGGATGATAAAGCAAAAATACTTTTGCATAAAGACTTGAAGGGCTTGTTGACATGATGTCTGGGACCAGAAGGTTTGCTGGTCTTGGACTGTTGAATTGTGATACTTTTAATCTAGTGCTTGTACAGTTGATGCATAAGGCTGAGCTACAGCAGAGACAACTAAAAAAAAATATTTGTGAGATGGGTCAACACAAAGTTAAGATAAAATGAATTGCAATGCAAGGCAGTACATTGCAAAAGACAGACAAAATAAAAATGAAAACAATATAAATCAAAACGGAAAATAAACCAATGAATTAAAAAGGAGAAACATAACTGAAAATTAAATAAAACAAAAAAAACCCAAACCAAATGGAACACTCAATGCAAGACTCCAAACAAAAGCCACTTCAAAAGACGAAAAGTAAAACAAAGCAAAGGAATCAAAAAAGAAAACTAAAATGGAAATTGAATAGGGAGGAAAGAAACCAGCACTGCAAGGACTCTCCTGACTGGTGGCCGTGTTCAGGTCCTGCATGTCAACAAAGCTCCAGGTCAACTTCTTCAGGCTTTGAGTACAGTGGGATTTGCCTGGGTACAGTTGTTGTGTGGTAAGTTTGGAATGAGTGATGTGAAAACAGCTAAACTGGCGCTTGGCAGATGATGAAACTGTAAACCTGTGAGATGAGTTAAAAGAAACAAATAAAAAAATAACCCATTAAAATGAAATGGAAAAAAAAAACAAAAATACAAACAAACATGACATAGACTGAACATGATAAACTAAAATAAAATGAAACAAATAAATCTTTAAAAAAAAACAACAGCAAAAAACGCCCCAAACCAATAATGGAAAAAAAACACAATAAAAACTGCTCAGTAAAAAAAAAAAAAGAAAACTTAAACTAAAACAACAACCCTCCACCCCCCACTCAAAACCCAAATCAGGCAAACCAAGTGCAAAACTCCCCAACCAAAGAATAACTAAACAAAAACAAATGAAGAAACATTCTTGTAAGAGATTATTGAAGGACATCATCACCATCGTCATCATAGTCATCAAAATCATCATCAGTCTGTTGACCAAGATGGTTATCATCTTCATAGTCCCTTGACCAAGATGGTTATTCAGAGGGACACGAGCATTACAGCAGGCAACAGTTTTATTGTTTTCTAGGGTGGTCTGTATTCAGCCTATCCCAGCAGTACTGACATTTCTGGTTTGAAAGCAGGACCAGCAGCCTATGTTTTTTTTCTGAATGATGATCTCTTTTACCAGGAATTAGATGAGGTTTGGACAGTTTCAGACAGGCCCAGCACCATCAGAAGCCTTTTTCATCACTTCAGCCATAAGGTACAGATGAATCCATTTCTCAAACATCTTTCTGTCTTGTCTGATCTTTGTGCACATCTGTAAGTTATTTAAATACTGTAGTTTTCAGGTTGTTTTTATTCTGCCCCCCATCCTCTGGTTTTTCTGTCATTGCATGATTGTTTGCATTTGTGTCTATCTGCCATTTCTGCCTGTCTGTTATCTGCCATTTCTGCCTGTCTGTTATCTGCCATTTCTGCCTGTCTGTTATCTGCCATTTCTGCCTGTCTGTTATCTGCCATTTCTGCCTGTCTGTTATCTGCCTGTCTTTTATCTGCCATTTCTGTTTTTTATCAGCCATTTCTGTCTGTTGTCTGTCATTTCTGTCTTTTGTCTGCCATTTTTGTTTGTTTTTCACCTGGCACTTACCTTTGTCTGCAATTTCTGTCTGTCTTTTGCCACGTTTGTCTTTTTTCTAGAGAGGGGGGCATGTATATCATTTTGAAAATGTTTAATGCAATGCTGAAAAATCTGTTAACAGAGAAACTACTGTCAAGTAGCACACACCACTGACAGCCTGCTCACCAGCATGAAGGAGAACCAAGTACAGGTAAGAAAAGGAAGCCTCTGTCACTCAATGATTTGAATGAAATAACTATTCAGTCTGAAGAGTAAAAGGAGTCCTTTGTCATTCAAATGATTTGAATGAAATATCTATGCAGTCTGAAAAGTAGGATATTCTTATCTCGGGTTCATTGGTGATTTTGAGATCTTGGGCACGTGATGCATTTAATTTCAATTGAGGGGTTGATTGTGACATTGTTTTGCAGTAATTTTTGTGGATTTAATCTTTGAAAATGTTAAGTCGTTTTAATACCTAAGCAAATAATACAATGGTGAATTTTTACAAGGGCTGAAAAGAATAAAAGATCTGTAAAGTACATTATTAATTCATTGTTTCAAAATGAAATTATTAGATGAATGTCATGTGTAAGCCAAGTAAGCAAAGGAATTTTCAGTGTAGCTTATTTGTTTTTATTTTCAGGAACCATGGGGGTGAAGGAATCAAGTGACAAGGAATGGGCGTCATAGTGGAACGACAGCCATCATGAACATCTTGGGGGAGGAGTGGAATGATCACACTATGTAGAGGTAATGTGTCAGATGATAAAAGAAACCAGGGTTATATAAATATGGAAGCATCTTTAAAGAATAACTGTGAATTTATCAAGTTTCAAAGAAGTGAACGCGACTCGTTTAGGTATTTGACCTAATGAACTAAAACATGAAACAGTGATGTTTTGAAAAGTCAATAATAATAATAATAACAATGATGATGTATGGTATTTATATAGCGCTAAATCTTGTTAAGCAAACAAATCGAAGTGCTTGTATTCAAATCATTTACACGCATGCAACTGTCCACAAACTATTAGAATTAACATATCAAATTTATGCTCTCTATCTCTTGCACACACACACACACAAACATCTCTCTCTCTCTCTCTCTCTCTCTCTCTCTCTCTCTCTCTCTCTCTCTCTCTCTCTCTCTCTCCTCTCTCTCTCTCTCTCTCTCTCTCTCTCTTCTCTTTCATTGGGGGGGACGGGATAGCCTAGTGGTCAGAACATTGCACTTGCAATTTGACGACCTGGGTTCGATTCCAGTTCGAGGGGGTTTTTCCCCTGGAATTAACATCAGTGCAGATTCCACTCTCCCCAAAAGTCCTTCGGATGAGACTATAAACCGAGGCCCTGTGTGCGAACGCTCAGAGAACATCTTGTTG
This sequence comes from Stramonita haemastoma, assembly GCA_030674155.1. Classification (NCBI taxonomy): domain Eukaryota; kingdom Metazoa; phylum Mollusca; class Gastropoda; order Neogastropoda; family Muricidae; genus Stramonita; species Stramonita haemastoma. The sequence goes on from CM060317.1 coordinate 10,616,596, forward strand.
CACACGTTAAATCTGTTCCACTTTTCGTAAGAGTAGGCCATTGTGTGCCGGTGGGAGCAGATGATTTAAAAAACTGCACACACATGGGGACTGGATGTAAAAAGGCACATGAGTTCTTATTCCATTATCCTTGATATAAAAGATTAGATAGATAAATAGCTTTTTAAAATTTCGTCAAATATGAGTTCTTGGGGGGGAAAAAAGGGAGTTAAAGCAAGGAGATTGTTTTGTGCAGATGAGGATTTTCAGAGTGGTAAAGAAACAAAAAATAGAGCAACTTATTGCATTCAAATAACAGTAAAATTGAGAATACAAATACTTGATTATCTGAAGAAAAAAAAAGAAATTTATGTATAGTTTGTAATTATTTTCATTAACGTTAGAAGATAATGCCTTAAGAGTAATCTTTAATTCACTGATGTACAGGTAAACATGTAAAAGTGTTTGAATCAAACTGTGGTAGTCTCTGAGCTTACTGAAGCTACTCGGTGCTTTCAGGAGCTGTGGAGCCAGAATCCTGTGCCCAAGAATCTGCTGTGGACAAGTCACCAGGGACTGAACAGGTATGGTTTTATTTACTCTTCTCTGTATGTACTGTACTTGTTTTACTAGCCATCTTGCTTTCATGAAGAATGCCTTTAAAATAAAATTTCTTAAAATCCATGAAATTTTTATCAGCACCACAGCAAAAGTGATTGCATTCTTTATAAAAACCAAAACTGTTAGAGCAAAAGTGTTACAACACCATGGTCTGTACTGCAGTCAGAATGTTCATTATACCCCACCTCTGAAAACAGGTACACCCAAGACAAAAATGTAATGGATTCCAAGATATATCATACTCATTCACTCGTGCACAGTGAATCTACAGAGAGTTATTTAGTATATTTAGGGTTTGTACATGAACCTGGGAATCTGAAACAGTCATGGGAGGTGTTTAGGAAATATCAGGAGTCTTTTTGCCTGTAGGAGACCTGCCTATCTGACTTTTTATATATAGATATTTTGACCCCAGATATGAAAGTACACATTCGCTGATAAAAAAAAAAGATTAAGACATCCACAAAAAAGGAGAAAAAAATGAAACTGTGACAAACAGTATAAGGGACAATACATCTATGCGTTTTTTTGTATTGCAGGGGTTTAGACTTGGGTACTCTGGAGCGCTTTTGTGAATGGAGGAGTTCAAAATATTTTGCTACCTGTGTGTACCATTACTTAAAATCTGTCTCACTCTGTTGCTCATACAGCATTTATTCAAATCATTCAGTTTATCTTGAGCTTTTAAAAAAAACACAATTATGTATAATTTGATTTTGATCTATTTCTTATAAGCTATCAGTTTTTTGGGTTTTTTTTTTTTTTTTGCTTTTTGACAGTTATCATTCCATCACACATTATCAATATTTTCATGAGATGTTAGTCGTTTACTTTTAGGGATAGACTCATTAACTGCTGATAAAATTGCATATGTAAAAGATGAATATAAACAATCAGTATACTGGCTGTCTATATCCAGTGTGTTATATGATAGCAGAAGAGTTGTACATTTTGCCCAGTTAGTATGTGCCAATTTCTTCCGCAGTTCATCATAGTAGTAGTACAGGCTAATATATTGACACATAAGCACACACACGCACACTACTCACTCACTCACTCACTCACTCACATCACTCACTCACTCACTCACTCACTCACACCTCACTCACTCACTCACTCATCACTCACTCACATCCCACCACTCTCTGATTCAGCAGTGTTTTTGCCTGTCTGGCATGTCAAAGATCACAGGAGATAAGATTCAAATTTTCTTTTCTGTGGATGAGAAAAAGGATGCATGTTTGTGCGCATGCATGCATGCTCTTTCATCTGTGTTGTCTTGCTATTTGCTAGGATGACTTGTTGACAAAGTTTAACTAAGGAAAGTTGCTTAAAACTCTATGTAAGCAAACCAGAGCCATTAGAATGTTTCTTCTTTTTATCTCCAGGAGGAGGAGGACATCACCAGGCTTCAAGGACACCACAGTGCATCAGGAGGACGCTTCCTTTGTCATCATCAAGGACGTTTCATTGATGTGTACCCCTTCAGTCACCAAGAATACCCACAACACATCCTTGTGCAAAACCTCCAATACTCAGTGGAAGCTGACACGACGGGGAAAAATTGACTTGAAACGCGAGTGCTGTGTACGTGTGCAAAACCTCCAATACTTCGTGGAATATGGGGAAAACAGCAACATGAAACAGAGGAGTGGTATGTACTTGTGCAAAGTCTCCAATACTTTGTGGAACTTGCAATGTGGATCAGTATAAATAGCATCCCCATCTTCTGGAATTCTGTGCAAGAAATTTCCACTTTTCTATTTCGCTCTTTGTTTCTCTCTTTTTCCTTACCTTTCTATCATCTCTCTTGTATACTTTCTGCCTTCCCAGTCCATTCTACTGCCTTTTTTTTCTAGCAAATCTTTGAAACAGTATTCTGCTTTCATTATATGACATTTTGCCAGTGTGCTTTTTTTCATTCTGGTGACCAGGTAGTGATACTTAGACACTGGGATGGGCACAGGGTGTCCATTCTGCAGTGGTATTTGCCCATGTGGCACTTTTTATGTATATTTTTGTACTTGAACATGTTTTTCTTTTTTTATATTTTTTCTGTAATCTGGGATGATAAATTAAGCGAAATGGCTGGCATCCTCAGCACAACCTGGTTTATTTGCCTTAAGGAATGAAATGATTTAAGTATTGTCATTTTTCAAGTGGGTGGTGTTAGATATTTGAAAGTATTAGGAAGTGTTGGTTTTGAGCCTGAAGTTGAAAGTTACTGGAGCCACTGAAACTGAATGAAGTGACAGCTCTGGTATGGCTTTCGTGGTTGGTAGGGTTATAAACGATATGGTATTGTGTGGTATGTAAATCATGCAAAACCTGGGTAAAACAGTTCCACGAAGCATGAGGGGTGTGCACAAAAACTGAACACTTCACACAAACCAACGCTACATTTTCATCATCACTCACAACAAACGCAGTTATCAACTGCGTATACATTTTTGCAAGTCTGCTTTGAGTGCATGCCTCAGCACACACTAGAGCAACAGCAGACTGAGACAGATGTGTTCCGATGTCAAACCACCTTAGAATGCACAGGTCACTCTGCACGAGGGCAGTTTTAGCTCTGAACGTTAGTTAGGGACAAGTGACTGAAAGAACTCGTTAACAAGAGAGGGAAGTGGAGGGGAAAGAGGTTCTGCTGTTGTTGTTGGGACTTTTTACCTGTGAAGAGAGGTGTGTAATTGAATGGAAAAGGGGATAAAGAGAGCTGGCAGAGGAATGCAGTTTTCTTTTTTTTTAAAGTTTGAGGTAATTTTATTATGCCTGAAACAGAATGGCGGGTATCGCCATTTCAGCCTGCTTTTGTTCGCTTTAACTCATCCTGTCAGTTCTCTCCCTTCATTTTCAGTCATGGATCAATGTTTTTGTTTTGATAAACAGGGTAATAGATAATTGAAGAAAATGTTTTAGTCTTGTTGAGCCGATAATTTTAGTGATGATTTTTCTTTAGCAAGCTTTTACTTCTTTTTTTTTAAAAGGAATAATGGAATCACTTTATTTGTCAAGAAACTCTTGAGCCAAGAAGCTCCTCAATGCTTGTAAGCCCATAAATACAGCTGGACAGGACATACCATTATTTTTTCCAATCCAGCCACAGCTGCCGGTGTAAAGTGAAGGACAGAAGATTTCAACCAAACCAGCCAGTTTTCTTTTCTCTACAACATCTTTCATAATCATTTTTTGCCACATTGGTTCTGTGGTCTGGACGGGGGATTTGCAGAAACTTTTGGGGTTATCTTTTTTTCAAAGGATTGAATCTTAATTCCTGTTTTTGCAGTTAAGGTTTACCTTGGAGTTCATTGTTAATGCTTCGAAGAACAATGTCATCAGCCATCTGCAGATTGCAAATAAGTGTTACCAGGTCAGACGGGGGGAGGGGGGGGGATGTTATCCTCTGAGCCTTATCTAGTACTGTTAAGTTACTAGAAATGCAAGAAAAAGGGGAGGGCTAGTAGAAAGAGCTTTTTTCTGGACCTGGCCATTCATTTCTATTTTGGGTTAAATATTTCTCAAAATTGAACAAAACTGGTTTTTTAAAATGACGTGGGAAGAAAACCACTCTGCTGATAGCAGAACGGAAATTTGTCCCAAAAATCTAAATAGCAGCCTAAGCTGGTAGGATTGGTAAATTATGATTGAAATAATGCTCCATACCACTGTGTCTACAGCTATGTACCATTGTGTTTACCTGCTGTTGTGTCACATGCATTCAGACTGACTGACCAACCAACAGCCCCTACCCAATGCATGCATTCAGACTGACTGACGACCGACAGCCCCTACCCAATGCATGCTAACTGTTATTGCTAACTCTAACACTAACCTTGTTTCTTAATCCTGGCCCCTCATGCGGACACAAAGACAGGTAGATACCTTGGTACAAGCTGACAACAGTGGTCAAATATTTTTTGCTGGGGTCTGAGGGAGAGGGGGTAGCTTTGTCAGAAAAGGGTGGCAGAGATACCACTTTATGTCACAGCAGATTTCCCAGTGTGCAATTCGGCTGCTCTCCCTGGGGAGAGTGCGTTGCCACAAGTGCAGTGCCACCTTTTAAAAATTTTTTTATTCCTGTCTGCAACTGTATTTGTTTATTGATGGGCACAGGATGTCCATTTCTGAAGTGTTACATTTTATACATATGTTTGTACTTTAACATGTTTATTATCCCTTTTTTTAATACATTTTTTGTAATCTGGGGATGATAAATGAAACAGTATGGCTGGCATCCTCAGCACACCCAGGTTTATTAGCCTCAAGGAATGAAATGATTTAGGTATTGTGTCATTTAATTTTTTTTTCTCAAATGGCCAGTGTTATTATTTGAAAGTATTAGGTGGTATTGATTTTGAACCAGAAGTTGAAAGTTGCTGAAGCCACTGAAACTGAATGAGGTGACAGCTGTCGTGGTTGGTAGGGCTAAAAACAGTATGGTATGGTATGGTATGGTGTGTGCTTTTGTTTGGGGGTGCGGGGTCTCTTTTAAAAAAAAAAAAAAAGAATGTGACTGTATCCTTTGATATAGGTAGCAATAAAAGGTAAAAGGTAAAGGTGTCCCATAACCTGTGTGGTCGTAGGAGAGCGAGGCGTCAGAGACCTCAGTTTCTCTAAGGGCCAGCATATTGAGGGCAGTGCCCATCTCCTCTCCCTTGCTGCTTTACCTTCCCTGACCCTAAAGAGGGCAGGTACCCATTAACAGCTGGTGAACTGGGGGGACTGTACTGTAGCCCAGGCGCGCAAACGGTCACCCATCCAATTGGTAACCACACTCAATGCTGCTTAACTTGGCTGGGTTAAAGCGA
>CM060317.1:10627006-10689506 GCA_030674155.1 Stramonita haemastoma
CATCATACTCATCAATGCTAGTGTGGCCCACTTCTCTGGTCACATACCCCTATCATCATCATTATTATTGTCATCAATGCAAACCACCCCATCACCATCATTATTTTATATATTTTTTATTTGTTTTATTTATTCTTTAATTTAAGGATAATGGAATAAGCACTAATGTGCTTTTTTTTACATCCAGTCCCTGTGTGTAAGCAGTTTTGTCGATCTTGTCATCTGTTCCCACCGGCACACGATGGCCTACTCTTATAAAAAGCGGAACAGGATTTAACATGTGTGCAAGATGTTCTGCGTGCATTGGCACACAGGGTCTCGGTTTATAGTCTCACCGGGGCCTTGGTTTATTGTCTCATCCAAAGGAATGCATGTGGCCCACTTCACTTGGTCACATACCTCTATCATCTACTTCTATTGGTCATAAAAATGTATGCAAATGTTTCCAATGTACATGTGTGTGTGTGTGTGTGTGTGTGTGGTGTGTGTGTGTGTGTGTGTGTGTGTGTGTGTGTGTGTGTGTGTGTGAGAGTGTGGGTGAGGGGAGAGAGAGAGAGAGAGAGAGAGCTGTGTGAGCTGTGTTTGAGTGTGGATGCATGGACATTCTGATTCGTGTATGAGTGTTTGTGATTTTACTTGGGTGAGTCCTGTGACTGGCTGAGGTATTGCTGATTTCTAGGTGCTTTTATTGTGATGGGTGTATTCTAATATTCGGCTGCTGTGTTGTGGGTATTATTTTTGTGGTATTCATATATTTACATGTTTACCATTTCAATGTATGGCTTGTACCCGCTTGATTTTCTCTATGAGACTGTGTTTTGAATTTGAAACATGCTTAAAAATTTTTTTTTTACTACATCTAGTCCTGGCATGTATGCTGTTTTGTAAATTTAGTCATCCGTTCCCATTGGCACACAATGGCTTACTCTTCCAAAAAGTGGAACAGGTTTTAACAAGTGAGCAAGATGTTCTGTGTGGGTTCACGCATGGGTTCTCAGTCTCTTGTTCTTGTTGTTGTTCCTAATCTTCTTATGAGTGAGTCTTGGTTTATAGCCTCATCAATAAATTCATGCAAACATGCATTTTTGCATAAGAAAGAGAGTGTCTGTGTGTTTAGTGAGCGTGTCATGAGAGTATGTATAGTCTTCTCCCTGCCTGCGCAATTCACATGTATCAAAGCTTATGTGCACAACAGTCGTGCATTGTGTAGTTCACTGTGTTGTGCTTTGTTGTGCTTCTTTCTTGTTGCTGTTGTTATTGTTGTTGTTGTTGTTGTTCTTCTTCTTCTTTTATTTTTCTTCTTCTTCGACACGTTGTCGTCTTCGTCGTCGTCGTCTTCTTCTTCATCTTCTTTGTCTTCTTTTTTTCATCAAACTCTCAACAGCAACTTTTGTTGTCTGTCATATGAGCAAAAATGCGCTGTGCTGCTGTTAAACGCCTGACAAGTCAGGCCCAGCGCATCCAACTTCGGCATGGGAGAGAATTGTTATCTTTTAAGCCTTTCTGAAAAATAAGGCAGAAGAATGAACCAAGATGGCAGAAAATAGGCACCAGAAAGAAAAGGTACGAGGCAGAAACAAAGAGAGGGATAGAAAAGAGGGAATTCCTAGCACATAATTTCCAAAAAGTTGGGATGGTATTTATACCGACAGGCTTCTGGCATCCTTGCGGGGGGAGTACTGTTTATTTTCTTGTCTAGTTTAAAATCAAAATTTTTTTATATTCTTTTATATCAAGGATAATGGAAATAAGCACTCGTGTGCTTGTTTTTTACATCCAGCCCATGTGTATATGCAGGTTTGTAAATCTTGTCATCTGTTCCCACTGGCACACAATGACCTACTCTTACAAAAAGCGGAACAGGATTTAAAGTGTGCGCAAGATGTTCTGCATGCGTTCGCACACAGGGCCTTGGTTTATAGTCTCATCCGAAGGACTTTTGGGGAGAGTGGAGTCGGCACTTATGTATTGCGTTGTGGTGTAAGGGTGTTGTATTGCATTGTGTTGGATTGGATTGTATTATATTGGATTATATTGCATTGCTTTGTGTTGTATTGGATTAGATTGTGTTGCATTGTATTGTGTTGTATCTTATTGTAAACTATTATACTGTATTGTATTGTTTTGTCATATTGCATTGTATTATGTTTGTGATGCATTGTATAGTGTTGTGTTGTAATGCATTGTATTGTATCATGTTATACTGTATTGTCTTCTGTTGTATTGGATCATATTGTATTGTATTCTATTGTATCGGATCATATTGTGTTGCGTTGTGTTGTGTCATATTGTGTTGTATTATATTGCATTGTGTTGTGTTATACTGTATTGTTGTAGTGTATTGTGTCCTATTTTATTGTGTTGGATTTTATTGTATTGTGTTGCTTTATATTGCGTTGCTTTGAATAGCATTGTATCATATTGTGTTCCATTGTGTTGTTTTATGTTGTATTATATTGCGTTGCATTGCATTGTATTGTATTGCATGGTATTGTACTGTATCGTATTTTATGCTATTTTCAGTCATAGTAGACTAATTTTCTCATGAAAATGATGCTGCATCCCCACCAGAGTGAGTGAGTTGCTACAAGAGCATGCATCATCCCCCCCCCCCCCCTGCACTCCTCATCTCTACCCTCACCCCCCTCACCCCTCCTTTTTCCCCAGTCTGCGTGTGTATTTGTTTCCGATGCAAATGACTTTCTCCAACAGAATTTGTTGTCAGGGACATTTGTCTTGTTGTCATGGGGTCTTTTATGTGTGGTAAGCGCAAGTTGCATTGTGGGTTTTGCTGGTTTTCCATCTCTTCTGAAAGACTAGCACTCACACCACCACTACAGGTCTAGTGGATGTGGGGGAATGAAAAGAAAGCAATTATCAAATCAATGGGTGACAACCATCCTCCTCCTCTGAAGTCGCAGTATGGCTGCCTCTATGGCGAGGTACTTTAAAATAGTCATACATGCAAACTTCTCATTCAGTGTGCAATTTCAATCCCACAGTGATTCCCAGGTGGGATGAGTGAGTCAGAGAACTCATTCTGGGTGACCCCCCAGTGTTAAGCTGGGGAACAACAACAACAACAACCATCATCTCAGAATAGAAGAACAAACATCTTTTTAAGACTCCCGCATTGGGCACAACAGGCTAAATCACCACATGTCTACAAAGCTGAAATTCATTCCCTCTCCCCTGTGTGCCTGTGGTAACGAAAAGCAGACTAGTGAACACATCCTTCAAAGAGGCTGTACAGTGACCCAAGGAAGATTGTGTGGCTGACAGAGGTAACCCTGCAAACCAAGCTGTACGGCCCACGAGAGCTGCTGGAAAAGACATGCCATTATATTTCTCCAGACACATCAGACAGGATCTCTGGACACTGTCACAAATACTAACCAAAACTAGACCAGGCTGAATTAATAAAAAAAAAAAAAAAAACCAGATTGTAAAAGACAAGTCCACCGTATGTTTATAGAATGCTGCAAGCAACAACAACAGCAACAAAAAAAGAAGTAAAAAAAACCCTTACAGTTACACTTCTACAGAGAAAACTTTAATTTTTAACAACCCTCCCTCCCCTACCCTGTACAGTGAAAAGCAAAACATGGTTATATGTCGATCTGGAAAAAAAAGAAGAGAATTTCTGACAAAGTAATAACAGGTTAGAAAGTAACAACTATGAAGTTGGCGAACACAAGGTATGATTATGTATGTACGTATGCATGCATGCATACGCACATACATAATCATACCTTGTGTGCATGCATGCATGTATATATGTATGTATGTATGTATATATATATATATATATATGTATGTATGTATACGTATGTATGCATATGTATGTATGTATGTATGTATGTATTGTAATGTAATGGTATGTATGTATGTATGTATGTATGTATGTATGTATGTATGTATGCATGCATGTATGCATGCATGCATGCATGCATGTATGCGTATGTATGCATGTGTATGTATTACATGGATGTATGGATGGATGTATGTATGTATATGTATGTATGTATGTATGCCTATCTATGTATGTATGTATGCCTATCTATGTATATATATATGTATAGATGTATGGGTTTTTGAAAATTCTTTTATTTCAAGGATAGTAAAATAAGTACTCGTGTGCTTTTTTTATTTTTTTAATTTTTACATCCTGTCCCAGTGTGTATGCAGTATCGTAAAATTGTCATTTATTCCCACCGGCACACAATGGCCTACTTTTCCGAAAAGTGGAACGGATTTTAATGTGTTCGCAAGATGTCCTGCATGTGTTCACACACAGGACTTTGGTTTATAGGTGATGTGTGGTGGTGATGGTAATTTGTGGTGGTAATGGTGATGTGTAGTGTTGATAGCAGGGATGTGTTGTGGTGATAGTGGTCTGTGGTGGTGAGGGTGATGTGGTGGTGATAGTGGTGTATGGTGGTGATGGTGATCTGTGATGTTGGTAGTGATGTATAAAAAGCTGTTCCACTTCTCGTAAGAGTAGGCCATTATGTGCAGGTGGGAATAGATGAAAAAATGTACAAAGCCGCATTCACACGGGGAGTGGATACAAAGAAGCACACAAGTATTTATCTCATTAACCTCAAAATAAAAGAATAATGAGAATTAAAAAAGCAATTGCAGCAACAGCATATGTAACAACAGTAATAATAGTGGAAATAGTAATACTGCTACTGCATAGTTCCCAGGTTGATCGGCATTGAGTTTGAGTAGTCTGAACAGGTCTGTTTGGTGCACCCCAAATTATTTCTATGATGCTTTTGCCAATGTCACAGTCAAACTTTTATTTCCAGAAGGTTTATTGCTATTTTCATCAAGTCATCTGTCTATTTTTTTGGTGTAAAATCACACACACACACACACACACACACACACACACACACACACACACACACACACACACACACACACACACACACACATATATATATATATATATATATATATATATATATATATATATATATATATATATATAATATATATATATATATATTGCAACAAAACAAACAAAACAACCCAACAAAATTAAACAAACAGAACAAAACTTTAAAAACTCTATCAGGAGAGCAGTTGCACCTCTTGTATTTTTCATGTATTCTTTTTCTCTATATGTGTTTGATTTCCCCTTCGTTTACTGATTTTAAGGTATTATTTACTGAGTGAAAACAAACTAAGAAAATGAACCGGGAGGTCCAATCAGTTGTAGTAGATTTTGTACATTGCACCGCTTCTTACTGTTCTCTTTCGCAAAGGTTTATGGGATATGAAGAAATCCGCCATGTTGACATAATTGCATATCGCCGCCATGTTCCATTGATATCAGTACTGTTATTTTTTATTAATGTTGCTGAAAATTAGGAGATGCTCCTCTGAATTCGGCGTGAGCAACAAGCAGGCGTCACGAATAAACGACATATACAGTGTACAAGTAAGTATCTTTTTCGGAATTTTAAAAGTAATCAAGCGAACTAGAGCAACACCGAAGAGGAAGATACGTGGTTCGGTACGCTAGGCCTAGGCCCTAGCTTGCGGCGTTGGTTGCTGGTTACCTACGCGGCTTGCCTTTGTTGCGCTCTTTTTATTTGGATTATTAAAGCTTTTAGCCTACTGCGATCACTCGTGAGAGCTTTTTGCCAATCTGCAAATGACTCATTTGCACTGACTTGGCTATGTATTTTTGACAACTGTCTTGTTAGGCCTAGGCCCTATTGTAGCAATGTATGTAAACCGGGCTGAGGGGGCAAACGTAAATAAAATACGGAGTGGGAGGAATTTTGGTACACTTTCTTTCTAGAACTTGGATAATTTGCTCATGTTAGCACTAGTTACGGGAATTTCTTTGAAAATGTTAAACATGGCATTAGGCCTAGAATTAGGGCAAAGGCATAAACATCCCCGATTGTGAATCTCCCAATAGGCCCTATTTCAAGTATTCGAGAAAAAAAAATCTCCATGGGTTGGCAGGTAGGCCTGCCTAATCAGAAGTTAGCCTATGGTGGTAGGCCTAACCAGTAGGCCTAGCCTAGCCTTGCTGATGCTTCGCTCACCATTGGCATGGCCCCCAAGCAGAGCACTGGCCTGCACATTTTTTACTCCAGCTTTTCACACACACACACCTCCACCAGGCTATTTGTCTATTGTTATTGTTAGTAGAACTAATGATAGTATGAATGTTCATGAATTACTGAAACTGTAAAAGAGTGTGACATACATTGATGCAACATGTGGATCTGTAGATGAGAGAGGTAGGCTAATGGCACCAGTTTAAAAGGTGAAACAAGTATAAGTGCCGGTTTGAACTTATTGAAGTGTGACTGTGGTGCTTTGATCCCTATTTTGTGTCCAAAATGGCAAAAGAGTATTTAAAATATTTCCTCAATCCCCTAGACCGTGAGTGGTGGTCTGGGTGCTAGTCTTTCGGATGAGATGTTAAAATGAGGTCATGTGTGTAATTCAATACAGGCATTTAGCACACTTAAAGTTAAAAGAACACATGGGAATAAGAGAGTTAGTTGTCCCTGGCAAAAGTCTGTAGAAAAAAGCCACTTTGATAGTTGATCATAAGGGAAACAAATTTATGTTACATGGAATAGGTTACCCATGTGCAGAGAACTCTATACCGTGACTTAAAGTGGTATACAATACAAATTACAATGCAATTCATTCAATTTCAGTACATCACTACATCATTACATCATGTGTCTACATTAACACTTGGACCGTATCCTTTCAAAAATGGCTGCCCAAGATGCTGCCAATTCATGTTATTGTTGTAACCTGTTAAGTACTGAAGTATTAAAGAATAACTTCATATATTGTTTGTTTCCTTATGCTTTAACCCCCCCCCCTCCCCCTGAACTCCTCATGTGGACCATCCATAATTACCATGCATGATTGGTCAGTTTCTTTTTTTTGTCATTTCCTGGTGTCTTGCATTTGCCATTTGTAATGTTACGAACTTTTCATAGAATTACCTAATTTTTAATGTGTTTTTTTCATTGGATACTTTAGTTTTTATTGCATGATATTGATAATAACATGCTAGCAATTAAAAATAGGCCTCCGATGCATTGCAATTCATTGTGTGGTGTGGGTCACATAATTAATATATATTGAATAGGTCTGCCTTTTAGGTTTGATAATTTGCTCACAAGCTGTCAGAGATTCATGACAGAGTAAACTTGTGCTGTTTAAATTACAAGTCGGTTCTGTAGAGTTCACAGGTCAGTTGACTGTCAGAGTGTAATGACGGTTACCAAGTAAACTAAGAGTAAGACAGAAACTGAGAAAGGGAGTAATGCACTCTTTTCTTGAAGTCATTCTGTTACATGTGACGGTATCAGGGTATGTCTGCTATTTTAATCATCAGAAACTGACAGCTTGTGAAAAGATTCCTCTTAAGTTCTTTTCACTATGTATTATTAATTTAAATTTCAATGCAAATTCAAACCAAGAAGTTGAATAGTTTTAGCTGAATCATAGTTAACTTCACTGATGCTATGATGTTATAATTTTCAAAGATGGGAAGGTCATAATTGCTTATGAATCGACTTACAGGTGAGAGCCATGACTCATTTCCCTTGCTGGAAGATGGAAAGTTGGTTCACTGGCCAGGCGGTTTTAACCCTCAGAGGATGGCTGTCGGCTATAGCAGATTAGTGTAAAGCAACGGTTTTGGATGGCTGTCCGCTAGAGTGGATTTGCTGTTAGCAGATTTTTCATGTGGCGGTCGCATTGATAATATGACTAGTGCAGCTTAACATAGCTTCGTGAGCCTGTCCAAGGTCGAATGCAGAGCATTGTCAGGTGATTCCGTTTGTTCTGAACTCTTTGTTTATGGTTGCAGAAAGTAGCCGACACAGACTAGCGATACAGAGTACACAATTCAGAGTATTTTCTTCATGCTAGTCAAAGCTCAAATATTAAAGTGAGAGTTTCAATCTTTTGATATGTACTAATCCAGTGTGTTATTGATAGTTTCAGAAATATTCATTTTCTTACTATGTCAGTATGTGTTTTGTATTTTTTATGATTTAAATTTTTTTTAATTTTTTTTTTTACTAACCATGATTACAAATACTGAAATAGGCCATATGTGGGATGAAGCAAGGGAGAGAACTGGCCGTCCTGATTGAATTAAGATTCATAAACACACACTGACAATATATATGTGCATGCATGCACACAGCACGGCAGTTTACCCATCCCAAAATCGGACCCTTTAGTTAGCGCAACGCTGGCTCTGTTATTCTCTGACTGACCCTATCCATTCGGCTACACTGTAAGCGAAATTCCATAGCACAGCAGGCAGGCTGGCTCAGGCTCCCTTCTATTTCTCTGTAGTTGAGAAACCCAGCTTTCCGATTAATGTGACAAAAGTTGTCATAAAACGTAAACTAGAGTTGCTATGTGAATGTGGAAAAGTGCTGCGAGTTGCTCAATATGCATGGATTAATCTGTGAAAGAATGGTGCTGTAAAACGATCTGTAAGTAATAAATGCAACATTTTGAAGTTCCTCATTTGTATTATTCAGTGTTCGTTGTCTGCTTCTGCTTCGTGTGTAGCTTACTAGGCTAGTATGTGTTGTGTTAGTGTAAGTGTGTGTGTGTGTGTGTGTGTGTGTGTGTGTGTGTGCGCGTGCGTGTGTGTGCGTGCCTGCCTGCGTGCGTGCGCGCGTGCGTGTGTGTGTGTGTGTGTGTGCGTGCGCATACCAGGTTCAGTGTAAGAGTGGTTTAGAGATTTTTTGTGATTATCTTCCATCATCTGGTCACTTTTCTATTCATATAGTGAAGAACAAATTAACAAACAAACAAAACGAAAGAAAGAAAAGAAAGAAAAAAATCTTAGGAAAAGCACATTGCCATAGGTATGTCCTCGTGTCTAAAATTAAATTTCAATGACAGCATTCATTCTCTCTCTCTCTCTCTCTCTCTCTCTCTCTCTCTCTCTCTCTCTCTCTCTCTCTCTCTCTCTCTCTCTGGTGTGTGTGTGTGTGTGTGTGTGTGTGTGTGCGTGCGTGCGTGCGTGCGTGTGCGTGCGTGCGCGCACGCACGCGCACACACACACACCTAAAATGTTGAGCTTCTTTTTGGTTTTGTTGAATAATTACTGCCTTAAATCTTTGTGTTGAAAAGTAATGTTAGTTATATCTTTAAAAGAAAAGTACATAAAGAGATTTACAAGTACTTTGTGCACTGACACTCAGTAACATAACAGCAACAAAATAAGTAGAATGCATAGACCTTTAGACCTAGATAGGCTATTTAGTAGACGGCCACATATGGTAGACATCTGTGTTATATCACATCCCCCTGAAATCAGGCTGTTCCATGCAGGGCTATGTGCCTTTAGGCCTGTAAGTCTGGTAGGCTACTCTGTAAGGACTTATTGACCTTGGTGCAAAAATAGCGCTGTTTGACTGGGACTAAGAGAGACGTTTAGCTATCTCGCGTTGCAGATGTTGACATTGGTGCAATGTGGCTTTTGACTCTGACACTGGGGGATGAGTGGAGGTGAAAAGTGATGCTGGTTTGTTAAGTTTTTCGGCCTCTGCCTTCTTTTCTCTCCCACTGCCGAACTAAAAGTATTAGAATGAGTTGGTGTGACAGTAGTACTGGAAGGACTCTTGATTCCATAACCATATCAGACACATGTGCATACAGTGATAAATGTGTGTGTTGACACCGTTACATGCATTCATTTGTAGCAGGTCTGACCAAAGTGACAGCACAATAAGCTCATGATGCTTTTAAGATGTCTAGATTTTAATTTGTGATTATCTAGATCTCACTCTGAGTCTGAATCTCTCTATCACCTTGTGATCTGCTGACCTGGGTTTGAATCCCGTTCAAGGGGATTTTTCCCCCATAGTTTACATCAGGCTGACTCCACCCCCTGCAAACACAGGCAGAACATACTGCACATTAAAAATTGTTTTGCTTTTCAGAGTAGGCCAATGTGTGCTGGTGGGAATGGATATAAAATTGACAAGACTGCATACACACAGGGATGACTGCATACACACAGGGACTGTGTAAAAAAAGAACATGAATGCTTATCTTATTATCCTCAAGATGATATAATAAAAGAAATAAATGAATAAATAATTTCTGATATGGCCCCTCTTTATCCAAAGATGTACTGAGAACACGCTAATTACTGCTGTTTAATCAGATTGTTTTTCTTGGTGTATCTTATTATGTTATTCAGGGTTCGCGATAACCGGTAATTGTCGGTATTTTACCGATTGTAAACAGGGAATACCGAAAATTTTCGAAGCAGCCGGTACCGCGTACCGATTCTGTTTGCCTGTGACCGATTAGATTTCCGTCTAAAAAAAAAAGTCTGAAGTGACATTTTCTGACAGTCTGTCATGCGCCTGTACTGTGCTTACGCACCTACCCCTTCCCACCCCTTCCCACCCCTTCCGACGAACATCTTTGGCGCCAGCCTGATTAGCCTAGCACGCAGAACAGCAAGCTTTACTGTGAAAGAATAGAGCTTCGCCCTCTTCTCGGCATGACAGTGACTTCCATTCACAATGAGTAAATGGGGCCTAGATTTATTTATTCTTTTATTCTTTTAATCTTTTTATATCAAGGATAATGGAATTAACACTCCTGTGCTTTTTTACATCCAGTCCCCGTGTGTATGCAGTTTTGTAAATGTCATCTGTTCCCACCGGCACACAATGGCCTGCTCTTACGAAAAGCCAAAAGTGGACGGTCTATGACTATGAATTTGCGCGTTGCTTTGAGAGAGAAGAGTCGAAAACAAAATCTTAATTGAACGAAATATCTAGATGAGCGCTAAGCATAGAAACAAGAAAGAAGAATATAAGTCACACGAATGATGTCATGCAAAACAACAGACTGACATGGACAGTGGCACAGGCGCTAGAAAAAAAATCCTATTTCTTGCGTAGCTTCGTGCCCAAGAGGCGAGTGGCAGCAGCACGGCAGTCAAAGTCTGAGAGATTTGCGTTCGATTTAGATTTAGTTTTGCTGCCGAACAATCCCCCCCTCCCCCACCCCCTCACTGAATAGTTTCGTTTTGTTCACAGTACGTACCGGATTTTATTTTCTGGGGACCGATTTTGGGGGAGTTGGTCAAGATATCTCTGAAATGGCAACTCGCAGTACCGGTTTTAAAAAATCCTAGCGCGAACCCTGGTTATTTCTTATCTTTGATGTCTTCAGATCTCTCTCTCTCTCTCTCTTCTCTCTCTCTCTCTCTCTCTCTCTCTCTCTCTCTCTCTCTCTCTCTCTCTCTCTCTCTCTCTCTCTCTCTGTGTCTCTCTGTGTCTCTCTGTGTCTCTCTCTCTCTCTGTCTCTCTGTCTCTCTCTGTCTCTCTCTGTCTCTCTCTGTCTCTCTCTCTCTCTCTCTCTCTCTCTCTCTCTCTCTCTCTCTCTCTCTTTGATGTTATTTGATTAAATAGAAATGAATGCCCAAAGTAGTAGTTTTCCCTCATTCCTCATATATTACTTGATTAGTCTTATACTATAGTTTTATTTTTTATTAAAATTCTTTTACTCCACTTAAAAGTCGCGGCAGATTTCTTTGCATGAAATTTGGGCTGCACTCCCCGGGGAAGCGTGTCACCACAAGGGCAGTGCCATCCATTATTTTTTTCCTATTCTTGTCAGCAACTGTATTTTGTTTTCCTGTCAAGAGTCTGAGTGGCTTTTTTTCAAGAGTTTTGCCAGGGAAACTTGTTTCCGTGGGTTTTTTTAATGTGCACTTAACAATTTTGTGTAACACATGGGACCTAGGTTTATCGTCTCATATGAAAGACTAGCACCCGGACCACCACTCATGGTTTAATGGATGGGGGGGGGGGGGGGGGGGGGGGGGGGTTGCCCGAACGGACACTTTGAGCCCAGACTTTTTGCTTTGTAGGTAGGAGCATTACATCTAGACCACCGATTCACTATTGTTCCTTGGCTAGACTAGAGCTCCAAGGTTCACCAATGGTGAGATACATTATATGCAACCATTCTGACCCACCTTCATATTTAATCAATTTATTAACGTAACTGCATTCCAACTTTGGGGATGATGACTAAACTAGTATACATGGCACCTGTGTCACAGTGTGTATGTCAACTGTCATCCCTTCCTACTGGCATGAAGTGGCCTCCTTTTCCAAATGTCAGAACAAATTATTAACATGTGCATTACATGTTCAGTGTACATTCTTACATGGTGCCTCAGATTATAGTCTCATTCTAAGGACTCCGACCAAGGGGATCATCATCAAGCCAGTAATATTAATAATATTAACTCTTTAGCAATGTTCTCTAAACCAGGTGCCTATGTCATGTGGTTGTTCAATCCCAGGCCATCAGATCATAAGCATAATGCTTTAAGAACTAGGCTGCATCACCCCCAATTAATCTAATAATAATAAGTAATATTCTTTTATATTAGTTATGTTGCCTTAGATGAAGAAAAGAAAAACTGTTGTTCATGGTTATTGGCTGACTTCCCCTTGATAAAAGTCTTTTTTTGTTGTTTTGTAAATGCAGTGCCCTAACAGCATTTCTTCCTCAAGGAGTTAAGGGAGAGTTGAACTCGAAGTCAATTATCACTGAATGGTAATAACTGATAATGTGATAATGCATGTACAGGGAGCTGGATAGCTAATTGGTTAGAGTGCTTGCTTTCCCCCAGTCAAGTTCAGCAACTTTGAGTGTGGGTACAAGTTGAATGGGTGAACATTTGCGCGCCTTGTCTTCAGTGCAGTTCCCCCAGTTCACCCAGCTGTAAATGGTAACCTGCCCTCTTTAGCCTTAGGGCCAGGGAAGGTAAAGCAGCGAGGGAGAGGAGATGGGCGCCACCCTCAATAATTATGCTGGCCCCTAAAGAAGCTGAGGTCTCTGATGCCTCTCTCCCCTATGACCGCCTAGGTTATGGGACACCTTTACTTAGTTTACCTTTACCTTTACTAATGTAGAAAAATGTAATTTGTGATAGGAAGAATTAAATCCATATGCATGTCTTGAATATGATCATAACTGAAGGTTTCCATAGTGTTTAAGATTTGTTCTTGTGTTGCAGGTAACTACAGTGTTGGTTCAGAGTGCATTGTAAAACAAGAAAAATGGATGAAGACAAGGCTACCCGCTTCATTTCATCTTTGGTGAAATCTATCCAGGCCCTCTGCAATGGGTTTGTGGACTTTTCCACCAGCATTGAGGTCATTGGTCACATTCATCTGAACATCGACCGCAGTGTTAAGTTGAACTACGTGCTGACAGAAGAGGTCAGCAAATCGGTCAGTGAGGGCTCCACAGTATTCTCCAGTCACAGTTATCATTCCCAAGCTCCACCCAGTGTGGCCTCTAAGAGTGCCAATGACTCTTCAAACACCAGTCAAAAATCTCGTAAAGACAACGATCCTTTGGGTCTTTCTGCCTTACCCCGTGAAGTGCCAAACACATCCAAATCAGACAGCCATTCTCACAGTTCAAATCGTGTTAACGAAAGCAGCAACTCATCACATTCATTTTCTCGGACTTCAGATGAAATAGTTAAACAAGAAAATAATCGCTCATCTTGCCAACAAGAAGACAGTGCAAACAGACGACGAAAAATGGGCCCAATATCACAAAGAACTCCTTCTCCGGCAGCAAAACGTGTCCGCACAAATGACTATAGCTTGGGTGCCAAGACAGTTATAAAAGAACAGAGTTATGAGGTGATTGAGATCAAAGAGGAACCTGATGACGAGCCTTCTGTCTTCTTTGGGAATTCTGGTTCTGGCCAAGGTAAAAGCTAAAATCACTTTGCTCAACTATGCTTTGAATTATCTTTTTTTTCTGATGCTGGCATCCCCATGATATGAATTTTTAAAAATGAAGTGGGGAGCAGAATGGTAAGGGAGATGAAATGCAAAGGATGTGGTGTTGTGGACATTATCTGCAATGTTGAGATTTTGAAAACTCCTGTCTCTAAACTACTTTGTTAATGATGATGATGATGGTGATTTAAAAAAAAAAAGTTTTTGGTTGTGGCTGCAAAGCAAGACGAAGTTTTAGATATTACTTGCTATATTATTTTGATAAATGTAGATTGGGTACATTTTAAAAAAACTTTCTGATGTTTGCAGGAAGGCAGGGCTTTATTATTGTTTTTGATAACCTGATTCAAAAGCCACATACAGAGAATGCTCTTTGTTCTAGGCATGGTGAGACATTGTTTCATAAAATCATCACATTTCTTGAACAGAATCATTCAGAGATTTGTGGAAGGAATTTTTATTTTTATGAGTTCTAAATCTTGTGCTCGGCTTCCTTCCAAAACTGACGTTGTTGAACCTGTCTTATACTGAATTAATGAGAGTGGTTGGGATATCAGCTGCCATGAAATGGGTCAGAGGTTGATCTAAAAAAAAAAAAAAAAAAAGATTGTGTAAAGGCTCTAATATGGCAGGTTTTTGAGAAATGTCTTACGTGATGATTTCATGCTAGACCTGAATTGTATTCATGAAAAAGATTTGTTTTAGTGCGGTAGGTAAACGATATGTAGTCTTGGTTAATCATAATGTGATAGGTATACAATAATTATGTAGTCTTGGCTTTTCTGCACAGTCTTATTTCAAAATACTTTCATATGTCATGGTTTGTGACAGATATTCAGACTCCAGACTTCACCAACGTTGTCATGGAAAGTTTGGACCGGGTGAATCAGATAGAAGGGTCAGAACTGGGTGATGGCAGTGGGGGTGATGGAATGGGTGGACCACAGCAGCCAGTGTTTCCTGTCATGTTCCATCAAAATGAAGGCATGTCAGGTGGCCCTGTTCCAGGTCCCTCATCAGATCCTCAGTCAGTAGCTTCAACAAGTGGAGGTAGGTGTTGATTTTTTTCCCTTTTGCTGGATCTGTTCTTGTGCATCAGTCAGATTGTAGATGTTGAAAGCAAGCTATCTATCTTTGATGCTGTTCTCATCACACTTTGTTGAAATTTCAGCTCAGTTCTGCCAATGTTTGTTGTTTTTTATTTTATTTTAGTCATATAGTATAGTTCATTCACCACTTTATGCTTCAGTTTCTGTTTTTATTCGCTCATTTTACATTGTAAAGCATACATTTCTGTGTTAATAGTTACTGTTTATTTTGCTTTGATACTAAGAAGTATGCAGTCACACATATTCAGATATTCTATAATTTTTCAAACAATAATGATGATAACAGCTTATTGTGTTTGGGAAAACAATCATGTAAAGAAAAAACTTTTCTGCATAACCTGCCAGGCATCAGATAGAAGGAAAGGTCTTTGTAGTACTACGTAATATTTTATGTGTGGGGGAAAAGTTCCTAAAAAATAGTACATTTTGTCACCAAGAAAAATTGCCCTGAGACTTTAAAACAAAGTTCATAGTTACCTCAGTGGACAAAGGCAGTTTTTAAAAAGGGCAGTTTTCAAGCAAGTTTTAGTTTCTACCGTTGACCCTTTTGTGGTCTAAGGAGAAGCTGGCTTGTCACTTGTATGTCATGATGTCTCTCATAAGATATTTGGAAGGTTCAGTGAATGGCCCATAAAGTACCCTCTTGCTTTTCTAAATTTTCTAAAATTGTTAATGTCTGTTGGTTATCTATGATTGTTAGTGTATGTAACCAAGTCTATGATTTGATGAAGGAGCTGTTAAGAGACTAGGTTTGATTTCAGACATTCAGGAGGGTGTTTTTGTATTTTTTAAGAACTGTCAGGGTCATCATGCCTTATACAGTTTTAATCAAACTGGAATTGTGCTTTGACTAATAGTCAAGGATTATTCTAAAATTAGATTTTATTCATTATTTTCTATTTCTGTCCAGTCTTGTAAATTTCTAACAGTCTGTATATTGCTGATCATGTGGCCTCTTAGTGAAATTTTTTTAACTGTTGCCTTTGGTTTACTAGAAAATGCTCCTCAGATTTTCTGTGAACTGTGGCAATTTGAACATCAGTTCCTCTTGTCGTGCATCAAGATGGCTAAGTCATCTCACAATGTTCCAGTTGAATGACATACATCACATATGCTAGAGCTTGCATATTTGAATTAAGAAAAAACAACTAGATACTGAAAAAACGGATTTGGGTAGAGCCTGCAAAAAAAAATTATCAACACTGATTTCAAACAATGGGAAGAATGGGCTAGTAGTTATCTGATAGAAACATTTGGTACGTTGGTGATTATTGTGTGACTGCATTCTTCAGGTGTCTGATAATGCTTTGTTTGTTTGTGCTTTTTAGTTGATCATTTGTCACTTTTGTTGTTGTGTGTGTTTTTTTTTGTTTTTGGAAGTTTTTTGTCTGTATTAAGAGGAAATTCCATGTTCTGGCACAAGGTCGTTGTCCTTATATTTACCATGGTGGTTATAATTGAAGAGAGTGGAATATCGTAGTAATCAGAGCATCAGACTGGTAATCTCATGGTAACAGGGGTCCAGGTTTGAGTCACCAGTATACATTCATGTCCATGTGAAGGCATTTTTTTCCCAGGAGTAATTGGTCCTATCTTCATTCTCCTGCATGTCCTTTGGACAGTTTTATGAACTGTGGATCATTGCACTTAATATTGTGAGCAGTGCATCTATAGAGAAGAAGGCAAACTATGGCTTGTGGTATGGATGATCTTAACATACTCCCCATGAGAGAGATAGTTGCCACCAGTTTCATCTTGCCCAAGAAACACTGTCAAATATTTTTAGCATGGTGGCCCTATGACTGCTTGAGAAAAGGGAGAAATCAAGTCATAATATGTTATTTTCACATTGAATGTTAATGAAGGGTCTTGAGTTTGTGTTGTTATTATCTGCCAGAAATCCCAAGCCCTGTATGCTGTATTGGGGAAAACAGGCTACCAGAAAATAAGAGATATCCACCTTTTTTCAGATTTTTTTTTTGGGTGGGGGTGTTTTACTTTCATTTTCAAGAAGTGAAAGGTTCTAAGATGTTTAAGTTACAAGTGTGCTCAGTATTGTTAGAACTTACTTTTTCTGACAATGGAACAGTTTTTTATTAATTTTTTTTTTTTCAAAGATGAATTAGAGGCAGTAATATTGAATTTTCTGATGAGTGATAGTTTTGAATTGTGGAAGATGAATTAGGGGTAATATTGAATTTTTTAATTACTAAATAATATATATTTTTTTTATATCAGAGGTAGTGATATTGAAATGAAAAAGTAAACTATTTGGTTAAAAATTTGATGTAGAAAATCACTGTCTCTGAAAATTGGTTTTCATCAAAAATGTATCAAAGGTAGTTATGTTTAAAGTGATGAAACAAAACTTTGATCTGAAATTTGAAGCCAGTGACAGTTTAATATCAAAATATGTTTACTGCTGTATAGATGTGATTGAATTTTGTCAGTGCTCTTTTTGTACCTTTAGAGCAAACACATCTTGAATTATGTCAGTATGGTAGGGGGAGAGTATACAATTCCAAAAGATTCTTGTCAGTGAATTTTCTATTATTGGGATAGATGCTGGATCAAGGCATATATAATGGAAATTGGAGGGTTGAGGAAAAAAAAGAAGAATAATATAGTTAAATTTGAATTCAGTTGATGGAGATAAATAGAATGAAATAAAGAACTGTACAGCATTGTTCTTGCTAGATATTGCAGTCAAGGAAAATCCATATATTTACCTAAGTGCCCTTTTCATATTTTGGTAAATTGCAGTATGAGCCAGTAAATCATTTAATTTTCCCAAGTTTCAATTGATGAGTTAACCGATAGTTAAAAAATGGTAAAACATAGATCTCCAGTGCCTTAAAGGGGAGTTGGAAATTGAAGAATTTGATAGAATGGAGCAGATTTGTAAAATACAAAATGTTAAATCAGCTGCTGTGGTGAGTTGTTTTAGAAAATCAAATGGTGACTTCATTATCAAAGCAGAGAAATATGCTCTAAGACAAGTTTACTTCACAACTTTCAAGATTTTGCAATGAAAAGGGAGGAATCCGATTTGCAATGGTAAGTTGTGTGTTTTTAACATTGTGTATTTGTGAATGTGGGTAATTTTTTATGGCTTCTCAGTTCAAGTTCATTTTGCATGGGAGCTGATTGAAAACGAGATTTTATTTTTTTTACAAAACTGAGAAAGGGCTGTGCTTAAAAAAATTGTTTTTTTAGTGGCCTTTAAAGTATTGTCTCAAAAGAGAGGAATTGAGGAAAACCCAGAAATAGTTCAGTTTGTGGCACTGCAAGTAAGTCCTGTATAAGAAAGAATTACAAACGGAACATTTCGTGTTCCATGCTATTCTACTGTTGTAAAGTTGAAACCTGAGAACAAGTTTTACATCATGAAGATGGGAAGAGTACAATGGTTTGCAAACCACGAAAGACTGAGAGGCTGCACAAGCATGTATTTTTGCCCAGGATTTGGCAACATTATCAGAACTGGAAAAAAACACAAGGACTTAAAAAGTTGTTTTTTTTGTCACCATGCTTTGCGCATTATGTCTTGACATTTTTTTGTGGTTTCCCAGCTACATCATGTAGATATCACCACTCTGGGAAGATCTTTTTATTTGATGTAAGGTTCACTGTAAATATGATTAGTGCATTGCTGCAGAAAGACTTCAAAAGAGGAATGTACTTGATACAAGCATACAGATGGCACATTATTGGACTGCAGCCCTGCCAGCTACAGAAAAATGAAAATGACAACTGTGTTAGTTACAGAAAAATCAAAATGAAACAAAAAGTGCCTTAACAGTACTTATTGAATGAGCAGTTCCTACTTTCAATAATTTCATTTCAAATGAAAGAACATTATGAAGGATCGGGGCACTTGAATACGAAAATAATGAAATGCTACATTCAGCATGAACATGGGTTGAGAAGCTTTAGTCTTCATTACTCTTGAGTTATTTTTTTCATTATCATCATCTGTGATGCTGCTTCTGTTGTTTTTGTGTGTGTGTGTGTTATCATTCTCTTCAAGCAATTGTTCAGAATGCTCCAGCCTGTTGAATTTTTAACAGTGTACTCATTTTATCTTGAAAAAATAATTGTCAATGAAGTTTGAAGCCAGTAAGAAGAGGAGGGGAGAGAGCAGAACTGGAGTTTATCAGCGTATGAACTTGATTTCCAGCGCTGACATTTTTAATGGCAAGTCAGCAGGTTTTCAGTATCAGTTAATTAACATGGGATCAGTGAAGATTTCTACTATTTATTTGTTTATTAGCTTTATGCACTTTCAAAGTTTTCAAAGAGAATAGAGAGAACAAGTAGTATATCTTGAGATAATCAGTCTTTGTCTGGATGTTACCTAACAGTGAGGAAGTTTGAAAATTTGGAGCATTCTTAGCATTGCTTGCTTCTTTCAGTGTTCGTTGCTTTTTCTTTCTGATGCACAAGAACTGATCAGGATGAATAAATGCTTGCTGACAGTGAAACCTGTTTGTTGACTATGTTGATAATGAATTGACACAATTTGAATATGGAAGCAATGGTTTAGATGATAATCTGCTTAAAAAGATGAGGAGTGTGGTGTGTGTTGTGTTATTTTAAGTCACTTGCAAATCGGGGTTCACATTACATTTTCATACATTTGAAGTCATCTCTTTCTCAGAAGTTTACTTACCTTGTGTTATCAGTTGAATGAATTGTTTTTGAAGTGTGAAACAGTGACAGAAGCAAAGTGAAATCAGGGAAAGCTGTTAAAAGTCAAGGAAAGAAAATTGGATGATTTAATTGTAAAAAACTATGGTTTAGTTTGTCAATGGCAGGTTTATCTGCTGTCAGGTAAAGAGAGAAGGGTGGCTGTTACTGTCTTTCAAAAATAAGAATATTCCCATCTCCCCTAGACTTACCAGCAGTAACCATTGAGTGAAACAGTTACTTGCATTGTGAGCTAGATTCCCTCAAAATTATATTGAAAAGAATTTTTTTTACCACAATCATTTGTGAACTGAAAGGATAAACATGTCTTGTATTATTCAGCTATGATTGTATGGATGTTGATTCTGATGTCCAATATGAGTGTATAATAATTGTATAATAATTGTATAAATCTAGATTGTTGGATTGTATTCTGAGACAAGCAAAATTTTGTTGCTGTAGGATGCATAATTTTAGATTTTAGAGAAATAAAGTAATTGGTATTTTGTATACTGCTGAAGAAATATTGAATAGTTGCTAGTCAAGTTGTTGGAAAGGCGGCCAGTGGAAATGATAAAAAGATATAATTAAAGATGGTGCTAACCCAAAAAGATATATTTAAAGGCAGTGCTACCCCCAAAACAAACAAACAAACAAACAAAATCCCAAACAAACCAAAAAACAACACCAAACAAACAAAAAACCCAACAAACCAACCCCTTAACAAATATAGTATGTTTAAATAATTTACTGAGACCATTGTTGAGCTGACAGGTATAATTAGACAGGTTAACCATGTCAGCACTTGAACTCGAAGAGATATAAAGTGAATATTTTATTTTGGTCACATGCTGTCCCAGCCTCCAGGCCTTGCTTACTTTGAAGAATGGAGGTTAGAATCAATGTGATAATTAGTCATCTTGTCAATATGATTTGGCCATAGCATTTTAAAGTCCTTTCAGTTTTATAGAGAAAATTCTGTAGCAAATTTTGAGATCTTAGCTGTCAAGTGTGTTGAGAATATTGGTTGGTTTTTTGTTGTTTTGTTTGTTTTTCATACATAAGCCAGAACGGTTCAGAAAATGTCTTACAGGGAAGGCAAGATCTGTGCTCTGTATTTTATAGCCCTGGTTCAGCAGTGTAAGTAGACTGCTGTACATGTGGGTTGGTAAGTTCTCTTAGATTCTATGTGGTTTGTTTACGAAGACCAGTTCTTGTGTCATTGTCACAACAATGGACTTTTGAAGCATAAGCTACAAATCTACCCAGACTAGGATTGTGGAGCGTTTTGAGAAGTGAAAATTCTTCACATTTCGAGTAATCAACATTGAAAATGTAAAGGCCTCAACAACCAAGTGACCCATTTCAATGCACCTTCAGAGAAGAAAGTTAACATCCAGTTTAGCAGAGTACTTCTGTGGAAAGTAAATTATGCAAATGTTCAGTACAGTTCATGCACACAATTTCTTGTACATATCAAAAGACTTTTTTGGGGGGGGTTGTTGTTTGTTTGTTGTTTTTTTATAAACTAGGTTCACACATCTAGGCCCATCTGAACTCACCTGGCACCTCAGCGACCCTCAGTGTTATGGTGCAACTGTTTAATTTCAGTTTAATATAAAGTTTATTTACTGTATTAAGTATTAGATGATAATTCTATCATGCAAATTCAAATTCACTTCTATTAATCAGTGTGGTGGTGAAGATCTACTAGTTCCATATCATTTCTCCTTAGTTTTGAAGTTCTGACACTCCTCATCTGTTTCACTGCTTGTCAAAAATTATTTGGGATTATAAATATCAGACAGAAATAAGTAAAGCTTAGATCCAAAACTATTTCAAAACTTTATGTCATACAGGAGAAATTGAACTTTGTTTTGCTTTAAAAAAAGAGAATCATCTGCCTCTCTTTGACCTGGGAATGTAAACAATAGTGTGAAATATGAAGGCCACCGGTTGGTTTTGAAATGGCAAAACCTATCTTAAAGTTTAAAATCTACTTTCATCATTGTAAACTTTTCTTAAAGTCACTAAATCTATCTTCATCATTGTAAGCTCATGTACATACCCACTGCCCCAAGATAAATATTTTTGAAATACCAAAATGTTTTTATGCTCAGACTGAATGTATATCCTCTGTATTACGGTGAGCAACTACTGCCAGTGCTGTAAATGTAAATGTTGAGGACTGTTACAGCACTTGTGCTTTTTGGTTGTGAAAAGGAAGGGACATAACACTGAGAGCAGAAAAAATAACTCCACTACATGTTGGGAGGAAAGAAACAGTAGGGATCCTAGGGAACTTGACTAAACAGTACCTGTAGAGTCTGTCTAGAGAATATCAATAGTATACATGTATGTATGTTCAGACAAAACCGTCTTTTCACAAGAAAATATCAGCATTGGTTTATTGCTAGCATCAGTCATGAACTAAAGCTAAACTCCAGTAAAAGCTTACAGCTGCGCTCTTGATTATTATGGTTGTAGTCTTTGTTTATGCTCAATCAGGCCAGTGAAATCCAAGTGACAGCTCCACTTTGTGAGCCAGTTAGGAGTAAAACAGATCACAACCAGAGTACTCAGAATCAAATAAAGCTGTCATTCACCATGGAGCTTGTCTTATATGGCTTCCTGTATTAACTGTTATATAGCATGATGTGGTTCAAAATGGTTTACCATTGGTGGTTGAAGTGCATGAAATCAAAAAGCACTGGGTGATATTTGATCTGTAACTCAACACTGGGTGATATTTGATCTATAACTCAAAGTCAGGTGACAATTCTTTTATGAAAGAAAGCTGACTGATCTAGTTTATATTTTAAATTTGTGTGTGTGCGTGTGTGTGTGATGGGAATAAGAGGGAGAGAGCGAGAGCATGTCTCTTTTAAGTATTTTGTTTTCACCTAGGACTTATTCTTTTACCATTTCATAGTATTGCAAATTATGCTTGTATCTTGAAGATAAAAGCACTCAATGACTCATGCGTACAAGCTTTCTTGGATATGGTGCACACACTCTCTCTTTCTGCATCAGAAAATCTCAAATACATCTAATAAGTAGATTCCTTGAGATGGCCAAACCCTGTTTTTTCTTCTTTTTTTTTCCTCTTTGTAACGTGTTAGAAAATTGTCATAAAATGTGCTCTGAAAAGATAATTGCATGTAACCAAAAGAAAGGGTTTAGGGCATGTAAATACCAAGTGTTTGTGTGTGGCTGGGTATGGTAATGTTGGTGTGTGTGTGTGGTGTGTGTGCTCTAGATAGCCCTGATCTGGTTGTGGCTGAGTTTGGGCCTTGAACTGCCACCAGAATTTTTTCCCCTGATTATTAATTTTAATGACTGGATGAGATACAGGAAGTGGGAATGAAAATAGATGAGTTAGAAATGCTTTAACTTAACAAAGAGGTTGGGACCTACACAGATTCTTTTCTTGTTATGTAGATATTTGAAAAATTGTTTGTATTTTGGTTCGTTGTATTTTTTAATCAATGATCAGGATTAGGGAGAAAAAATGCTTTCTGATTAAGTTTGTGTTTGTTTCCTGGGTCAGATTCAGTCATGGAGATCTGAATTTTATGAGCATCTTAATTCTTGGTATACTCAGATATGTATTCAAATGAAATTTTCATTGGTACATTTTCACTAGTTCAGGTTGGCATGAAATTTACATTTCTGTTTCTGGTTGGAAACAAATCGTTGAAGATTTCTGTATTGTTTCTTAGTGTTGTATCACTAAGATTACATTTTAGTACTTCAAAATTGTTAATGCTATTTTCTGTTCAAAATTTGGTTGTCTTCCACAATGTTTTGCTTAATTTTTTTTTTATATCTAGGGTGTCTGGTCATATTTCATTGACACTGTAGTGTTAACCCTGATTTGTTACAATCTCTGACATGCACCTGACAACAATATTGTAAATGTGGTGCATACACATTTTTTATTTTTCTAGTTGATAGCAGGTGTTACTGTATTTAAAGCAACTCTGGTGTGAAAACAGTCTGAATGGATTATGTCTTGTCATGAATAAGATGGCTTGCTTGAAGTGTTCTTGAATACGACTTCAAAAACAGCTTGCCCAGGGCTGAGCAGTTGATGTATTGGAACAGTGTGTCTCTCTGGAAGAAAATGTGCTTTGTTTTGAGTGACTGCAATGTCCATTACCTTGTTTTTGGCAAGACTGAAAAGTGAAGAAATAAAGTGGTATTGACCTGTGCGGTGTTGTGTTTACAATTGCGGTGTGTGTGTTTGGCCAGGGTTTATTTCAGTACTTGTTATGTGAAGATGGTATATTACAGTGAGTGTGTGGTTTTCTTTATCTTTTCTTTTTTTTAAAACTGAAGTTGCACAGTTCTGACTCTGTGAAGCTATGGGACAATCATTTGTTGTTATGGGTATTTGAGTGGTGCATGGTAGCAGCATGGAAATGGGGAGATATTTCTTATTGTTTCAGACTTTAGCAATGTGGTACTATCTTATTCTGCTGCTTGATTTCGCAACTGAATCTTGAAGACTTTCATCTTTGTCTGCAATTGTGAAATAGTATGTGAACCCTGGAGGTATTACACTGCCTTTGCCTTCCCAAACACACACACACACACACACACACACACACACACACACACACACACACACACACACAGCGCATGTGTGTGCACATACATACGCGCGCGTACACACACACACACACACACACACACACACACACACACACACACACACACACACACACACACACACACACACATACACACACACACAGAGTACTTTTTACCATACTACCAGTGGGAACATACAATGGACTGGATTGTCATCTTTATTTCCAGAGCTGCCGTTACAATTATCGCTCCAGCTAGTAAACTGCTAATGATATGTCACACTCTATAGATAACATACTTGCCCTGATGTTAAATTAATATGCTAGGGGCTCCACTTAAATGTAAAACAAGCTGATGAGGATGAAAATCTTGAGGGCAGTTTGGAGGGAGGGAAGTATTTGAGGAGAGAGAGAGAGGTGGGGGTGGTGTGAGAATTTGTGTAAGGGGAAAAATAGATAATGAATTTTTGCCTGTTAGTAAGCTCTTTTGTGACTTTATGTAATCTGGCCAATTCCTTTAGTTCACAGGGAAATGTGACATTGATCTTGTGGTCTTCAGTGAGTTCATCCCCAGGGAAATATCACTCTTATTCTTAAGTCTAGGTTACATACTCTGAGTATGAACAAGTTGAAGGGTTTGTTTTGTTGCACCATTAGTTGTGTTAGTTGTGACTGTAGAATAGTTAAAGTGTTTGTGTGTAATGAACTTGTTGCTAAGTCCTCAGTCAGTGAAGTGGAGTGAACGATTCTCCTAGTCTGCAGTAAAATGAACACTTGTTTGAGTTTTCACAGGACAAAATCTCGCATACTCTACGGTGAAATTATTTATTCTTTGTGTTCAGTAAAAATTGCTCATGGAAAAGAAACTGATTTCCCCCCTTTTATTGAGTTGTGGATGGTGTATTAATTGTAGATGCCTGGAAATACAAAGCTAGAGGGGAGAGAGCTTTAGAAATGAGAAAATATATATTTTTTAAAGGTGTAGATGGTTAATTCAGACAGAAGTGAGAAATGATTTTTTGAAATCCTGATTGATTACACAACTTATAGGTTGAGAAATGTGGCTGGTAGGTAAGACAATAAATTTACAAAAAAAAATTGTGATAAAGGATAATAACCCAATAACTTTACAAAAAGTATGAGATTAATTTCAGATGGTCGCACAATAATAAATCTGTACTTAAGAAGACAGTTTTGGGAGAGAGAGAGAGAGAGAGAGAGAGAGAGAGAGAGAGAGAGACTGGAGTGAGGGTTTGAAGCGGAGAATTTGATTTACTGGTGAAGCATGTTTGTGAATAAGACGTGTTTGCCTGTAAGTGATACAAAGACTGTCAAGTGGCTGTGACAGCTTGTTTGAGAGAGAGAGAGAGAGAGAGAGAGAAGGGGGGAGGGGGGGGGGGGCTGTCTTTGGAGCTGAGAAGGTAATTACATTCTAAATCTTTCTGTGTCTCATGTGAACAGGATCAGTTTGCCTTTAATGCTAGTGGGCCATTACAAGAACTTGCCATGGCTGAACTTGTTTGTCTAACTCACTAAACCTGCTGGGCTTCCACAGGCGCTTTTTGAGAGGCAGAGTGGCAAGGTCTACTCCACACAAATGATCATAGAAAAGATACAGATCATAGGGGCCAAGAACAATTGAGCTGGTTAAAACCTAGGACAGTATTGCTGAGGTAGAAGACACAAATTTATATGATGACAATGATGCAGCAAGGTACAGCTGTATGAACTGGTCTGTTAGGAAATTGGGTGCAGACTGAAAGGGTTTGAGACAGAAGTTATTACGTGTGTGTTCATTTTTCTGTCTTTTTGAAAGCATGACTTCCTACATAAAGACTTTTTTTTCCCATTGGCGTATTAAATAGAAAGAATAGTTTGTAAGAAAATGTATGGATTATTACAAAGAATGTCAGTATTGACTGAAGCTGTGTCATGATTACTGTAAACCTAATTTATCATTTTTGGGGGCGCAAACTGATTGCTGAACCTGCAGTAAAGGTGAATGTCCACAATCGTACTAAGTGGGCTTTATCCTCTCCCATAACAAGCTCCTGGCATACCAGCCTCATCCACCCCACCCACTCAATCCCCCTTTTCTTGTTTGGCTGGTTTTCCCTTTTCTCTTTTGAATGAATTGGGGACAAGTTCTCTGAAGCTGTGTATGATGCTCATCAATATAGCAGGGTCAAACATGCAGTCCTCCTCCATTGGTACTCTGAACTTGAAATGATTCTGTATTGAGACAGGGAACAATATTAAGAGTATGCATCCCTGTGTGCCTGATTAATGGATTGAATTGTGTGCTTTTCAAAATTATTGTATTGTCAGGTAACGATCACCTTTTCTCTTCAGTTAATCTTTTTAGTAAAATATACTTGGAATATGGAGAGCATTGTGCCTCATAGATTCCATGACCATTGCAGTGATACTGCAGATGCACAGAATGTTATGTATTGCAACCATAAATCTTTTATAAGGGATCTGCGTCATATTGCCTCACAGACATAGAGACTTGATATGCATTCCATGCTAGATGGAGATCTATTTTTAAAAACAAAAATCATGAGTCCTCTGGCTGTTGATCTGACAAGCATCCATTATTGGTCATGCAGGTGATCCTGCAACTCTTTGGGAGACCCCCTGTTCAGAGAGGTTGATTAGACCAGAAAATCCGCCACCACTGCTGCTGTTGCTGCATACCCAGACGCACTTTTTGCAACATGTTCCCAAGACAGGGAAAAAAGAGAAGCCTCAGAGACGGTGCGCCGTCTGCAAGAAGAGAGGGCTTCGTCGGGAGAGTCGTTTCTACTGCCCGGTGTGCCCTGGTGAGCCAGGATTCTGCCGCACAGAGAGCTGTTTTGGGGACTTTCATAAACAGTCTGGCTGTGATTTTGACACACAACATATGGTTCAGAAACTTCCAGAACCCATTGTAGAAAAAAACTTTGACATTTTCTGAAAGCTTGGTTTAAGTGTGCACCTTTGCTGACATTATTTGTGGTACGAAAGCTGCTGGGAAAGGCTTTGAAGCAGGTCACATGCAATGCTCAAAGCGCACATGGAAACCCCCCCCCCCCCCCTCCCCTCACACACAAGAGTTTTGATGAGCAATAAATGACATGTTGTTTCACTCCAAAATACTGTGGGACCCTTATCCATCT
Source organism: Stramonita haemastoma (assembly GCA_030674155.1). Taxonomy (NCBI): domain Eukaryota; kingdom Metazoa; phylum Mollusca; class Gastropoda; order Neogastropoda; family Muricidae; genus Stramonita; species Stramonita haemastoma. Next base: position 10,654,387 of record CM060317.1, read on the forward strand.
GAAGCCATTGGCAAGGCATGTTTGGTCAATCTTGCTCTTATGATTCAGAATAGAAAAAGTACCTTGGCAAAATCTGGTAGCCCTTCACTTAATTTGAAATTTTGATTGAGTATAGGTTAGCCTCTTTTTTTTGTCCCCTAATGTCTTGGCAGAAGGGTAAAAGAGAGACCTTTGTCTGTTTGCAGTTGGATATGGTGCTTGGGATTACTCAGAGGCCAGGTTGACAGGCAGGAGACAGCGAACAGTTTATGGCAGCAAACTATCCCATGAAATATCAGTGTGATGATGATAATCTCCCTCTGACGGTGGGTCAGCAGCATCTGCATTGGACTGCAGAACATTGTGATCAGCAAAATCCCTTTCTCACTGGCAACTGTGAGGCTGAAGAACTGGAACGAATTCGTATTAGGCGTGAGCGAGTGAAACTTCGAGTCCGGGCACATCGTGCTCGCAAGCGAGCTGCTCTTCAAGAAGCACAAAGAGCTGCAGCTGCTGCAACTGGACTTGGGGAAGGAGACATGATTATTTAAGTCATTATATATTTGTACAAGTTGTGAAATGGAAAACGATACAGACCATAGAGAAGTGGGGAGTCTTTAAAAAATGATCTCGGTGTGTACATATGGAAAAAAAAATTGCATAGACACCAAAGTAAAAAAACAAAACACAAATAATCCCTTGGGGTAGATTTTATTGCAGATGTTCGAGATGAGTTTGTGCATCTTTGAAGGTGCACCTGATGGGGTAAATCATATAATACTGTGCTTATCCTTTGTAGATAAGGTTCCAGGAAGCAGTTTTAGATGCCTAATTAATTAAAGGATTGTGTGCATATTAAATAGTAGACTTGCCTGAGGAAGATAATCATTTGACATTGTCTGAGGAGTTGTAACAGTTTGGTCACAATTACAATTTTGCTTTACATGTTCTCAATGTAATACATCATAAGTTGTTCAAGCTACTGTGAGTGGTATATGATCATGGGTAAACAATCATCTTTTGATGTCTGCATGTGTTGTTGGAACACTATGGGGTCCAAACTTCAGCCAGTGGTAAACAGTAAGGGCATTTTTATGTCTGCTGTAACTTGAACTGAAGCCTGTATCACTTAAATCTTTAACAAATCATGCACATGTATACACTCAGCTCACAGTCTCTCTCTTTCTCTCTATCTCTGGTTATCTCATTTTATATGTTGCTGGTGTGGTTTCTCCCCAATGTAGTGACAATTCAGGGTGGACCCTTATGGTTGGCCAGAGAGATTATACATGTACACTCAGTAGAATTGGTATAGTTCCATAGTTTTTGTCTGAGATTTAGAATTTTACAAGGTAACAGCCCTGATAAGGGCTCTGTTGTCAGCAAGGCTCTAAACAAGATGAAATTGGATTGGAAAGGTGTAAGACTAGAGACTGAAAGGAGGTTGTCATGGTTTTTTTTATTGTGTATGGTTTTAGTGAGTGACTAGTTGAGCATTTATTGCCTGCCCTTTAATTTTAGGTGACATGCCTGGTGAGGCCCCTGTGAATAATATGATAGATTGAACTATAAATCACAAGCCACCAACCATAATGGTCGTCAATGCCATCTTCTCTTTAGCAGCTTAAAACGGGATCAGATAAAAGGGGCTTCAGCTAGGTGAAGTTGTATTTGCACTGTCTGCCATCATGGATGTCTCCTAACACACAAACACACATACAAAGGTATGTAAGTACATATTGTATGCATGCACACGCACTTACACACAACATATGCACACACTCGAGCCTGTATTGACACACACACACACACACACTCTCTTCTCTCTCTCTCTCTCTCTCTCTCCCTCTCTCTCTCTCTCCTCTCTCTCTCTCTCTCTCTCTCTCTCTCTCTCTCTCTCTCCTCTCCCCCCCCCCCCCCCCCCCCCCCCCAATCCCTCCCTAGATTTTGATAACTGATGATATGACAATAAAATGCTGCTGTAAAACTGCAGACAGGTTTCACTGGCGTATGTGTGAGTGGTTCATTGTGATTGTATTGTTATTTATATATATGGGAATAGTGAGAAATTGAGGACTTGTGTTAGTCTGAATGGTAGCTTTAAAATGATTATCATAGTAATAGCTTCAAAGAAGGAAGAACTATTCGGGGATGAAAAGCATTAGTTATATAGTATAGTTATAAGAAGGAAAAACTTCTGATAACAGAGAACAGTTTTGCTAATACTGTAATAGGCAAGTCTGACTGATGATGTTGGTCTGTCAGTCTCTCAGATGAAAAATGCTTTTTAAGTTTTTCATGGAATACAGTTTTGCTAACTTTTTCCCCAGTGATAAAACAGTAAAAGATAGGCTCATATTGTAAAATTTGGGAACAATTAAATACTTAAAAAAAAATTATTTGCCTTGTTACAGCATCCATTTGTATGTCAGCTTTTTTTCTTAAGCCAAGAGTGATATTTTGTGGGAAAGACACTATAACAAATTCTAAAGAAAAGAGAAAGAGTGAAAAAGTAAACGGCATTGAGGAAGATTGCAATGTCCATTGAAGTGTAGCAGTAGGGTGCTATGGAGAAGGCAGATCTATATCTGATGGAGGTTTCCTCCTTTTGACCCACAGAGCAGCAGATGCCAGAGGCACCAGCTCCCTGGAAGGCAGAGTGCAGCAGTCCTGGCAGTGAGGACAATGAGGGGAAGGATAAAAAGCCCACCACCTCTTCTACTGTGACTGCCAGTGTGCATGTGCTAGAGAGGGGAGAGGGGCGTAACCATCATTGTGCCGTCTGTCAGCGCAACTACTGCTACTTCCGCAATAAGCACCCGGCAAGTCGGACAGTGATAACCCCTTCAAGCGCAGCAAGACTCCCTTTCGCTGCAGGATTTGCAGCGTGTATTTGTGTGCCCCTGATCTCAAATTGAAACAGTGCTGGTGGATTTGGCATCAAGGACTGCAGTGAATGATGGTGCTAGGTTTACCTGCTGGGAAAGGTTGTGCTGAAGACCAAGACATTCATGGTGGCATTTTATGGATGGTGCTTATGGTTAGAGAATTTCTAAATTGTTAGAAATCTGTGATGGGCAACAGAAAATAGTGAGTACACCATGGTCAGTGTGTGCAGGAGATGAGGCTTTTAAAAAAAAAAAAAGAAGGATATTTTAGTTTTTCTTTGGAGTAAATGCGCAGTATTTCGACACCCATAACAATTATGTACCGCTTCCATATTCCACTTCACTGCATCTCAGTTGTCTCAGACTGACCTAGTTATGCCTTCGATTCAGCAATCCAAACCTGACATTACTTTCTCCTTTGATATGGTACCCCGAGATGTTTCAACAGCAAGTATACACGTATGTAGACACATCCAGCATGTACTGTCCCGTGATGCCCAGGTGTGATAAGCTGAAGACCAAGTGCATATTATGGTGACCTCCTGGTTGCATATGGTGTGCTCATAATGCTCACTGCAAACAACCATTTTCTGCCTATCAATTATGGGTCACTTCTCTCACTTAGTTCTCCTCATAACGATGTCAGTTTTACAGTTTGTTATTTACATGTCAGTGTCATTCCAGCATTTTAAATAAAGTTGGGTAAATGCACTGATGAGTATCCTAAATCTGTTGACCTAATTTCATTGATCAAATGCAATACTTCTGAGGTCATGCCTGAAGTGCAGTCAGCTTGATTTGTGTCTTTTATGACTACATCATGTGCAAACCTTCATTCTTCGAGATAATTCTTCAGTAGTTAGTAAACTGAAAATAATTCTTTAGTGGTTAGTGAACTGAAAGTGATATAGGGGTTTGAATAACATGTATTTGTTCAACCTTTTGTCAGGGTATGTTTCAACCTAAGCACATGCTCTATTGATCCTATTTTATCGTGTTCAAGTTTAAAATCTTTGTATATATTCAAAGGTGAAGGATGTGTTATGTTAGCCTTTAAAGTTAATGAACAAATTACTGATTTCTCAGCTTTTGTGTGAGGTAAACACATAACCAGTGAACAGTTCTTAACCCTAGCTGTGTTAAGTACAGTAACATTGGATTCTGTGCTGCTGGCTGAATAAACATTGTGCAGTATAGTTTTGAAGCAGGGTGATATAAAACAACCTTTAGTACTTATATGTACAACGGGACTATGTTAAGTTATGCATTATTGGAAAGCTTAGATATTAAGCTTTTGTATGAGTGAAATTTATAGCAGTATACTCTGTTTAGATTGAGTATTGAAACAGTACATTTAGGAACACTAATGCCATTTGGTTGGGTTTGATCATGATCACCTTTCTATCCCGTTTTTCATTTAAAAAAAAGAAATTGCACAGTCCTTACCTCATTGTCTCTGTCGTTGTTTAATTCAACAAAATTCAGCTTTTCAAACTCTTCATCGCTGTCAATCACTTTACAAAGCTCACAAAACAATAAAATTTAGACACAAAGTTGGCCCTCATTTTTCATGAGCATTAAAAGAAAGAGTGTATTTTCACATTGTTAACTAGATTACCCTGCAACTGTTAATGATCAAATTTGGTTGTTGAACCATTTGTTATGTTTGCTACAGGGTTTGTTTTTTTTTTAGGCTAAGCATTAAGTAAAGATGGCATTAAATGTGTAGGCATTTTCTTTTTCAGTTTTGTCATACTGAATTATCCAGTTTTTGTTGAGACTGTTTTGTGTTAGGTGATCAGTAAAGGACTTCTCAAAATCCTGTTAAGAAGCAAACTTTTTTTTTTTTTTTTTTGGTAATTGTTTAGAAACGGTAAAGGGAGGAAGTCAGTTTGTGCACTCATGTCAGTTACCTAATTTGCTATTTTCTATTTTTCATGAATTCAGAACATAGTCTAGGAGAGGTTTACATTGGTAGGTTTTGGGGAGATAGTATATAATTTGTTATAATTGTGGTGGCTTGCAAACTGAGACACTGACACAGACTTGGTTTTCACCAACAGCATCCTTTCATACGTATGGTGGATACCCTGAGAACCCAGATCAGCCGGAAGAGCACCTCTCCCAAGACCCAGCCACATTCACTTTGACACAGGCCAACGGAAGCCAACATTTTCTAGAAAGAGGAGAAGGGTTGAATCACCGTTGCGCTGTGTGTGAGCGTAAGCACAGCTCCTTTCAGAAACAAAACCTGCCGGGAACGCCGAACCCCTTCAAGCGCAAGAAGACTAGGTACCGCTGTGCTGCCTGCAAGGTGTACCTCTGTACCTCAGTGCGAGAATGCTGGTGGATTTGGCATCAGGAAAACATAGATGCTTCAGCTGTCTACCCCTAGGGCGACCACCAACGTCAGAGGTTCCTACTCCTGAAATTAGAGACTTAAGTGATCCATCATTTAAAGACAAAATGGTTGTAAATGGGGATGGGTGTTGAAGAGGCATAGTTTGATGTGGTCTAGTGAAAGTTGATAAAAAAAAAACGGGGGGTGGGGTGGGGGGTGATATGTGGTATGACTATATCTTTTTTGTCTGTTATTTTAGTCACAAGTGGTGCACAAAATAGTTTGTAAAAACAAAGCAAAGATGCTTTGTAACAAACATGAGAGATAAAAATTCTATTTGTAAAGTAAAAGCAAAACAAAGAGGAAAAAGAAGATAAAAATTTGAAAGCAATGGGGGATCAGATTGCTGATGTTTGTTGTGTTGGTTTTTCACAGCCCCATGTGGATGGGATATGTCGGGCAGGATGGACATGTCTGAGGAGCGTGTGGACAATAGCCTCGCTCTTCCAGAGGTCATGGTTTACGGACACTCTCTAGTGAAGGGGCAGGGGTGGAACCATCGCTGTATAGTTTGTGAGCGGAAGCACAACTGGTATGCCAAGCAGCATCCAGGAGTGACGGAATCCACCAACCCTTTCAAGCGACGCAAGACATCTTATCGATGCAAAAGCTGTCAGGTGTATTTGTGCGCCAAGAGGGACAGTTTCTGCTGGGCACAGTGGCACAAAGGCCTAAGGTAGAGGAGACAAGGACAGGGGAATAGTGTAGTCTTTCAATTATCCAAACCGCATTGTGTTTTTGGCACTAAAGGAATAGATGGGGAAATTTTAAACCAGTAAACAAAAGCACCAGTGTTATTATGCAGAGAGCTATTCTTGTATATTGCACAAGTGTCATAGCAGTTTACCTTTCCATTTTTGCACCAAAAAAAAAATGGCAGCACTTTATCGAAGAATTGCAGAAAGCTGACCGAAGTGATTGGGTCCAAGTAAAGGAAAGACACTGAGCAGAGACAAACTGACATCAACATTGGTAACAGACTAGCTTGTACTGAAATCACATGTAGGTTTCACAAGTGTACAGATATTGCAAACAACAAAACTCGGTTGCTAATTTTCAAGGATAAAGCCCAACTTATGGTACAACTGGCATTGCCATTCGTAGTGGTTGGGGAAAAAGTGGGGTGCAGCTCAAAGTCATAAAACACTAGTATTATTGTTTTGGTGAGTCAGTTTTGATTACTTGACAACCCTCCTTCCCCCCTAAAGAGAGTGAGAAAGAAAAAATCCACAAAAAAATATTACCGACAATTACTGATAAATACTACATGTAAGTGTTAAGCTGCTGTTTTCTTCCCCTCTCCCATTCCTCTCCTCTCCCTTCCCCTTCTTCCCCACCTGCTCTTTGTGGAAATACACACATATGGAGGTTTGTTTGTTTGCTGCTAAGTCAGGATCAGATCAGTCGTGACTTCAGTTCACTGTCATTGGTGATCTTATCCACCAGGCCATCATGCTCTGATTGATAACTTTTACTTGGGGGGGCTGCAAAACAAAATAACTCTTTTCAGCCCAAAGGAACTTGTAATAGGCATCAGTTGTGCATTTGTTCACATTGATAGTGGAAGAAGTGACTGACGATTAGCAGTGACACTTTACGGAACAAAGTGTGAAGTGTCCAGTGTTGATTCTCCTCATCCCCCCCCCCCCCCTCCCCTTTTATCTGTTGGTATCACAAGTTTATTGATTTGCTGTTGAAGTGAAAGTTTTCTCTGCCTCTGCCTTTTTTTTTGGTAGTCTTTGTGAAGTTAATTATGGTAATCAATTGAAAAAGAAAGGGAAGGGGGAGGGTAGTTGAAAGATTATTTCCTGCAAAATGTGTGATGGTCATCTTCATAAATTTCACCTCTGTCTTTTCATCCAGCTCAAATCTGTGTAATTCATGCTGATTGAAAAGAGCTTGGAGGAAGAGTTGATAGTTGGTGAGAATAAACACAGCTGAACCGAGAGTTTGGTGTGTGATGTTGATTTAGCTGAGGAGGATGATTTGGGGGAGGTTTTCTGAGAAAGGAGTGCCTGTGACTTGTTGTCAAGTAGCGTCTGTTGTTACTGATTAGGTAGGACTGCACTGTCTGAAGGGACTGAAGCAGAATGCCTTCATCATACTTACACTCTTCCAGTCCTGTTCATTGTTTATAGGTTGACCCATATGGTTGGTTGGTCAGGGTGTTGATAGTCACACAAAGAACGTCAGTAGAGTTGGCTTTATACCTTGTTTTTATCTGTATATGATATATAGTTGCACAGTTTTAAATTAATCTGAGATTTTAAAAATCGACTAGGTGACAGCCCCAATGTGGTCTTTGTGGTTGTCGGGGGCTATAAACAAAATTGGATTGGATTAGTTTTTTTTGAAAAAAACCTCGTCTTGAAACAATTGTTGGTATGATAGGTTTTCTATGACTCGTGTACAATTTTGTATGTGGTTAAATTAATAGTGATTTTATCCTTTGTTAAAAGCTGAGTACAGCACACGTTTCTTTCTATTTCATGTATAGAAACTTTCAGATTTTGAGAAAATGGTGAGATTTAGCAGTTACTGGTAATTAAAGGACAGATTTTACCAATACTGCCACGTTTTAGGAATGTTCTTCTGTAATATACTTTTTGATGCATGAGACATAGTAGATAGTGCATGGACAAGTAGATAAGCCATTAAAGGCAGCTAGAAGAAGTGCAGACAATGCAGCAGGCTGAATCATGTTTTCAATTTAACATAATTTTTTATTCAGAATGTGGACATAACTAGGTAAATATCATGATTTTTTTTTTTCTGTCTTGATTTTGTACTTTTATAATAATTTGCTAACACAGAAGAGTTTACTTGTCAAATATGTATGTTCTTCTAGTTAAATGACTTGCATCAGCCATCTCTATGAGGAGCGAAATAAACACAAAAACTGTCTCAACTGGCTTTTTTTATATCTTTTATCTTTTCTTCTGAATCAAGCTTTTTGAGGAGACTGTTGAGTTAGAGAGTTGGAAAGAGTGGATATGAAATGATAGGAAAGGTTTTCTTTTTGTTATGGTTTTGTTCCTGATTTTCTTTCTCTTTTCTCAAAAAACTGTCAGTTGTGTTAACACATCACTTCATTTTCATATCTTTGTCTTTTCTCATGATTTGTTTTTGACTTTTCATTTCTGATTCAGTAAGGGTTTTTTTGTTTTTTTTCAAAATGCTCTTTTATCAAATTTTTTCTTTGGAATTTTTTTTTTGATTTGTTGCCTCTGCACTGTTATTTTTCTCTATACAAGGTGATCATAATCAACATTGAACTGAATTGCCTCATTTTGTTAGACAAAAGTTGCCTTTTTGGGGGTTATCAGTATCTCATGTTCTTGCCTGTCTTCTTCACTCTTATCATGGATTTGACTCTGTTTGTTAGAGTCAGCGTTACATTAGCATTCTCTTTTGTATTTATACATTGTGATTGTGTATTATGATGATTTTTTTCCTGCTGAGTGGATTCTGTTGTGTTAGAAATGTTGTGATACTCTGGAGATAAATGTGGGATGAACCGTGGTGCAGTTGATAGCAGTTGATCGATGTGAAGCGGTTGCAACATTGTGTCTGTGGAGAATTAAAAGGATGTTTGAATACACAAGAGTAGGTGGTTTTACTTGGAGTGAGATGAGGGAATGAATGAGTTTTACAGTTTCTTTTTTCATTTGTCTGTTTCTTGTTATTGTGTCTCTTGTCTGTCTCTTTCAGTAACAAATCCCCCATTCCACCCCATTTTCTTTATCTGTGCTCTGTTATTTATTCTGTCGCTTTTGTGTGCTTTTTTGTGTGCTTGTATGACACAGTATTTTATTACAATATTATAAAACTCGCACACACACAAAACTGAGAAGGTGATACCATTACCAAGATGGTAGGGTGAATTTTGTAGCATTTCTTTAATGAGCCCATTTGAATTTGTTATATATGAACTTAATGTCAGTGATCACCTAGTCAACTTCGTAGTATAAATAATCATAGTTTAAGTTTTGGGCGTTATTGTCTTCTGTGCACTATGTGCCTCAGACATTCTCAGAAACGCTGTCGTGACCATGAGGTGAACTTTCCTCACCCTGTCTTCAGACAAGAAATGGAATGTTTCAGTACACACATGAAATATCGCATAAAGTATTTATGAACTGCAGGACTTGGTTGCATTCTAAGTATTAGAGTTTTGTCTTGGATTTTACCCCACATCTTGGCCAATAGATCGTGTCATTTGAATGTAAAATGTGCTCATAGTTGACCTTGCAACTTTGCAAAGTTAATGGCTAAGCCTGAATGGCTTTAGGGCCCTCCTGTCTTACCATCACACCCCCACACCCAAGGCATATATTAAACTGGTGAGAAACAGAGAAGTAATTGTTAATATACTAACCTGCTAAACAAACATCTACAAAATGCTTCACTTTAATCTGATTTCATGGCTGAGTTTGGTCATTAAAGAGGAACAAAGTTTTAGGGATTGAGTGAGATGGAAATAATCCATAATGTGTAGACATTTCTTTAATAAAGTGTTTGGAAATGTGAATAGATAATAAATATTTAATTAGTCTACCAAAAACATTAAACAGCATCCCCTTCCCATTCCCTATTATGTACATACTTCAAAAACTTGATAAGAAACCTACCTATGTGTATGTACAATTGCACACAGTGCATACACATGCATGCAGAGCAATAAAAAAAACAACAACAAAAAAACACCCCTAAATGTCACCATTTAATAAACTTGTTTATAATTTCAAAAAGTATTGTTTTGCTACAAAAATTGAATTATAGTAATAAGTCACTTCCCCCAAGCATGAAACCCTCCCCCCAAAAAACAAACAAACTTATCTGTCAGCTGTGTGAATCTAGCTGCTGATTTCTCCAGATCAGCCCAGCAGCTTATAGATTAGTGTATCAATCTGTCAGGACATGAGTACTCAATCAATCTCTTCTGCAAAATCTGTTTCATATTAATATATTGAGTCAGTTACATTAATATATGGAAAGATATATGTATCATAACTACAAAACTAGATATGTAGCCAGTTGTTCCAGTAAACTCAGTTAACTTAGTTAATAATCCTGTTATTTAAAAAAAAAAAAAAAAAATGGTGCAAGAACTATCTAGCAGCCAAGTAGATGCTGTGTCTTCATAGCTGTATATAGACAGGAAATATTCATGTGTTCAAACTCTGTGTAAACTATCCTGCTTTCAAAACGAAAGAGGTCTTGGTGGAATCTACACACTGAAGTACAATTGGCTCCTCTCTGCAAACTGCGACTTCCCAAATTAGTCATAATCTGCAAACTCTAACCCCAGATAGACATCCCATGTAGGAATAGTCTCATATTGATCAGTCTAGATAGATAGATTCTGCTCTTCAAACTAAGGTAGATGTTCTGACTTTGTTCTGACCATCACCGTTCCATCCATGAGGTGAGTTGTTCCTCCTGTTTGTTTGTTCCAGTGGAAATCGATGTGGTATACTCGGAAAACGAAAAAATTTCGGTTCAGTTGGCTCCCAAAGAAGAGGAAAATTCATCTTCTCCACCCCCTCTGCCACTGCAGCCTCCTCCGCCTGACTCTCCTTCTCCCATCCTTGGCCGCACCGTCCAGACCTTGGTGCCTGGTGCAGGCTGGAACCGGCGAGGTCGCTACAAAAACTACTCCGATTCTGATGTCATGCTAGGTCTGCAGATGATGGTGTCTGGACAGAGTGTCAAGAAGGCGTCAGAGGCCTCGGGCGTTCCACAGTCCACGTTAACTGATCGCATGAACAAGCTGAATTTGAAGAAGAAGAGGTCAGAGATAAACATCCAGTTGTTGAAGAAACTTCAACCCACACTGCAGCCAGAAGGAAACATTGACTGATGCGACGTGCATTGGATGTGGTAATAGGAAATACAGAATGAAAGAAAAAAGCGGTCTGAGAAGACTTTGAAAGAGCTTGTTGGTGAAAAGGAGAGGTAGACTCAGTTGGAGGTGATCTCTGTTTTAGGAATGAAAGATTATGCTGTGACATTTTAGAGAACCAGGACTTGGCCGTTTTTCCAATGTGCTATCTTAATGTGGAAGACATGATCTACCTTCTTTCAGGATGTGGCAGCGGTTTCATAGAGTCATTGTACATAGAATCATAGTAAAGTTCCCAGTTCTTCACTTCTAAAAGCAATTCCCTTGGGGCAGAATGTCTTGGTGGTTAGAGCATTGATTTCATGATCTGACTACACAGGTTCAATCCATCTGAGACACCTGTTTTGATTGGATTTCCCCAGGAGTGGGCAAACGGTCACTTACAAAATAACCTCAGAACTTTAACTGAGGAACAAAAAAACCCCAAACTAAAACCCCAAAGACCCCAGTTTTGCAAGTTTGGGAAGATGATAATTTTTTTTAACAAGGCTGTAGCAGTTTCTTGGCTTGTGGAAACATTGAAATTTGGCGCTGGTGGACAGTAATGCAATAAGACAAGAGTTATTGGGGCTGTAAGCAATCTTGATCTATTCTTCCTTACTGTTGTCCTTGCTTCCACTCATTGATAGGGTGGGGGGGGGGGGTTGTTTTGTTTTTTATTTATTTTATTTATTTATTTTTTTAAGTAAAACCCCTCTCATTTTATTTCCTTCCCTTACAATGTGTGATAATTGTGGTTTACTTTCAATTTCGTCTGTCACAATTTACAGTGACCCTGTTAATGGTAGATATACTTCCTCTCCTGAACAACACCTCTCCTGAACAACGTGGTATTTACCTTGGTGTTGGTGTACATGCTGTGGTTTAAAGAGAGAGTGATTGTAGACATGGCATGCATTATGTTGTCCATATGGGAGGTGTGTGCATGTGTGTGGGCAGAGTTATGTGTGAAAATGTCACCGTTCATCCTCTCTTTTCCTCTCTCACTTTTCAAAAACAAAATTGTCAGTAGCTCATGGTCATATTTTCAATTAGGTAACAACCCTGATTGTCGGTGTGGAAAATCTGGGAAGGAGGGGGGGGGGGGGGGGGGGGGGTCTTTTGTGAATGAAGAATAAATCCCTACTGAATCTCAGTCATTGTCATTTTGTATTTTGAAAAACAAAACAAAACTGGGGGAATTGTTGAATCTCAAGTATGTGACAGACTGACTTTTATGCTGAACAAGAACGCATTCTTTCACTTTCAGACTAAATGTTCATGTGTGTGCTTAAATGAGCTCTGCCATCAAGATCTCGAGTTCCAAAGCCTTGATGTAACTCAATTGTTGAAAGCACCATTTTTCTCTGTAATAATTACAAGTAATAAAAAAAAAAAAGATTAAAAAAATACATCGAGTTGTAAGCCAAAATGAGTCTCACACACACTCACACATTTACTTGCTAAGACAGAAACGTGGAAATGAAAGAGACCATCAGAAATGAGTTAGGGTTGACGGTTGTGTGTGTTCCAGGTGGTGGCAGGAAATACAGCCAGGCCAGCCATACTGGCCGGACACATATGTGGCAGAGACTGTCCGCCCCTATAAACAATACACTGAACAGGACCGCCAGCGTGCTCTGGATCTGGTTCATAAAGGAGCCTCCCTTAGACAAGCGGAGGCCAGGACTGGAGTTCCCAAAACCACTTTGATTCGAATCACCAGGGCATGCAAGGCTCACCTTGGACCTTGCCAAGGGCCGATATCCGTGCCGTAGTTCAGTTAGCTAACTGTGAGAACTTGAGCAACAACAGTGAGGGAACAAACGCAGACTTTGTGTCTTGAGCGGACAGACCAAAGACGTAACAGTACATTTTTTATTGTGTTGCGTTTCAGAGGTTTTGGCCATGAAATCTGGGTAATTGAGAGCTCAGCAGAAAATACTCACACTGTTTGCATTGTGGAGATGTGATGTGAGCAAATCGTTGTGTTAGTGTCCCGGTTACTTTTGGATTTCGTAGGTTTGAAGGATAAGTTCAAATGAAGGGGGAAAATGTATGTTGCTTGGTCTGAAGAGAGAGAAGCTCGAGACACAGGGTAGGAGGAGGTGGTGATCAGGTAGTGGCACAGAAGAGGTGTATGCTGAGGCTGTTTTCCCCCTCCTTGTGTTCCAGGGCACAGGCAAAAAGCATTCTCCATGGTTGTCAGCAGTTTGATTCGCCCATACAAGATGTACTCAGAAGAAGATCGTAAACGAGCGTTGGATATGGTCCATGAAGGAGCGACCTTGAAGCGGGCAGAAGAGGCCACAGGAGTTCCTAAAACAACTGTAATGCGCATGACCAAGGCATGCCAGGCCCACAGTGGAGTTTGCTTTAATGCTAAAACCCGCCCGGGAACAGAATGGTACACACAGTGATCTATCTACTGTAGCCTGTACTGCCACCAGTGATACATGATTGGATACATTTTTACCCCTCCTTTTTTTTTTTTAACAAAGCAAAACAGCAGTATTACTGATCTGGACTGATCTTGTAGTTTGCCATTTAAAAATGAAGAAAAGAGATCAGTATACAAAACAAATACAAAAAGTGTGATAACACTAAAGCGTTATAGATTTTGAACAATTTTTAAAGGGAAAAATAAAGCTGATGTCATTTATTAGAATTGTGGGAAAAGAGGGATGAAACAGAATGAAGCATTTATGGGGGAAAAAGGCCTTCTAAAAAAATTTAAAGAAAATGGCAGGAACAAATGTAACTTTTAAAAAAGCAAAACAAAATGAAACACCTCAACTCTTCATCCCTGAGAATATAAAATATTTGCTTGTTATCTTTTAGGCCTACTGGCTGGCAACTTTTATAGGGAGCAAACAGATCTCCTTTCATATCAGTAAGGACTTTGAGATGCTGCAGAGTATGTCAAAATGTTCATTACTAAATTCACACATAAATTAGAATTATTAGAGAATTTTTCTGTTGTGAGGTTACATCAAAAGTTATGCTGTGTGGGATTTTTTAAATCATGTTTTGAGATCTCAGATATATCGTGTTGATAATTACCCCCCCCCCCCCCCCCCCCCCCCCCCCCAAAAAAAAAAAAAAAAAGTCACAAAGTGTTAAAGATCTGAATTAAAACTTATCCGTTTGTTAATTTACTGTTGACTTAATTCTAAGTCTGCTCTGTTGATTTACTTGATTGATGGTTTGATTCCTTGTGGACGAAAATGTTTGTTACCATAGAGAGTGGAGACTGTGAAGTTGTATGTTTTGTTAAAAAAAAATAAATGAAAAATGAAAGCACCCTCTGTGTGTGTGTGTGTGGTGTGTGAAAAGAGAGTCCTGGGATAGTATCTTCAGCTTGTCTTGATGCTCGGAGTTGATACTTTGTAGTTGTTAATTTAAGAACTTGGTGGAAAAACCCCAGCATCTGGTGTGCGGGCTTGAAAGTAGCAAAAACACAATCTAAACAAGCAAGCAAAAACCCCATTATCCGCATCGCTCACCATCTTGATGGAAATTCAATTGCTATCTGGTTTGGGTCACAGTTTTTGTTTAAACCTTGCCATTTTTGGACTTCTTTTGTTTAAGGAAAGCCACTGAACTCTCATATGAGGAAAGTGAGTGAGATGTTCCGGTCACCTTGCTAACTGAGTGTGTGTGGTGTGGTGGTGCGCGTGCGTGCATGCGTGCAGTGACTGACTGAGTGTGTATGTATGATAATGGTGACAAGGTGAATGTGGGTATGCGAGTAGTAAATAAAAAAAAAACATTGGGGTTTCCTCTGATTATCCAGTCTACAAAATTTCATTTTTCACCTTCAAATGTGGCAGTTTATTATTGAGAATATTACCCCCCCCCCCCCCTCTCTCTCTCTCTCTCTCTCTCTCTCTCTCTCTCTCTCTCTCTCTCTCTCTCTCTCTCTCTCTCTCTCTCCTCTCTCTCTCTTCTCTCTCCCCCCCCTGATCAGGGCAAGGGCCGGATGAAAAAAAGTATGTAATGCTTACTCTGTAACCCTTGAAAAATAAAGATTATTCATTCATTCAAAGATTATTATTCATTCATTCATCTCTCTCTCTCTCTCTGGAAAGAAATGAGCCTTACTTTTCTGTTTTGATCTCCTGTTCTTATTGCCTGGGGGGTTATAATTTTTGTAGTTCTGTCAAACATATATATATATTTAACTTCATGTAATGTGAACAGAGACTGATCGTCTTCCTTAGTCTCCTGGTGTAGTCTTCAGTAACAAATGGAAGACCAACACTTACAACTCGAGAGAGTTTTGATTTTTGCTGATATTCAAAACTCACCCCTTTTTCTACATTTCTAATTTTGTGAAGCTTCACACACACTCCTCTGTATCTACCATACCCCTGCTCTTTTATTTCCTGCGTCACAGAAAAACATTGACCTGTAAAAAACTCTTTACTCTCTCTCTTCAGGCTGCTTATTGAAAACATCAGAACAGAAGGAGTGCTCTTGCATTTTTAAATAAAAACACCACTGAGAGAAATCGGGATGAATCTTGGAAGTAGGCAGGGTGATGAAAGAAAGGGGATGTGAGGTAGGTAGGGGTGTGGAAGGGGCATGTTCTGAGGCAATTCCCCCTGCTGTGTTCCAGGGTACCAACATTTCTTCCCACCCTTTGCTGTCCGTGAACCGCTCAGCCGCCCCTGCAAGGTGTACTCAGAGGAAGATCGTAGACGAGCTTTGGACATGATACATGAGGGGGCCACCTTTAGAATGGCTGAGCTGATGACTGGCGTGCCTAGAACCACCGTCCTCCGCTTGACTAAAGCATGCACAGCTCATAGCGGAATCTGTCAGAACGCTAAGAGACGGCCAGACACTCAGTGGTACAGCTTTGTCACGTAGCTCTGTAACACCAGCGGTTCAGGAGGTGTGTTGGTCATGGTTTTCCCTAGTGGATGTACATACTGTACAGCCCCAGTGCAGTGCTCAACAGTCTGTGTTTTGACTTTAAGTAGCATGCATGTTGTTTGTATACAGGCAACAATATCAGTATTAATCTCAGAATCAGATTGATTAAACAAAGGTCAGAATCAGACTGTTTAAACAAAGGGGAGTGGGATTTGGGTAGGGGATGGAGTCACGGCCAGAATCAACACAAGCACAAACATCAACAGTTAAAACGTTTTGAGTTGTTGTCCCTTTGGACAATGGCTTGTTCCTGCTGCTGCCCTCTCCACCTTCACTTGTTTGTCCACTCCTTTTTCTGACAGTTTTTCAGTCTTCAGCTATGCTTAACGTTGCATGGTTTATATGGATCTGTTATTGTGCAGCAGTTCTTGCACACTTTTTGCTTCTGAAAAGAATTGAAGCATGAATGAGAATGTTCCTGTCTTCAGTTTTGTACACATGCCAAAAGACTGTATGAGAGCGACTGTATCTTCAACATATCAAGATTGTGGATATGTTATACATCTTCAGCATATTCTACATAGTATTGGATTGTTTTAAGCCTTACATTTGATTTACTCAAAAGAAAAGCATTGTTTGTATTGACATACAGTTTGTTCAATTGACAGTAATAAATTCTGTATGCTGACCTTAAAACAGTAAAGGGGCCAATCATACTGATGTAAATCTGACGTTGTAATGGAGTTTGAATGATACAGAGCCAGGGTAGATCTGTTTGGCTTGTTGTGAGGGAGTTTCTGTGATCACAGAATGTGTGAATTTGCCTGCAAAAAAGTTTGGATGAATGTGTAGTGTGTTTGGCTGCTGGAAAAGAGTTGGGATGATTGAGTGTAATCTATTTGACTGTTGTACAGGAGTTTGGATGATACATCAACTTTTTTCTTGAAGAATATACAGGTAGTATATTATTTATGGACAAAACTTGCCAAGTTGTGTTTTTCGCTGTTGGTCATTACTTTTATGAATCATGTCTTCTTTTGGGGGGGAAAGCTGAGACAGAAATGTAGAGGATGAGTGGGCATTTCAATCTGTTTGTCTCTATGACACTTAGAAATTACCTGAAACGTTTTATCGATGAGCAAGAATTTGTTCTACATTCCTAAGTTTTTGTATGTTTTTTGGGTTTTTTTTAAGTGTGTATTCAGCCATTGCTAAGAGTTGTGACTGTTGTTGACTTGTGAGGTAGCTGTAGTGGAGGTGGAGAGGAGTGTTGGTGTGGGGGTGCTGTGGGGGCGATGCTGAGGCAAGCTTGGTGGTGGTCTGTTCCAGGCTACGCCCTCACTCTGGCTTTGGGGATGCCACAGAGACGTTGTCTGCAGGGCTACAAGTCGTACAGCCAAGCTCACATTGACAAAGCTGTGGACATGGTCCATGAAGGCTCCGCCTTGGCTGATGCGGAGAAAACTTCCGGGGTGCCCTATTCCTCCATCCGCCGCTTTCTGAGCAAGTGTCAAGCGCACCCGGGGCCCTGTAAAGGGGCCAAGTATCGAGAGGGTTTCGTGGCCATGAGCTGTCAGGATCAGAGTCCCGTGGAGAATCTCGATGCAGTGTGAAGTCCCTTCATTTCTGCTGTGGTGGTAGCCTTTCTCTTTCAGATTGCTGGTGGTCCTCATTTTTCCTGATCAGCATTGATGAAGATGGACAGAGAACATGACCATTGTTTTCATGTGGGCTTTGCTGTCGTGGCTATCATGGCTGGAACTCTTGTGTGTTGCCTTATCAGCCTTCTGTTGGATTTATGCAGGTTAAATTAATTAAAAGGATATGCTTCTAGGATTTTAAGGAATCACTTTACTCCCCCTAATCAACCTTCATGAGAAAGTTGTAACTCTTAGTAAATAATTGAATGAGAATATTGGAAGGTTATGGTGCTTGTTTGAAAATCTGTTATTGGATTTAACAAACTGCTCTTGACTGACTGCCCACAGCCATGCCAAGAACTTTATCACATGTTCGCACAAAGGAAAATAGACACTAAGGCTTACACCTTTTCCTCCGGAAGTTGGTTGAATGTTGGCACGTCTTATGACTACCTTTTGACTCTTGCTCTCCTTCCTACAATTTCACATCAGCTACTTATGTAGAATGGCTAAGAAAAAGAGTGTTCTCATAATGGAGAGGTCAGTCATTGGCAAATATGTGGCGCTCCACCACGAAATGAGTCGCTTAGCACATTACCTAATTTTGCGCTAGGAGCCTTTAAAGGCAGGTGGGGGTCAAGTTGTCAATTTTGAGATTTTGATTGATTATTAAACTGTATTTCTTATTCTACCTTGTAACGAAATATCAAGCCACCATTTTTATTCCTTTTGCTTTTAAATGTGTTTTTAAAATACCCAAGCCCTCTTTCTGACAGCCTGTTACGAAAATAAACTTGCCAGTTTCTCATTTTGTCACGTCCGGCAGTCTATCATTTCAATTTGTGATAACTTTGCACAGAATTGTCCGATTTTCAATCTGTTTTTTGTATTGAAAAGCCTTTTTATTGCAGATTGATAACTTGCCAATAACTAAAAAGTGACCTCTGGTGCAATGCATCTCCTTATGTGGTGGAGCGTCACATATCAGAAAAGAGATATATATGGATCACAAAAAACTCTTGGAGTGTTAAGAACATGGCGAGCACAGGTCTATGTGGCCTTGGTTGACAATGTGACTAGAGAAGGAACGGTGTATGGCAATGAGAGATGACCTCTTCAGACCTGTTCCTAGTGTGACTGAAGGACATGGGGGTGGTCTCTGTTCCAGTGGGTAGAACATCGAGCGGTTCCTCCGGCAGTCGTATGGGTGCCAGTTACAGAAACTACGACAGTCAGGTGTTTGCCGAGGCGGTTCAGATGGTGCTGAAAGAGAAGTGGACAGTGCCCTACGCTGTGCAGATGACAGGCGTGCCCCGATCCACCTTCTATCGGACCCTGAAGATGATCAAAGACAGCGGTCACACAGAGACAGATGGGCAGGGAGGGGGGGAGGCAGAGGGGGCAGGGAGACCATGGCTTACTGACTGACACATTTCCCCCTCGACTTCAGTTCTGGAGGAGTGATTCAGGCACTGAACTGAAATGTTCAGGACACTGTGCTGAAATGTTCAGGACACTGTGCTGAAGTATTTGGGACACTGTGCTGAAATATTTGGGACACTGTGCTGAAATGTTTGAGCACTGTCCAGAAATGTCCAGTCACTGTGCGGAAATGTTCAGACTATGATCAAATGCTCAAGTAGATAGGGTTTTAACCTGCTTGCTACATGTTGTACATGTTTCTGCACCTGGGACCTTAGGTTACTGTCTCATCCAAAAGACTTGCAGCGGAGTGAGGTTAGTGCTGTTCACTTCTGGGGAGAAACCTCTTAAACAGACAAAGATTTGGACCAGTCATGTTCAGTTGCCATCAGATTGCGAGTTAAGTGTTCAGAACTTTACCTTGTCCTCCCTCCATGGCACAACCCTGATTATAAATGCACCTGTTTGTTTCAAGGGTTGCTAAAATCATTGGGATGAAAATTATCCTGATACATTTGATAAATGGTGTATCTGTGTGCGGTCAGTCATAGAAATATGGCAGATAGATTGTCTATGAAAGAAGTGCTGTTAAGTTTGTTTTGAAACTCGGTGTGGGGGGGGGGGGGGGGGGGGGGGGGGGGGGGGCGAGGCAATCATTACAGGAATGCATAATAAATCAAAAGTTTGCTGGCATATGAGCATTTGTTGCTCTTTTATAATCATACAAAATGTTGCTGTATTGAAAAATATTTCAGAGGACTATTTCTGATCTCCATGTGGAAAATTCATGAGTCAAATCATGTAACATATTAGTTTTGTTATCATTTAATTTTTGTTTTTCCAAATAGTTTGTGAAACTGCATTCATTTGTGAAAGAAATGATCCTTTTGGTCACTTGTGCAAAATAAAAAGTTTCTATGAATCTGATCTTGTCTGCTCATTATTATAAACAGTTATTTCTTGTGTTTTCTTTGTGCTTGCAAGTATCCGTGCAGTGAACGTTTAGGCATACCTAAAGTCAATATTTTATGCATTGGCACAAAAAATGCCATACAAATCTGCATGCACATACACATATATGTGCCCATGCACATACCCTCATTACCTCTTGTGTGTGTGTGTGTGTGTGTGTGTGTGTGTGTGTGTGTGGTGTGTGTGTGTGTTGTGATGCTCCACCACGAAATGAGTCGCTTTGCACCTGATGCACTTTTCGGCTAGGAGCCATTTTAGGCAGGTGGGGGTCCGGAGTTTGATTTTGAGAATTTGATTGATTATAAAACTATAGCTATTATTCAACCTCGTACTGAAATGTCAAAGCATAAGTTTGTTCTTTAAAACGTGTTTGAAAATGCCCATGCCCTCATTCTGACCACCTGTTAACGAAACTAGTCAATTTATCATTTTGTCACTTCCCGCTGTCTACCATTTCAAGTTATAATAACTTTTCTTAGAATTGTCCTATTTTCAATCTTTTTTTTTTTTTGGTATTAAATAGCATTTTTATTGCAGATTAATAACATGTCAATAACTAAAAATTTACCTCTGGTGCAATACGACTCATTATGTGGTAGAGCGTCACACACACGCACGCACGCACGCACGCATGCACGCACACACACGTATGTATGTATGTATGAATGTATGTATGTATGAATATTATCATGCAAATACAAGGGGCAAATGCCACACACACACACACACCACACACACACACACACACACACACACACACACACAACACACACACCAACTGTCTCTCTCTCTCTCTCTCTCTCTTCTCTCTCTCTCTCTCTCTCTCTCTCTCTCTCTCCCCTCCCTCCCTCCATCCTCCCCCCCCTCTCTCTCTCTCTCTCTCTCTCTCTCTCTCTCTCTCTCTCTCTCTCTCTCTCTCTCTCTCTCTCTCCCTCTGTCTCTCTCTCTGTTGTGTATTTTCAGTTTTCACATTTGTCTTGTCTTTCCTTGCTTTCAGCTTCACACCTCTGTATAGATCTCTGTCTGTGCTCTTTTTTTTTTTTTTCTTTTTTCCATTTCCTCTGTGTGTGTGTGTGTGCGTGTGTGTGTGTGCGTGTGGTGGTGTGTGTGTGTGTGTGTGTGTGTGTGTGTGTGTGTGTGTGTGTGTGTGTGTGTGTGGTGTGTGAGGAGAGAGAGAGAGAGAGAGAGAGACAGGAACAGACAGACAGAGAGAGACAGACAGAGAGTTGCTATCACTGGCCCTCTGCTTCATCCATGAAGCTTCTGCCAGTTTTTACCTCAAACAGGCTACAAGAAATTGAAACAAGAAATTAGTAGGTTTAGTTTTGAGAGAGCGAGTATGTGCTGTGTTGTTGTTGGCTGTAATTTTTATCCAGTGTATCAGTGTTTTAGATTTTATGACACTGACTAGACAAAATGTGTGTGTGTGTGTGTGTGTGTGTGTGTGTGTGTGTGTGTGTGTGTGTTCGAAGGCGCATTTAGCTGTAATACGTCTGGGTTTCTGTGGAGAGGGATGACCCTGTTCAACTTGCCCACAACACACTATCAGTAGAATTAAGTGCAGTGCCTCAATGACTACTTGAAGATTTACTTGAGAAAAGACGAATCATGTCATGGTGTCAAAAGGTACAAACAAAAACATGCTTTCATACATGTGTATATGAGCATAATTGTGTGTGTGATATTAGAAGTTAAATTGAAAGGCTCTATTGACTGAAGGTTGAATGTCTGTATTATTTTTTTAAAAGTTAGTGTATAAAAGGGGGAGGAAAGCAACAAAGAGTGTATTGTGTGGAGATAAAGCTAGTTGGTGGTGGCTCCTGTATTGTACAAAAGTGAAAATTTACAGAAAGGCCTGAATTTCTTAAAACAGAAACTGATAGAATCAAAAGTTCAAGAGTAAAACTAGTTTAAAAAGTCAGAAATTGTAGACTTAAAAGCATGGATAAACCCACAAAACCAAACATCAACAACAACAAAATCTTGTATAACGTAAGGTTGAGTTTGATAAGACTTTGTATTTTCTTAAAGTAGCTGTTATGATAGTGCTCATTTTAGATCTGTTTTGTTTGTTGTTTTTCGTGTGTGATTTTGTTATTGTTCCAGCTTGACACCCTAGGGGTCACCCAGAACATGCACTTTGTCTCTCTCATTACACTTGGGAATCACTGTGAGACCGTTACGTGCACACTGGATAAGAAGCTTGCATGTATGATTGTTTCCAAGTACCTGGCTGTACAGGCAGCCATTGTCCGTCTTCAAAGAATTTTGTTTTCTCTTTGAAGGAAAATGCTCCTATAAAGGAGAGTGCAGGCAATTATTCTGAGAGCTTTTCATGGCTGAAGACAATCTCAACATAATATTTTTGATGCATAGCAACATTTTCATGTGGGCTTTGGCACTTAGCTTCATCAATAACTGACACAGCTTATGGCCTGGGCCTTTTTGCTTGGGATTTTTTGTTTTTTGTTGTTTCTTAAAATTTTTTTTATAAAAGTGTAACGGACATGTAGTTTGAAGTTTCCTGACACTGAACCACATCAACTAGCTTTTACATCTGCTTACTAGGGATGCTGTGATTGTGCAGTGTCAGTCTGATAAGAGAAGTTAAGAAAATGGTAAGGATTGGGATAGCCAACAGCATTCTCAGTGTGCTAGGGTAGATGAAGCAATATACAATCTCCTGTCGAGGGGGTCGTGGTCATGTTCACTGGCCACTAGCACCATCTTGGTTTAATCTGCCTGCTTGAAGGAACCTGGTAATGTCTTTTTTTTTTTTAAGGGGAAAGGAATAGAATCCTCTCTCTCTCTCTCTCTCCTTCTCTCTCTCTCTCTCTCTCTTCTCTCTCTCTCTCTCCTCTCTCTCTCTCTCTCTCTCTCTCTCTCTCATACACACACACACGTACACCACACACACACACACACACACACACACACACACACACACACACATGCATATGTGTAGTAGTACACATTTACGTTGTATCTTCTTATGTTCCAGTCCTTCATTCGAACTGATGTTAAAAACTGAAACAGGGTTTATACCAGATACACATTTCCTTACTAGGATTTGATGAGGAAAACATGTTTACTTAAGAGTCTATCTGTACTGGTGAAGGTAAAAGTAGTGGTAAGGGAGCGGTGTGTCTGTGTGTGGGTGATAGGTGTGTGGCGTGTGGGCAGCAGCTAGCAGCAGAGACAGACAATGAGGGCTCTTCTGGTTTATGTTTTCCAGAAGACGGCCAGCGCAGCAGGCACACCCGCATTGCGCCCTATGGGAGAGACCCTCCCTTTTCTCCGTCCCTGGGGAGGCTCCCCCATCAGATGAAATGGCGGACAGAGTTGCAGCCCTTCATGTTTGGCCGGCCCCGGGCTAGACTGCAGTACTCCACGCAGCAAATGGCCCGAGCTATCGCGGATGTAGAGGAAGGGAAACCAGTACGTCTGGCCGCCAAGGAGCATGGGATACCCTTGAGGTCTCTGTACCACCGACTTAAAATGCGATCGTCCAAAAAAACTCAGGATAAGCATCAGCAGCATCAGCATCAACATCAGGAACAACATCAGCAGCAGTCATCGTCGTCAGAGACTGTGTTTGCAGATGAGGAGTTGCAGCTGACCGTGCAGATAAATGACCAGTCTCAGTGAGGGTGTGTTTTCCACCTGCCCCCTGAAGACTTCAGCAGCAAACTGTGTGTGTGTGTGTGGTGTGTGTGTGTGGTGTGTGTGTGTGTGTGTGTCCTTCCTTGGTGCTGGCTTCAGTTCTCTGATTCCTTGTTTGCAATGTTCCCAACCACTACCGCACAGCATAAAAGTCGCTGATTTGTTTTACCCACACGCATCTTGGCTTAATCAGTTTTGCTCAGACTTGCTGGTAAAATGATGTTGGTTATAGCTCTAGAATCTAAAGTACCTAGCACCTGTTGCGCCGTGGTAGAACAACAGACATTACATGTTCAAAGGGATAATGTTGTTCAATAACAAGCTTTCATTCATTGTTTCCTTGATATTGTCATGTTTCGATTTCATCCTACAAGGTGCATTCATTTTAATAACAATAACAGTAATCATCATAATATTAAAAGTAGTTGTAAAAGATATCTAAACTGCTTTAAACAAAAAACAAACGCCAAAGGAAACCTCACAAAAAACAACCCCCAAAAAGCCAAGAAGAGAAAAGCATCTTCATTGTTGTACAGCTATCTGCTTCATTGTTGTTTGGGTTGTTTCTGTTTGCCTGTGTTTCTGCTGTGTTTGTGTGCGCCCTCCCTTCCTCAT
Source organism: Stramonita haemastoma (assembly GCA_030674155.1). Classification (NCBI taxonomy): domain Eukaryota; kingdom Metazoa; phylum Mollusca; class Gastropoda; order Neogastropoda; family Muricidae; genus Stramonita; species Stramonita haemastoma. Next base: position 10,678,732 of record CM060317.1, read on the forward strand.
AACCTGTTCTTGCCAGATTAATATCATGGGAGTTTTGAACATCTGAGCACTGTTTTTAGACACAAGCTTAATAGTTCTTTTTTGCATTTTCAGACAGTAGTCCATGGTCTTGGCTTTCCTCCTTAAATCTGCAAATGACACAGAACAAACTTGTCGCATCTAAATCATCATGGTCTGGTTGTCTTTGCTGCTATGAGCAGAAAATATCTGATGTAAAACTCCTTCATTTTTTTCTTCAGTTAAATAAATAATGACTGAATGCATGGTTTATAGAGTGCATAAAATCTCCACACCAATAGCTGTCATCCCACTGCTGGGTTTGTGTGCACAGGTTCTGGTCATGTTGTGGTGTTGAATATTTGTTCGATATTTTGGAATAGAGATGGGAGTTTGTAAAATCCTAAGCACTCATCTTTGATGTAGGGAACAAGTTACCCTGGCCATTAAGTTAAGCTGTTTGGGAGCAAGACGTTGCAGTTGGGTCATTGACATCCCTGCGTTTGTGTGTTTTCCAGGAAGCTGCCAAGGCTTCACAAGGTTTCCGCCTTCTCAGTCAGTTTCCATCTCGCCTGTTGAATCATGGGAAGCAGAGAGCCACAGCCTGAGAGTAGATTGGTTCATTCTGCTAGACAGGCATCGGCAGTGGGGTCGGCCAGTAGCGAACATGAAGGGACGTGTGATTCGGCCTTGGAAAATGCATACTTGCTGGCCGGCTTGCGCCCCCCTAGACTTCTGAATCAGTACTCCCAGAAGCAGATGCAGGCTGCCATAGAGGCCGTCATTGAAAACCGCATTTCTGTGAAGGATGCTGTGAAGGAATTTGGAGTGCCACGCAGTTCTCTGTACGAAAAACTCAAAAACTATCGCAGTAAAACTGACTGATGGCTTCCCCCTTGGTAGCGCAGACAAAAGCTTCGTGAATTCAGGGTTGTTCTGCTAAAGAGAGAGAGAAAGAGAGATACTGGCTACAGAGGAAGTTAAACATGTGTGGCCTAAGTAGCATTAGTTTTGTGTGTTGGTCTGTGAGTTGTTGCAGCGTTGTAGAGGTAGAGGAAGAGGATGATGATGATGTGTTGATGATTGAGCACCACACAGTGGATTGAGGATGATCGTTTGTCTTTTCCAGAGGACCCTGCTCTTCATGTCCAGACCTCCCCCCTCCACCCTCAGTCCTAGGTGGGGGATGGGTGCGGCCTTCCCCTCCTTCACATCCCCGGGGATGGCCCCGTTGCAGCACCCGGCTTTCTCGGCTCTGTCCCGCTCCTTTTGGCTCAGCGGGGGGATGGCCAATTACAAACCTAGGCCGCGGCTGCAGTACAGCGCCAGTCAGATCACGGCCGCCATCCAGGACGTAGAGATGGGCAAGTCCATCAGCAAAGCCGCCAAGGACAATGGAGTGCCCTTCACCTCTCTGTACCGCAAGGTGAAGGCCAAGTCTTCTTCCCAGCAGAGCGAAGAACCGCAGCGGGCGCCTGCTGAAGACTCTTTCGCCTCCTCAGAGGCTCTGCCGGCCTGGAGGCCATCTCTGCTGACATCTCCTTTCTGAGCGACCAGAAGGCCCTGTTGGATGAAGCGCCAGAAGCCACAGACGACCCCGACTCAGGAGATCCAGGACCTCCCTAAAGAAGCGCTCATGTTCTGATCCCTTTCTCTTCCTGGGGTGTTGTGTGCATTGACACTGTGTCCCTCTGCTCTTTTCTGCTTGGTTTGTTGTGAGAGAAGAGAGTGTCCCGAAGATAGGGTTAGCTAAAAAGTCTTGCTCCAGACAGGGGAGGCTGCAGACTTTGTAGACAGACAAGACACCCCCACCTCCCTGCACAGTGATCTGAGACACAGCATGATGTTCTGTCTTCCAGATTCAGAGCTGGCCTGGCAATGGGCGGGCAGGACAATGTCGTCATCGTCATCATCATCGTCATGGAGACCCCGCCACAACTACACCGACAGCGACATGGCGGGCGCCATAGAAAGCGTGCACTGGGGAACTAGTGTTGCCCGCGCCGCCTTCAACCACCACATCCCCCGCCGCACCCTGGGCTATCGCCTTCTGAGTTGTAAGAAAGGTCACCCAGGAAAGTGCTTTGGGGCCTACCTGAGGCATCAGGAGTATGCCTCCCACTTCTGAGGGTCCAGACTGCTGACTGACTGACATCCATATCACAGGCCTGTTAGATGATTAGAATCAGGAAAAACAGGTTTATCATTGCAGCAACAGCAAGAACTAGAGACGTGAAACTGTAATAACACTGACACAAAGTATCAAAGTAAAGAGAAGCCTCCCAGAGCTATCTGGCTCAGCTGTTTGTTTCTTTTTCTTTGAGGGTAGGTTTTTGGTGACAACTCGTGTGCTATAGAATTAATAGAGTTTTTTATTATTTTTTTTAATTGTTGTTTTAATTCTTCAGCTAGAGCTCTGGGGTTCATCAATGGTGAAATATTTGTGCATGTAATTGCTTTTTTGCCCACCATCATGGTAGCCACATTCCACCTTTGGGGATGGATTCATGTTTAAAACTTAAAGAAATTTGATTAAAGTAGAAACGGTGCTCTGCATGAAAGTCAGTTTTTTTAAATAGTGTGCAAATGAGTTGAATCTCTTGCTGATTAAATCAGTAGGATTTTTTTTCCAAGTCTCTCCATGATCAAACATCAGGACATTTGACATTTTCCAATACAACCAGTAAGATTTGTGTAAACCATAATGGCAGATTTCAGATTAAAACAATTTTTTACAACATCCCCCCACCCCCCTAAAAAAAAAGCCCACCCAAAAAAACCAAAAAAAAAAAACCCTTCCCAAAAAAACAACAAAACCCAACCAAAAAAAAAAAACACCCACAGATAATGTCAGTATCCAGACTTCAGTCTTGGTGTTGCAAATCAGGATATCGCTTAGCAGTTGTTTCTGTGCCAAAACATCCTTTTTTCTGCTGCACCAGAATGATCAATCATCTTCAAGACCTCAAGCTGACCACTACAGCCAGGTACATGGATCGGAGACATTGAGGGCTCCTGATGCACTGGTTATCTAGCACAGCTGATCATATCTTCTTGTGGCTGTTTCACTAAGGGCTCGTTATTTGATGCCAGTTGTCGGTCAGTAAGTTTCAGTCCATTTAGTTTTTGTGTTGGATTACTCTTTCTTTTTTTTCTTTTTTTTAAATCCAGGGGTTGGTGTGTTGTTTGATATTATGTACATACTCATCAATGGCGGTTAACTGATTGTGTTTCATCAGCTGTTGTTGAAGTTCTTGGTGATGCTGGTTATTTGTAGCAGTCTGATAAGGTGATAAAGGAAGAAAAATAGTATATCATGATATAATGTGACCCCCTTCAGTATCTTTACCAAAAACTACGTTTTTGGTGAAAATGTGTTGTTAGTGATGATTGTTTCAATGGTTGATAAAGACACATTTCAGGGGAAATATGTGTCTTCAGTATATTTATTTTTCATCGTCATTTTCACTTACAGATTTTGTCTTGGAGCAGGGTTTTTGTGTTTTTACATGCATAGTCTGTGTACACATATGTTTATTTGCATATTTTGTTTGTGTGTGTGCATACATGCGTGCATGCGTGCATGTGTGAGAGAGAGAAAGAGAGAGAGAGAGACTCAGAGAGAGAGAGAGCAGAGACAGAGACTCAGGGAACATCACAACATATGACAACATCTTCATCGTTCACTTCAGATGTTTTAAGAACTGTTTTTTCAGGAGTTGGTCATGTAGTCATGCACAAGTGCACATTTATGCATATGTATGCTTGTGCACACATGACTTCCAAGTGGTAAACAATACAATACAATGTGTGTGGGTGTGTATGTGCATAAACAAAAGTATGCAAACACACATGCTGGTGTTTATGGATATGATATACGTTGTGTGTCTGCACCACACACACACCAACACACACACACACACACACACCACACACACACAACACACACACACACACACACACACACAAAACACACACACACAACACACACATACAACACACACACATACACTCACTCACTCACTCACACACTGTATGAGGGGACAGGATAGCCTTGTGGTCAGAGTGATGCGCTCGTGATCTTGATCTGGGTTTGAATCTCGTTGAAGAGGATTTTTCCTATGGAATTAACATCAGTGCTGACTTCTACTCCCCCAAAAGCTCTTCAGATGAGACTATTAACCAGGGTCCTGTGTGCAAATGCAGGCAGAACATCATCGCACATGTTAAAACCCTTCCTGCTTTTCGAAAGATCCGGTGGGAATGGGTGACAAATTTTACACAACTGCATACATACGGGGACTGGATGTTAAAAAAAAAAAAAAAGCACATTAGTGCATATTCCATTATCCTCAAAATAAAAGAAATTTTCAAAATATCTTAAAAACCCTTAACACTCACACTCATTTTCTCACTCACTCACACACATATGCCTTAAAACTGTTTAAAAAAACAAACAATGCCCAAATAGAAAACGTATGAGAATGACACTCACATGTCTGTGTGTATTAAAATTAAATACACACCTGAAGACATGTGAGTGTAATCTCATACATGTTTTTCTCATTTAGGAGAGTAGAAGAGACTACTTGTCGATAAAAACATCGTATTCTGAATATATCATATCCCCATGCAGAAGATGAATGGTGTTTTGACTATTTATTGTTATTCACCTGGCTTATAATGATGAAAAAAGAGAGAAAGACTGATTCTTTATTATATGTTGAATGAACGAATCTCTGATTTATAGAGCTCATGTAAACCTCCACGCCTGTACGCATGTTTAGTATGCTGGGGAAGGGGGGGGGGGGGGGGAGGGGGGTGCAAATTTGTGTACTTTTGAGAAAGATGGACTGTCTGTGTAACAAGACAAAGATTGATCATTATCTACTGTCATGAAGAAAAAAAAATACTAATCTGTGTTTGTGTACTGTGAGTAAGACTAAGAGCGACTGTATTGACTTTGATTTATAACCTGTGTTAGGTTTTACCTTTTGTACATTATTTATCGTCAGAAAGATGGATGATTTATTATATTTTGTGAGAGAGATGGACACAATGCACACGATCAGGAAAAAAAAATTAGAATGTGTGTGCTGTGAGAAAGACTGACTGTAAAATCAGCATTTTTGGTTTTTTGGGGGTTATTTGTTTGGCTAGAGCTGTGAGGTTCACTAGTGGTGAGATTTTGTGTTTGCGGCCATACACTCGCCATCAAGGTAGCTGCATTCTGGACCTCAGGGATGATGGTCAATACACGACACACCAATTGCATGCATTTTAAACATTTTGTCATCCTTTCCTGCAGGCACTCTAAAGGCCTTCTCTTTCGGAAAAGCAAATTATGTGTGCGCACAATGTCCTGTGTGCAAGCACATACTGGACCTCAACTTATAGTCTCCTCTGAAGACTTTTTGGGGAGTGGAGTTGGTACTGATGTTAACTCCAGGGGGAAAATCCCCTCCCACTGATGTTAACTCCAGGGGGAAAATCCCCTCCCACTGATGTTAACTCCAGGGGGAAAATCCCTCCCACAGTGTGTTCAACTCAGGGAATCCATCATGATGACAAGCTCAATGCTTAACACAGGGGAAATATCCCACTGGTGGCTCAAACTCCCATCCAGCACCAGCTCTACCCACTTCCCTGCGCCCTTCCCCCCCATGTTTGTTGATGCAGTGTGTATTTTTTTATGACCAGACTGTTCAAAGCAGCTGGAGGTACATAAACAATAAAGTATTTGATTTCTCTGTCGTCTGTTAACGACTCTTTTTGTGCTGGGGGAAAAGAGAAATATGTGTGTGTGTGTTTGATATTTGTCATACTCTTGTCTGTTTCTACTCTTTTCCTGATGTTTTTGTAATGGGTTTCTGAGTTTGAGAGAAGAGGAGGTGTGTGTGTGTGTGTGTGTGTGTGTGTGTGGAGGAGAGATAGCATGAAAAAGCATACACTTTGACTGGTATTTCTGAAGCTGAAATACTTTGCACACATCATGCTTGCTTTTGACTATAGAACCTCCCCCCCCCCCCCCCCACTCCCCAAAAAAGAAAAAACAACAAAAAAACAACAATCCCCCCAAAATCCAACCCCCCCCAAAAAAACCAACACAAAAAAAACAACCCAAACAAAACCAGCAACAACAAAAACAAAACAAACAAGACAAAAGAAAAACCACAATAAAATGAAATAAAACAAACAAAAATTGCAAGCAAACAAACACAACCAACTGTAATGCTAGTACATTTACTATGGAATGACTCTGAGTTAGATGAGAACTTGCGGTTGATGGAAATCGCTCTACACACTAAAAGTGTAACAAAGATGGTCTTATTCCTGGGCAGGATTGGGAATCTGACTTTTCAGGAGGGAGGTGGGAATCAAATCAAAATTTTATTTCCAGATGTACATTGAAGAAGACATCAAAAGCAGCCTCCTTCATAATGATAATAATAATACACCCACTCTAAACTTTACCAGACAGTTCAGCTGACTGCTCTCCTCTGTTGGATCTTCTGAATCTATCATCATTTTCTTCTTGGGGATGACAGTAGACTATTGACATGAAGTATCTCTCCCTTTTAAGCTGCTTTTCTGTCGGAGGATGATTGTGTAAAGATGATATATTGTTTCCTTTTCGTGGGGGGGGGGGGGGGAGGACTTAAAAAAAAATTGCTAGTGTTTTCTTTTAATATGTCGTTTTGGTTAGAGGAGATTATTTTGATGTAGTATCATTCCTTTCCTTTGATGTCTGAGGTGATTCTTTTATTTTCTTTTTTCTGTCTAGATTGTTTGAACAAACTGTTATTCAAAAACTCCGTCAAATACACATTGTACATACAACAGAACAACAACCATCCAAAAGCCTGTAGTGTATCGACAGAAATGAAAAGTCAAGTTTTTGCTGAATCAGCCACTGGATTAACAGTCAAGAAGATTCTTTTGGTGTTATAATCTTTCCTCGTGGAAATTGTTTGGAGTTGGGGTGGGGGTGGGGTGGAGTAAAATCAAAGATGAAATATAGAATGATTCCACTTTCTGCCTAGGGTGACTGAGATGGCTGTATGGTTTCTCTTTCAGGCGGGTTGTCGGCTGTAGGTCATGTAGAGAGACAGGCGGACACACTGTTGCCTGCCCTGGGGACACACAGGGCCAGGACAGTCCGCAGCGGAGCGCAGTACAAACAGTACAGCCAGGCAGACATGGACACCGCCGTCCTCCTCGTTCACCAAGGCTTCAGCGCCCCCCAGGCTTCCCTCAAGTGTTGGTGCCCACCCGCTCCCTGTATTACAGGCTGTCCAAATGCCTCGAGCATTGGGAAACTGCAGAGGAATACTTACAAGGTTATAAAGGAAGAGTCATCCTAGGCTGAGAGCGAACTTAACAAGGTTAAGGAAAACGTCCTAGGCTGAGAGCTGGAAAATGCTGGTGGTGAAGGCAAGCGTGGTTTTTTTTTTTCCGTGTTTAGCTGTGAAAGGAATCGTGTGGTGTAGAGCTGTGTCTGGTTTGGTTAGGAGTCTTGACAAGAGAGAAGAGGAGGACAGACTATAAACAGAAAGTGTGTTTGTGCTTGATAATCAAAAGAACCTCCAAAAATTTTGCACATTGTGTTTTTCTTTCTCAGTATTCTTTGTCAGTATTCTTTCTCAGTATTAGTGGAACCTTCTCCAAGAATATGTATATATATTGCCTTATTCTTCACACGTAGGAATCACAATGATACCATTAGTACTTGTGTACTAGAAAGAAACAATTTATCACCCATAGCGACCTCAAAGAGAAGCAAGATATCAAATAGTCATATCCAGTTGGAATGTTATGTGTGTTGCAGTTGTTGGGGTTTTATTTTTTTATTTTATTTTTTTTAATACCTTGCCTTATAGGCAGTCATTTTTCATATCTAGAGGAACTCACAAAGTTCGACCGTTAAGGAGCGAGGAAGATATAACGATTCCTTCAGAGTTACTAACTGGGTTGGGTAGTGTTCCTCAACAGAGCAACTAGTTTGACAACAGCGTCACAAAGGCCTCAGAGAGGAAGCAGCAGCAGCAGCAACAACAGCAATGTAGATCTACATAGCCAGGACAGTTCCTGCCCTCATTTCACACATCCATGCTGGTCAAGTCTGGACTTTAAAGGGTCACATTATAGAGAGAGTCCCACAGCCCAACATAGACCACACAGGCAAGGTGTCACCATTTGACGAGACTGAAGTTCTTGACAGACACCACCATTTGACAAGACTGAAATTTCTTGGACACCACCATTTGATGAGACTGAAATTCTTGACACACACATTCTTCATGTTTAAAGTTATTGTTGTATTCTTATATGAGTATCAAAGAAACTTTTTTCAAAAAACATGTTGATTTTTCTCTAGAATTTTAGTTTAATTTCAGAAGTAAGCATGGTTGCAGTTAGAGGGTTAAACCTTTTCAGAGTCCCATGAAATTGCTACAGGTGAGGCAAAAGCATTACTGCCATGACAGGGATTTTCCTTCCTTAGTTTCTCTTTTGATAAAGTGTTCCTGTACACCCACTAACAGGCCTGCACAGCGAGTTCATGAGCAACATTGTCCCATCACAATCCAAATGTCTGAATTTGTTGTCAATCATTACCCAACAGCCCACTCATGGACTGAAATTCCTTTGGCAAAGAGCTGTCAGTGAGCAAAGTGTTTCTTCAACTATGCTGCAGAGGGTGTATGTTATGCTAGGTTCCCTGCCCAGGTAGGGGATCAGTTTCACTTCCATGTTCTTGTTATCTGAACAGTTTCGCCATCCCCACAGGGGCTGCAAAGGGCCTGTCAGTATTAACAGTATCCCACATTTCTGGAAATTCTGTGCTAGGAATTCCCCTTTTCTATCACTCTCTGTTTCTGCCTTGTTCTTTTTCTTCTTGTCATCTCCTTCTTGTCTATTTTCTGCCTTCTTGGTCCACTCTTCTTTTTGTCCAGAAAGACTTAAAAAGATAACGGATTCTCTTTCATGCCAAATTTGGAGGCACTGGGCCTGACTTGTCAGGAGCTTAAGGGCAGTGCAACAACGCATTTCCACTCCTGTGACAGACAACAATAATTGCTGTCTGAGTGTTCCACAAAGAAGAAGAGTTCCCAGTTCCCAAAGCTGGGTAGAATGGTTCTGTTGAGTACGGGTTGCATGAATTGATGCAGACAGTGGATTTTAGTCATTGTATAGTTTTACTTTCTTTTCATATATCTAGATCATTTCACTTGTGTTCTAGGATTTGAAATTTGTGTCACCGACTCTCATTCATCTTTCGATTCTGGTCTGTGATGCAGAGAGAGATGCTGGCTCGTGTTGGAATGGAGTGTGAGTGCAAAAGAAAATACTGTCAAGTCATTTGAGTATCACCCCCAAGTCTTGCATAAGCAGCTCTTTGCTCTGCGCTCACATTTTTCACTTCATCATGAATGTGAAATCACTCAATGGGCAAAATACATGCTAAACACACAGACACACATGCATGCACACACACACACAATACACATACACATACATGCACACACACACACGCATGCACGCACTCTCTCTCTCCTCTCTCTCTCTCTCTCTCTCTCTCTCTCTCTCATCTCCATCGCTTCCCACGCACGCACGCACGCACGCACGCAACCACCACCACACACACACACACACACACACAACACACACACACACACAACTTAAGCATACACATACGAATGTACAAACATGATCACGCAACCTCACAGATACCTCCACATGTGCATGGGGCCATCAATGTTACTGTTTCACAAAGCTTTTGGGTAAATTGCTGTACAGATTTTGATTTGCATTTCCTTTCTGCATACACACTCACACATGAAACAACAACAACAATAAAAACAAAGAGATCACCAACCAAGCAAATGAACTAATCCTGCTGAAACGAATGTTATCGAGATTGGTTTTTAAAAGCAGTATGCACACAGGTTGATGGATGGGCAGTGAATTCCAATGTTTCAGTGTAGAGAAAGGAAAGCTTCACTGTTCGCACAGTGTTTAGACCATGTACATGTGGGGTGTCCCTGTCTGCTTTTGTGTTGGTGGCTACTTTTGTCAGTGGAGTGTTCTCGTCAAAGGTTCAAGATATCATGAGGTTTGTGTTGCGGCCAGTAGCAGCATTAATAATAATGATAATAATAATATATATGGGATTTATATAGTGCTGAATCTTGTAGAGTACAGAAATCAAAGAGCTTTGACAATGAATAACAAATAGGCTGAAATATATTGACATTATAAAACTATTTTCAGCTGTCGTATATTTTCTAAAAGATAACTGAAAGTATTCATATTTTTGTTTCTGTACACTACTTGGAGAGAGATTGGGAAGGAGGGAATTAGTGCAACCCCCCCCCCCTCCAAAAGAAAAACAAAAACAACACAACAAAAAACAACCCCCCCCCCCCCAACCCAATAACAAAATAAACAACCTGAAGATTTTTCTGTGATTTAAAAAAAAAAGCAGTTTTCAGCAAATAAACTTCACAAAGCATAGAAGAGAAGTATTTGCATTTTTAAAAATCTTGACAAAAAAAAAAAGCAAACAAAGAAGTATTTGCAATTTTAAAAATCTTGACCAAAAAAACCCCACCCAAACAAAAAACGGGAGTACACAGAAGATGGTGTTGTGTGTGTGTTGCAGACGGGCGCACACAGGCAGAGGCAAGACACAGGCCGCCGTTCCGCGCGGTGTGTAGGGACGCCCCTAGTGCTAGGTCGTACACAGGGTACCGCAGGTACAGCCGGGCCTCTCTCAG
>CM060317.1:10694506-10702006 GCA_030674155.1 Stramonita haemastoma
TAATCATGTCTTCTTATAAACTGAATTTGAAGTTGGACACCAACAGGTGTGTGTTGTTTGCCTTTCACATACGAAAAGTTGGCAGTGGTGACTGTCAGAATTGTTCAGATCATGCATTCAGACAGTTTGAGGTTTTCCCTCTCCAAAAGAAAAAGAAATAAAGGACCAGAAAAGAAACACTAACAAGTAGATGAGGAAAGGAATGATCTCCAGGTGTGTGCAGGTAGATGTGTTCAATTAAAAGCACAGGAAACATTCAGCATAGTGCAGGTATGTGTCCTGTAGGAACCGTTTTTGTTGCTGATGCTGATTATAGACAGGTGCCCCCGGTGTCTAAACTAACGATGACCAGGACACTGAGTGATGCTGATTATAGACAGGTGCCCCAGTGTCTAAACTAATGATGACCAGGACACTGAGTGATGCTGATTATAGACAGGTGTCCCCAGTGTCTAAAAAGATAACCAGAACACTGAATGATGCTGATTATAGACATGTGCCCCTGTGTCTAAAAGATAACCAGAACACTGAATGATGCTGATTATAGACAGGTGCCCCTGTGTCTAAAAAGATAACCAGAACACTGAATGATGCTGATTATAGACAGGTGCCCCTGTGTCTAAAAAGATAACCAGAACACTGAATGATGTTGATTATAGACAGGTGCCCCTGTGTCTAAAAAGATGACCAGAACACTGAATGATGTTGATTATAGACAGGTGCCCTGTGTCTAAAAAGATAACCAGAACACTGAATGATGTTGATTATAGACAGGTGCCCCTGTGTCTAAACTAAAGACCAGGACACTGAGCGAGTGAGACCTCCACCAAACCAGCCGTCCGACAACCCAACTGACGCGAGGTGTGTTCTGGTTGCAGCCTGGCCAGCCCCTCCCCCTACCGGCCAGGGCTGGAGCGCAGAGTGCAGACAGCACACAGCCGGCCCCGGGGACCCTGGCAACCACCCCCCCACCCCTCCAGTCCCCGCCCCCTGGCCCCCTGCCCTGGACAGCCTGGACCAGCGAAGGCAGCACCGCGCTGAGGTCATCAGGGCCGCAGTGGACTACGTCCGGCAGACCGGACTGCCGGCCTGCAGGGTGTGCACGCTGTTCGATATTCCCCAGGCCACGCTGTACCGACACCTCACCAAGGCCAACAGGCAGCAGCAGGGGCACGGGACTGGGGGTTCGAACACCGGTATCCAAGATCAGGGAGAAGCAGACACTCTTAGCGTGCCGAGGATGGTGTTTGAGCCAGAAGAGGGGCAGACGCTGTGTGACCCCAGTGTGGAGATGGAGAGATCGTCTCAGGGGCTGTCTGTGTCCAGCGAGGATGTTGTGGACCTGGTGGAGATGGAGGGTGGTGATGATGACCCAGAGCACAGGAAAGTGAAGACCTTCCACCAGGAACGTTCTGAGGCAGCTGAAGATCTGGGAAAAAGCTGAAAGGTGGTGCGGCGCTGCAGTTGATCATTGTGTTGTAGGTATTCTTCATATTGGTGGGCTGGGATTGCATAGGGGTGAAAAATACTCGAGGGTGCTGCTCTGAATTTCTGCTGAAGTATCCGTGTGCAAAATTTTGTAATGAATGCATTTAATTTCATTATTTTAAAATATAGAAGAATCTGTTTGAGAGGGAGACATGTAACATGAAATATGAGCTTTTGTCAGACAACTCTTGAAAAATTGCTCCCGGCACTGGGGTGGACAATTCTCTCAGGACACCTCTTTAAGGTGGATTGCACTGGGGCGTCAGGCGCTTAACGGCAGCACAGCGCATTTTTGCTCATTTGACAGACAACAATAGTTGCTGTCTGAGTGTTCGACAAAAATGAAAGAAGAAACCTTTAGCCTTGTGTGAGATGTAAATATGCGACTTTTGAGCTGACCAAATGCCCATGTGGTGGATTATTTGTTGTTATTTGTTCATCAATTACAGTTCTGAAAAACCTCAATGGTGAGATTTTGTGTATGTAACGGTTTTTGGCCAACATTATGGTATCAGCATTTTGACTTCAGAGATATTTTAGTGGATTGAATTGTTGTATAAAGATGTGCACAACCCTGGCACATGCTGATCATGCTTTGCTCTATTCCATTCTGCTGTAATGTATAAACACATGAAGATTTTTCATCAGCAGACATTCGTTTGTCCCTTGTTGCTTTGCGAGTTGTAATATTAGACAGAAAAAAGACAGAGAACAAAAAAAAAAGGGGGGGGGGGGGGGGGGAGCGCTTACTTTAGGTTTTGTTGACAATATGTGTCCTTCTCTGTGGTCTGGGAGGGCTACAGGAGATCGTAGACCTCAGCAGAGACAGATAGAGAGGGTGAACGCTGTTGGCATTGCATGAAGCTCTAAGGTCAACATCAGCATTGAAGACAGGTGACAAGTGTGTCCTTCACTTAATGTGACGCCACTATTGTCTGGTAGATATGTGGGAGGTCATTTCCTGTTGTGTCTTCTGTGGTAGGCTTTAATTCCACGATCCCCACCGCCATTTGTCTGAGTCATGGATCTGTTGGGTACATGGTCAGCATGGGATTTTTCCATGGAGATGTCAGGTCCACACATAGGGCAATGCTCCACACCACAGTTGTCTGGAAGGGGAACCTGGTGCTGACTTGTATGTGTTTTGTTTTCAGTTCTGGTAATATTTGTTTTTTGGCCACCTCATCTTCTGCAACGTCCCCGTCCTGCTGTTCCCGCACCGCTCATTCCAATGTCCCCACCACAGCCATACCCAGATTTGTTAATTCTCGTAATTCATCGTCTCCTGGTTTTACCAGTGCAGTCTTCATCATCGGCTACACTGTATGTGGGAATGAACAGCACACGTCTTTGCCGATGTCATGTATTTGTGCTATGGTAATGCAGGCTTTTGGTTGTGACACTGAAACGATGGATGTGTGTCAGGTATTTGTTGGTTAATATCGTGATAGAACGTTTGTATGTTTTTTCTTACTTTTTTATATTAATGTTGTAGTATTTCAGTATGGATTTCTTGGGTCTTTTAATGCTTTTTTCACAGGTTGACAAAAATGATCGTTTCATTGTTTGACTAGCTAGATGACAATATGTTGTATTTGTCACCTGTATTTATTTTACAGACTTTTCATGATGACAGTGCTGGGTGGCTTTAGACGTTGGTGTGGTATAACTATCAGGAAATGTTGAACTGGTCCACTAACTGTGCCCTCCCTCTCTGTTTTTCTTTCTCTATTTCCAGACACTTCACAAGCCAGTGGACCAGAAACCGACGAGAAAACCCTGATCCCCTCTGAAGCAGCCACCCCCTCCCTCCCCCCCATGGTGTCTCCCTTCCACCCCCACCCCAGTCTCTTCATCCTCCACCCCCGTCGCCCCAACCTCCACTCCGACCCTCACCCCCATGGCCTCGCCCAACCCTACCCCCACCCCACCCTCCCTCACCGTTTCCACCACCACCCCCACCACCACCACCACGCCCCCACCTTCCGGCCCCACCCTCAGCGTCCCCTCGGTGGGGGGCTCCGGCGGCCTGCCCCCCCGCCCCCACTTCTCCATCCCCCCGCTGTCCCCCAAGTTCAAGCCGGAAGACCTTCCGCCGGACACCAAGGCGGAGGACGTGGCTCGCCTGACCGAGCGTCACGTGCTGGAGCGTGTGCCCCCCACCGAGAAGAAAAAGTACCCCAGCAAGCGCTGCAAGGTGTGTCTGCGTAGATCGGGGTACACCCCCGGCCCGCCCGCAAACACCCCAAGGAGTCGGTGTACTACTGCCCCCAGTGCCCCTCCCGCCCCGGCCTGTGCTGCTACCCCTGCTACTACGTCTACCACTCCAAACTCAACTTCTGGGAGCTGGACGAGAGCGAGAACGAAGCGGCTGGGAGAAGCGGCAGTGGGGGTCGGGCAGTGAGGTACGTGGATGAGGGCAGTAGTGGGTATGGGGGTCCTGGGGTCAGCGGCATGAGCAGGGAGAAGGATTATGTAGGGTTGGGCGTGGGGTTTGGCGGGGGTTTGGGGAGTCTGGGGGCGTCGAGTCAGGCGTCGTCCATCATCGGGCAAGCCATGCAGATGGGGAGCGGGGCCCTGTACGGGGGAGGGGTGATTGACGTGGAGGAGGAGCAGGAGCAGAAGTTCTGTCCGTGCCCATGTACGGCGAGTCGCTGTACGGCCCGGGGGGACAGTGAGTGAGTGAGTCAGCTGTGGTTCTGGTGTTTTGGGTTTGTATACAGGACAGTGAGTGAGACAGCTGTGGTTTGGTGTATTGGCTTGTATACGGACTAGTAACAGAGAAAGCCATGGTCTGGTGTTTTGGTTACATACGGATAGTGTGAGTGGGAGTAAGCGTCTGGGTCTGGTGTTTTGGTTTGTATACAGGACAGTAACTGAATAAGCCGTGGTCTGGTGTATTGGCTTGTATACAGGACAGTAACTGAGTAAGCCATTAGTTTGGTGTTTGGGCTTGTATACAGGACAATAACAGAGCAAGCCATGGTCTAGCATACTGGTTTGTATACAGGACAGTAACTGAGTAAGCCGTGGTCTGGTGTATTGGCTTGTATACATATTGGATACAGTCATTATGTAGATTGTGTGTAGTGTATGTTATATATATAAAAAGTCAAGTACTATACAGTATCACTTTTTTTTTTTTTTAATGGGTTAGCATGAAGTAAGCCAGTCTCGTACATGTGTTGGTTTGGTGTGCATACATTTTGACAAGCTCATATTATATCGTGTGTTGTGGTATATATGTATATAAATATAAAAATAAAAAGTACATACAGTATCGCTTTTTTGCATTACCAGTATTTCTTTAGGGTCATATGATGGGAACCTGAGGTTTAAACAGTGTTTTGATATGAATTGGTTGAGCATCTGCCTAGCAGATTAAAAATGTCCATCACCCTGTCTTCTTTTCTATGTGATCTAGATGGGATGGAATATTTTATAAGCAGTGGCTTCTGATAAAGATTTCAAAACCTAACACTGGAGGGGGGGGGGGGGGGAAGAGACACTTCTCATAGGGACTTTGACACATAGAGACACAGAAACTGAACTGGGGTGATTTCTTATTGGTCCACTACCTTTGGATTTAGATTCCAGTGGTCCACTAGCTTTGGGTTTGGATTCCATTGGTCCATTAGCTTTGGATTTGGATTCTGGTGGTCCGCTAGCTTTTGATGAATTCCATTGGTCAGTTAGCTTTGGATTTGAATTCCTTTGGTCCACTAGCTTTCAATTTGGATTCCAGTAGTCCACTAGCTTTGGATTCCAGTGGTCCACTAGCTTCAGATTCCATTGTCATGATTAGCTTATTGTGGTGTGATATGATAGCACTTGTTTGCATCAAGAGGTTTCTTGCAGCTTACACAAAATCATTTGTTCAGGTACAGTCCAAAACACAGCATTGTTGGTTTTGTATTTCTGTTGTCATTAATTAAGGGGTTCAGGTTTTGTGTGGTAGACAAGGATGGGAGACCAATGAGGACAGATGAGGATTAATCATGAAAACAAAATTGTAGACATTGTATGTATCTGTCAGCAATAATCATTTAGTAGCATGATATAGCTTTTGTGTTTTTTATGAACTCTCAGGTGAGGGACTTGTTGAATGTATGATGATAGTTGAAAGAGGACCTGTTCTGTGGGTGTTGGCTGTTGCTGTGCTTTCTTTACTGTTGAATGAACTATGGAGGGCGACCTTGGTCTATGGGTGTGTGTGTGTGTATATATATATATATATATATATATATATATATATATATATATATATATATATATGGTAAAGGTAAAGGTGTCCCATAACCTGTGTGGTCGTAGGGGAGCGAGGCACAAGAGACCTCAGCTTCTCTAGGGGGCCAGCATATTGAGGGCGGCGCCCATCTCCTCTCCCTTGCTGCTTTACCTTCCCTGACCCTTAAGAGGGCAGGTACCCATTTACAGCTGGGTGAACTGGGGGACTGTACCATAGCCAAGGCGTGCAGTCACCCATCCTATTGGTAACCATGCTCGACACTGCTTAACTAAGGCTGGGGGAAAGCGAGTGTTCTGACCACTGAGCTATCTGAGATATATATATCAGTATCACTGCTGTTTAATGTCACCCACATGCAGAATAGTGAGGAACTGCTTTTTGTTTTTGATGTTGGTTATGAGTGCACAGCTTAATGTCGGGTTGTGATTGCAGGTCATTGTGATCAGAATTTATCTGTGTACTTTTCCCTGTCTTCCCTTAGCAGGTTGTATTTAAGAGTTTCATTGGACAACTGTTTGTTTGAATTTTTGTGATTTTGGGGTTGTTGTTTTTTTTTTACCTCTCCTCCTCCTTTCTGTGGACTTCTTGTCTCTCTTCCCCTTTAATATTTTTTGGAAAAAGTTTTAACGAGAATGTTAACTATGTGTGTCTACAATAATCTGCCCAAATTAGTAAGTCATTACCTGTACTTTTTGCAGTCATTTTCATATTAGTGTGCTTGTGTGTCATCTTTTTTGATAGCTTTTTGAATTAGTCATAAACTTTTTTTGAAAAGAATGTTTTGATCATTGTGTGAATGGTTACGGTTTGTGCTGAGGGTTTGTATTTTATTTTCATAAATATCATTACTTATTTCATTATCAACTTTTTTCTATGATTTTTTTAATATAAATATCGTTACATTTTTTCTCTGTGTTTCATTTTCATAAATATCATTAATTCACTCATTTCATTATTACTTTACTTCCATGCATCATATTTTCATACATTATTTCATTACTTGACTGATTTCAATGCTATCTATGTACTTTGTTTTCACAAATATCTTCCTAAATAGTATTACTACACTCATTTAATAATGACTTTTCTTCTTTGTGTTCTAGCTTCATAAAAATCATTATTTCACTTGTTTAATAATTACTTTTCTTGTATGTGTTCTAGTTTCATAAAAATCATTATTTCACTTGTTTAATAATGACTTTTCTTGTATGTGTTCTAGTTTCATAAAATCATTATTTCACTCATTTCATATTACTTTTCTCAACAATGGCTTGTCTGGGTGCTCACCTTCCACTACAAGACAAAACCCAAAACAGATCCAAACTTTGGTCAGCCTTGTTCAAATTCCTGTACCAACTGTACACAGTGGCTGTCTGTGGAGCAATTATTTCAAGTTTTTTTCAAATTTTCATAACAAATCAGCTGCTTTTAGGCCTTTCTTCAAGTCACAAAAGTAAATCCTGGCCAGGAATTGTGATTCATGAGCTCCATTTTCACGCTGGATTCTGACCAAATCAGTCAACACTACTGTCATACAAGGTTTAAAAAAAATCATCACAAAAACTTCTTTTTGATGACCTTGTGTCATGTTTAATGTTATATCACCACAGGCTTGAGATCTCAGAAATTTTGGAATATCCCTTGTGTCTTTGGTACTAGTGTGGGTGAGAGCAAGACAAAAAAAAAAATTTGCAAATAAAAATACAAACTTTTAAAAGAAAACTATGAAAATAATGTCATTAAAGGGAATTGTCAATTTTAAA
>CM060317.1:10707006-10709506 GCA_030674155.1 Stramonita haemastoma
TTTCTTTATTTTTTTGTAGATTACAAATTTCACATAGTCTAATTTCTACACTTAACAACTTTTTTTTTTTCTTTTTGCTTACAAGTTTAAATTGCTTTGATTTTTCACTTTACATCATGTTGTAGGTTAAAAAGTACTTGTAAGTAATTTGGGCACAACAAAACACTACATTACAATGCTTAGGTGACATGCGTGCAAATATATATATAGATTTTGCCTTGATTTTAAACCACATCACATATTCAAATTTACAAATATTATATTGTTTAACTTTTCGCCATCAACAACATCATGGCTTTCAAGACAGAAACTGATTGTTGTCTGAAACTTGTTTTACAAATTTCATGTTATTCATAGTTGTTTAATCTTGAAAACACACACAAGAAAATGATTTTAAACATTTAAAAAATATTCTTGAAAACATTTTAATTTTTACTTTACAAATCATATGATACTTTTAAGGCTCTTGGTTTCATTATGTATGCACTTTTACCTGAACTTGACAACATCAACACTGAAGGATTTATATTTGAAGCAGTGTTTCCCCCGTACTGAAAATCAAATTGTTCTTTATGTTACATATTCAGACCTGTGCACCTTCCGTATTTTTCCGTATTTGTTCCGGAAAAAGTTGGAAAATACGGAAATACGATTTTATAAATCAAAATCCGATTTTTGTCAACGAAAAATCCGGAAATCGAAAACGTGGTCTTCTATCATTAAGCGATGCCGATCATCTCGCGTTACATCGTCTGCTAGGCCCTATCGTTCAGTTACTTATCTCCCCTGATGACGCATGCGCACAACAGTATCTTCAAAACAAAATGGCGGAAAGCGGTGTAAACTCGCGGAGAAACAGACCAAACTGATACACTTATAAGCAAAGAAAGATGCGGAGTGAATGCAAAATGACGCTAACAGGCCAGGATGGGGCTAAAAGAGGTACAGTTGCGGATATAGATGCATAAGCAGCAAAATTGGCTGTTCGTTTTGCCGAGTAAGGTTTGAAACCTGCGCTACATCTCTCGCATCAGGCTACTCGCTAGGCCTAGTGAAAGTTGAACTTTCATTCGCAAGTGGTGTCGAAAATTGGAATGCGGTCGGAACATAGCAAACCACGGCTCTTCATTTATAGAAGCGCTGATTTCTTGGAAAATCATGGAACAGTAAAATTTCTCGCATCTTCGAAAAATCAGTTGATCGTTAAAACGGCAAAGTGACTTGTTCTGAAGTTACATCAAGACTCGCTCTGAAGTTATATCCTACCGAACAGGGCTTCCGCTCTGGTGCTGTACTGGACAGCAGCAGAGCACACACATACACAGCACTTGTTTTCTGGCCATGCAAACTGTCATGGTGAGTCCACTCCGAAATCAGATTAAAAATAAAATGAGAAAGGCATAGGATCTTCTTAAATCTTCACCAGAGAGTGTATTTCTCTCTCTCTCTCTCTCTCTCTCTCTCTCTCTCTCTCTCTCTCTCTCTCCACCTTTTCCATTAACCATCACAGTGGTACACACAAACTTATATTACCGCTACCCAGAATAGATCTTTTTAAAGCAAGTTTGACATACTCTGGTGGTTCTTTATGGAAGGTCTGAGTCTCTCTCTCTCTCTCTCTCTCTCTCTCTCTCTCTCTCTCTCTCTCTCTCTCTCTCTCTCTCTCTCTCTCTCACACACACACACACACACACACACACACACACACACACACACACACACACACATGCCTCCACATTGCACAAAATGGTGCCTGGAGAGGCCTCCAAACTGCCTTTAAAATGCGAAAAATCGTTTTCGGCCGGGGGGCTTCGCCCCCCTGTACCCCCCAGCAGGGCTTTGCCCCTGCACCCCACCGGGGCCTAAGCGGCCCCTGGACCCCGGCTTAATTTCCTCTTTTTTTCCCCTCCCAATTCTACACTCTGTGTTTTACATCACTTATGAAGTCATCAGACCTGTCCAGATTTGCTAGTTGATAAAAGAAAAAGCTTATGAGCTTTTGTACAATGGAGAGAAATTGGAAGGGGGATAAGCAAACAAATAGAGATACAAAAACCCAATTAAAAAAAAGACGTTTATGCTTCATGTTGAAAAAGTGTGTCACGAATAACGCGAAAAAATACTGAAACTCATTGAAAAATACTGAAAATTGCCATGAAAATACTGAAATCAGTAGTAAGGGGGTGCACAGGTCTGCATATTTCCTATTACTTTGAACAATTAGATGACTGCTTTTTCTTTTTATTGCTGTGTGTGTGTGTGTGTGTGTGTGTGTGTGTGTGTGTGTGTGTGTGTGTGTGTGTGTGTTCCTTAAACAATACCACACATTATGCACATTTCAAATTTGATGTCATCTGCCATTTTCTCCCCTGAGAAAGAAACTAATGGTAACACATTTTCAGTATGCCAATTTTGCATTAAAAGCAACACCACATTTTTGTGGTCACAACTATTTTATCATCAACACCTTTAACCTGTGCAAACATCACATAACATACAT
>CM060317.1:10714506-10749506 GCA_030674155.1 Stramonita haemastoma
CTTTTGGATGAAACAATAAACCGAGGTCCCGTGTGTTACACATCATTATTTAGCGCACGTAAAAGGACCCACGGCAACATGAGAGTTGTCCCTGGCAAAATTCCGTTGAAAAAAGCCACTCTGATAGAGAAACAAATACAGCTGCAGACAGGAAAAAGAAAAAAAAAAAAAAGGTAGGCGCTGCACTTGTGGCGACGCGATCGCCCCAGGGAGAGAGCGACCCAAATCTGCTGTGACAGGAGTGGCAGGTGGTGCCCCATAACCTGTGTGGTCGTAGGGGAGCAAGGCATCAGAGACCTCAGCTTCTCTAAAGGCCAGTATGTTGAGGGCGGCGCCTATCTCCTCTCCCTCGCTGCTTTACCTTCCCTGACCCTAAAGAGGGCAGGTACCCATTTACAGCTGGGTTAACTGGGGGAACTGTACTGAAGCCAAGGCGCGCAAACAGTCACCCATCCAATTGGTAACTGCGCTCGATGCTACTAAACATTGGCAACGGGAAAGCGATTGCTCTGACCACTGAGCTATCCCGCCCCGACATAAAGGGGTATAAAATCTCAAATTGAAATCTATCCCGCCCCGACATAAAGGGGTATAAAATCTCAAATGGAAATCCAAGACACACAGCATCATCACCAGCGTCACCTTTTTTCCTCCTGCCCTTTCTCCTCGGCATCGCCCTCCCCCTGTGTCTGCTGGTACTGCAGGTTCACCTCTCTCTCCACCGGCTTCAGGCACTCCTGCAGCTGCCGCAGGAAGTCCAGGGAGTCCAGGGCATGCTGGGAGTTCAAGGACAGGGCCAAGTGGACGGCGAAGCTCTGCAGTATGGCGCCCACGATGGCGTCGGGGTGGGAGTGCGTCAGCCGGGTTATCTTCTCTGCGTTCTCCTGCCCACACAGTTCACTGTCCACATAGTTCACTGTACATACAGTTCACTGTTCACTGTCCACTATGTGCGTGTTTGAAAAAATGTTTGCTTGCCTATCAATGATTGATAGCGATGATTGATAATCCTGTGTTCTCTGGAGTGAGGGTTAGACTTTGCCACTCTATCAGATTACTCAGTCAAAACTAACATTGCTGGGGGGGTTTGTGTGTGTGTTTTTGGTTGTTTTTTTTGGGGGGGGGGGTTGGTCACCATCTCACTGATTTGTCTGCACCTTATTTATTTCTTCATTTTTTTGTTCTTCAGCTAAAGCTCAGATGTTCAGCAATGGTGAGATTTTTTGTGAATGTGACTGTCCCCCCCCCCCCCCCCCCCTCCTTTGGGTAGCCATATTCTGACTTTGGGGACTGTGTCTAAACATTTTATTTAATTCTATTTTATTCTTTTATATTGAGGATAATGGGATAAGCACGCTTGTGCTTTTTTACATCCAGTCCCCGTGTGTATGCAGTTTTGTAAATGTCATCTGTTCCCACTGGCACATGATGGCCTACTCTTACAAAAAACGGAACAGGATTTAATGTGTGCGCAAGATGTTCTTTGTGCATTCACACATGAGGCCTTGGTTTATAGTCTCATCCGAAGGACTTTTGGGGAGAGTGGAGTCAGCACTGATGTTAACTCAAGGAAAAAAAATCTCCTCAAACGAGAATCGAACCCGGGTGTTCAAATTGCGAGCACAATGTTCTCACCACTAGGCTATCCTGTTCCCCATTACATCTGTGTGCATGTATTTTTGAAATTTTGTCATTTGTTCCTTCCAGCATGAAATGGCCTACTCTTCCAGAAGGCAAAACAGGCTATTAATGTGTGAGCAAGACATTCTGCATGCATTTTGCACACGGGGAATCAGTTTCCAGTCTCATCTGAAGGACTTTACATTCAGTTTACATTAAGTTTGATTGTCTTGTCAAACTGGGAAGTCATTTAGGTAGCTGCATTCTAACTCTAGGAATAACACTTTAACTGACTGTCATAACTATGAAGGAAACTGCAGCTAATATACACAAAAACATATCTGCCCTGTCGAATGAAGTCTCCATTTTTCTGTTTCCCACACAACGCACCCTCAGCTCTTCCACAGACTGCTTGTAGTAGAAAAGCCCCAGGGGGCAATCCTCATGCCCCCACCATTTCCATAGGAGCCCCTGCCGTCAAACTGTTGGCTGGCTGGCCCGTACAGGTCGTTGGGGTCACGGTTTTTCAGAGCTTTCAGGACAAAGACCACGTTCCCTCCATACCCTCGGTATGGTTCGCGGACAAACTCAGATGCAAACCTGTCCATGAATAAAAAGACACACATTCTTTTTTTATATAAATTTTTTAATATCACTTTATGTCACAGCAGATTTCTCTGCGTGAAATTCGAGCTGCTCTCTCCTGTGGAGAGAGTGTCGCCACAAGTGCAGCGCCTACCTCCCTTTTTTTTCTTTTTCCGTTCTGCTACTGCATTTGTTTCCTTATAGGAGCGGCTTTTTTTAAACAGAATTTTGCCAGGGACAATCCCCTTGTTGCCGTGGGTTCTTTTACGTGCGCTAAATAATGATGTGTAACACACAGGACCTTGGTTTATCGTTTCATCCGAAAGACTAGCACCCAGACCACCACTCATGGTCTAATGAATGGGGGAAAAGTTTCAGGCCCAAACGGGATTCGAACCACCGCACACTCTGACCTGGACTTTTCACTTTCTACACCTCTAGACCACCGATCCTGCTACATTTGTTCAGCAGAACGATAGTACTTATCATTATGACAAAAAAACAGAAGCAGTTTCATGAAGCTGAAAAGGCTGCAGGCCTGAACACTGGATAGAGGGGATACCTTTATTTCTCAGATGGCCTGTTGTTCCCCCCTCCCCCCCTCCCTCCCACTTCTTTCTTCTTTTTGATCGAACAACCCAGCATCTTGGAAAGTTACCAAAGCATCAACGTTTTCTTTTTGTTTTTTCATTTATGCCTCTACCTCTGAAATTCTCATGCTCTGTTCCTACTGCTATTTTATAGAGTGGGTAAAGAGTCTTTTGTGTGTGTGTGTGTGTGTGTGTGTGTGTGTGTGTGTGTGCATGCATGCGTGCGTGTGTGCATGCGCGTGTGTGTGAGTACGCATGTTTGTCTGCGTGTGAGTACGTGTGAGTATGTGTGTGTGTGTGTGTGTGTGTGTGTGTGTGTGTGTGTGTGTGTGTGTGTGTGTGTGTGTGTGTGTGTGTGTGTGTACATGCGTGAATGGGTAACCACCTGCACACACCAGAGAGAGAGAGAGAGAGACTGAGAGAGAGAGAGAGAGAGACATAGAGAGAGAGACAGAGAGAGAGACACAGAGAGAGAGAGAGAGAGTATCTGATTTATACCTATAGGTGTTCTAATATGTATAAATATTGTTCATATTGTTTTGTCACTGCAAAATACTGAACGCCAAAATCATAATGTTGTTCTTTCTTTTCTTTGAAAAAAAAAAAGTAAAAAGATTAGCGTTATATTAATTTTTTTATGATGGTGACCATTTCTACTGCTCTTACCATCATCACGATCATCATAAGAAATTTTCTGTTTGAGATGATAAAGTATCCGATTTGGAATTCGACTTTACCTGTCTGATATGTTCTTGACATTGACTGACCGATGTTCAACCAGAGAAGCAGCAATACTTCGAGCCATGGCGGTATCATCAGTAAACTCCAGCTGTTTGATCTTACTTTTGTCTTTAGCATCAGACCACTCTGAAAGGCAAAAACAATCATTTTTATTTATCTTTTATTTATTCTTTTACATTGAGGATAATGGAATATGCACTCACGTGCTCTTTAACATCTAGTTCCCATGTGTATGCAGTTTTGTAAATCTTGTCATCTGTTCCCACCAGCACACAATGGCCTACTCTTACGAAAAGCAGAACAGGATTTAACGTGAGCGCAAGATGTTCTGCATGCGTTCGCACACGGGGCCTCGGTTTATAGTCTCATGAATGCATTTGAATTTCATGAATATCAGTTTATACATCTCTTAAACATCCATTGCCACTGGAGAGTAGTCATCTTCAAAGGTGACAGATGCTATAGTTGAGTGGTTAAGACTGCTTGACTTCAATCACATGGCTCCATGAAGCAGTGGGTTTGAATCTTGGCTGCCTCTGGTGAATTAAGGGTGGGGATTTTTATGATCTTCCAGGTCACTCAGAACACCTTGCGCACATGTTTAAATCCTGCTCCACTTTTTGTAAGAGTAGGCCATTGTGTGTCGGTGGGAACAGATGACAAGATTTACAAAACTGCATTCACACGGGAGACTGGATGTAAAAAAAAAAAAAAAAGCACATGACTGCTTATTCCATTATCCTGTATATATAAAAGAATAAATATATAAACACACACACACATTATAATATATATATTATATACCCCCACATATACATATACAGACATTAACGATCCTGTAATTCATGTTTGCCTTTGGTGGGTTAGGGAAACAAGAACACACCTAGCATACATTCCTGAAGTTGAAAACAGACCAGGATCAGAACAAGGGTCAGTGCACTTTCTCTTTCCAAGCATTCCCATGGAGTATCCTCCTGCTATCTCTTCATCAACCTCCTTCCTTGTCTAGTTGAAAACCGTTTTTAAAACTCTTCTCCCCCCTTTTTTTCAACCAAGTCAGAAAAATCTTACACCCTCTCTCCATCCTGACCCCCCACCCCTCTGCCAACACACACACACACACACACACACACACACACACATACACACACACACACACACACACACACACACACACACACACACACACACACACAGAACTGATTATCATGGGCACAGCACACACAACACACACACACACAGAGTAACACACATACATGGTCACGCAAGCAGGCATGCTTGCACGCACATGCACACACATACACACAACACACACACACACATATCCTTCCCACTCCCCCTTGTGGATACCTTGCTGATCATTGTGACATTGATGAGTGGTGTGATTGTATAGTATCAATGCAGATCTCAGCATGCATTTTTCTGGTGTGTGTGTGTGTGTCTGTGTGCACGCGTGCATGGTGCAAGCATGCCTGCTTGCGTGACTATGTATGTGTGTCACTGTGTGTGTGTGTGTGTATGAGAGAGAGACTCTGTCAGTCTGTGTGTGTATGTGTGTTTGTGTGTGTGTGTGTGTTGTGTGTGTGCTGCGCCCCATGATAATCAGTTCTGTGTGTGTGTGTGTTATTTATTTATTTATTTTATTTTTTAAAAAAATTCTTTTATATCGAAAATAACAGAATAAGCAATCATGTGCTTTTTTTCATCCGGTCCCCGTGTGTATGCAGTTTTTGTGTGTGTGTAAATATTGTCATCTGTTCCCACCGGCACATGATGGCCTACTCTTACAAAAAGCGGAACAGGATTTAACGTGTGCGCAAGATGTTGTGTGTGCGTTCGCACACGGGGCCTCGGTTTAAAGTCTCATCAGGACTTTTGGGGAGAGTGGAGTCGGCACTGATGTTAACTCCAGGAGAAAAATCTCCTCGACCGGAGGTGTGTGTGTGGTATGGTATGTTGTGTTGTGTTGTGTTGTGTGGGTGTGTGTCTAAGACACCACCAATTCATCTCCAAACTATTTTCCACATAATTCCATCAGATGCCAGGCACAGGGGTTGGGAATAGACAGGGTCTAGGATTGTGTTTGTTGTTGCAGCAAAACTTACTTTTCTCAATCTTCTTCACTTCTGTCATAAGGCTTGAAATCTTGACACAGGCAGCTCCTTCAAACATTTCTCCAATACAGTCGCCCACAACAGCAGCAACTAAGCTGCCACGCACTCGCGACAACATGATCGTTGTCAGTCAATCGTCTCGCCAAAATCTAGAGTATAAATTATTGCACTAGATCTACCCTCACACTGTCTGTTTTTTCTGTCGATTTCTCTCAAACCAAAGCCTTCTGAAGCAGAAGCTGAAACTGAAACTAGTCGTAGTACAAATGTTACTACGAAAGCGTGAACCGAAATAGATACGTCGATCTCTGTTCAGCTCTTCGTGTGAAGTTGAGACTTTATATCTTCAGTGATAAAAGATACAATGTTAGCAAGTTCACAAACATATTTGACAAGAAGAACTGGGGTTCATAGACAAATGACACAATCAGTTTGATATATCAACTTAGACAATTTTGCATATAGGCCTAATGGAAGTGCTTAGAGTGGTTTCCCATGGAAACATCCTTTGCGCATGTGCCGCAACACCCCCCCCCCTCCCCCCCAAATCAGTGTACCAACATCCCTCTCACATTCAGGATTGTATTGTATTTTGTATGAGGTGATCTTAGAGCCTGGCTGCATACAACAAAAAAAGAAGAGAGGGTGGGAGGAGGAAGTAAATACGCTTGCCTTCTTATTGTCTGCTAGATATTTAAAAAAACATTTTTTTTAAAGAAGAAAGAAAGCAAGCAGCTGCAGCACCATCAATTGACACATAGGGATGATGACAATAAAGATCTGTAAAGGTGCCATGTTTTGTCAACAACTATTATCATTCTGCCCAAGTAGGCACCAAAGGCTTTTCCTCCCCGCCGTGAGGTTCTGCCTATTGAAAACGCCCCAAACTATGTGCTGAAACCGTAACTTTCTCACCATCCACTTCTGACACGAAACCATTCTTAATCTCTGCTCCCCCCCCCCCCCCCCCCCAATCCCCCTTTTTTTTGGGGGGGAGGGGGGGGTAGGGGATTGCTTTTATTTAGCTGTGGAGAAGGGTTGGTTGTAATAAAATCCTGTTCCGCTTTTCGTAAGAGTAGGCCATCATGTGCCGGTGGGAACAGATGACAATATTAACAAAACTGCATACGCACGGGGACCGGATGAAAAAAAAGCACATGATTGCTTATTCCGTTATCCTCGATATAAAAGAATAAATAAATAATAAAAGAGAATGTGTTGGACTTTTTTTTAAATTTTATTTTATTTTTTAATTTCAGCACAAGGAAGGAGGGTGGGGAGTAAAAGGGGTAGTTGAAATGGATATTAAATATCATATTTTAGAGTGGCTCAATTAATTACCAGCATGTGTAGAGCTCTTATTGCCAACTGTGGCGATGGAGACAGGTAGGTGGCAGGTTATTTCAGCTTTCCGTGGTGGGGTGGTACGTGGATAAAAGAACAGTGGCAATATTATTATGGAGGTGTATTTTGGATGGTTTTATTTCACCATGGGGAGAGAGTAGAAGGTAGAGTGGTGTATGGAGTTAGTGGGTGGTGATGGCTGTAACCGATCTTGATTGAGGTGGGTTTGTTTTGTTCGTTTTGTTGTACTTTGTGGGAGGGTTGCAATTTAACCGTTCATATTTCAGCACCATGGGTGGTGGTATCTGTTAAATGGGCAGTTTCATTACATACAACCTATGGATGGTAGTTATAGATTTAGGTGTTTTTGTTTCAACTCTGGGGGTGGTAGTTTTACTTTAGGTGGTTTATACCAGTACAAGTAGTCAGTATGGAGCTTACAATTCAAGTGTTTTGTTTCAGCACCATAGGTTTTTAGTTTAGGCATTTTATTTTAGCATGTGGTGGTTTACACACACACACACACTGGTGGTTATTGTTTTATTTTAACCCCATGGTTGTTGGGGTTTTGTTTTTTTAAAAATATTTTCGCACAATGGTGGTTGCAGTTTAGGTTTTATTTTAGCACTATGGTGGTTGTAGTTTATTTTAGCACATTGGTGGTTGTAGTTTATTTTAGCACTATGGTGGTTGTAGTTTATTTTAGCACATTGGTGGTTGTAGTTTATTTTAGCACTATGGTGGTTGTAGTTTATTTTAGCACTATGGTGGTTGTAGTTTAGGTTTTATTTTAGCACTATGGTGGTTGTAGTTTAGGTTTTATTTTAGCACTATGGTGGTTGTAGTTTATTTTAGCACTATGGTGGTTGTAGTTTAGGTTTTATTTTAGCACTATGGTGGTTGTAGTTTATTTTAGTACTATGGTGGTTGTAGCTCAGGTATTTTATTTTAGCACCATAGCGAGTTTAGGTTTTATTTTAGCACCATAGTGGTTGGAGTTTAGGTTTTATTTTAGCACCATAGTGGTTATGTTTCAGGTGTCTTATTTTATCACCATGGTGATTAAGTTGTGTCATTTGAGCACCAAGGTGATTGTAGATCAGGTGT
The DNA here is from genome assembly GCA_030674155.1 of Stramonita haemastoma. Lineage (NCBI taxonomy): Eukaryota > Metazoa > Mollusca > Gastropoda > Neogastropoda > Muricidae > Stramonita > Stramonita haemastoma. The sequence goes on from CM060317.1 coordinate 10,722,608, forward strand.
TCTATTTCAGCACCAAGGTGGTTGTAGATCAGGTGTTCTATTTTAGCACCTTGGTGGTTGTGGTAATTTATTTTAGCACCATGGTGGTCAGTTTATTTTAGCACCATACTATGGTGGTTGTGGGTTTTGTTGTTGTTTTTTTTTTTTTTACTTTAGCACAACACCATGGTGGTTGTAGCTATTTATTTTAGCACCATGGCGGTTGTAGTTTATTTTTTATTTTAGGGCCATGGTGGTTGTAGCTTTTTTATATTTTATTTTAGCACCATGGGGTTGTAGTTTGCATTTTATTTTAGCACCCTGGCAGTTACAGTTTTTTTTAATTTTAGCACCATGGCAGTTCTGTTGTTTTTTTAAATTTTAGCACCATGGCAGTTTAGTTTTTTCTTTTATTTTAGCACCATACCATGGTGGTTGGAGTTTAGGTTTTATTTCAACACCAAGGTGGTTGTAGATCAGGTGTTCTATTTTAGCACCTTGGTGGTTGTGGTCATTTATTTTAGCACCAAGGTGGTTGTGGGTTTTTGTTCTTTTTTTCTTTAGCACTACACCATGGTGGTTGTGGCTATTTATCTTAGCACCATGGTGGTTGTAATTTATTTTTTATTTTAGCACCATTGCTGTTGTAGTCTTTATATTTTAGCACCATGGTGGTTGTAATTTATTTTTTATTTTAGCACCATTGCTGTTGTAGTCTTTTTATATTTTATTTTAGCACTGTGGTGGTTATAGTTTGCATTTTAGCACCATGGCAGTTTTTTTTTTTTTTAAATTAGCACCATGGCAGTTGTTTTTTCATTTTAGCACCATGGCAGTTGTAGTTTTTTCTTTTCATTTTAGCACCACACCAAGCTGGTTGGAGTTCAGGTTTTATTTTAGCACCATAGTGGTTGGAGTTTAGGTTTATTTCAGCACTGTGGCAGTTATAGTTTGGGTTTTATTCCCGCCGTTTTGGTGGTTGTAGTTTACACTTTATTTTAAGCACTATGGTGGTCGTTTTTTTTAAATTATTTTAACACCATGGATGTGTTCTTTTATCATTATTTTAGCATCATAGTGATTGTAGTTATAGTGATAAAGAGTTTAGGTTTTATTTTAGCATCATAGCGATTGTAGTTTAGGCGTTTTATCTTATCACGGCGTTTGGAGTTTAGGTATTATGTTAGCACCATGGTGATTAGAGTTTAGTTTTTGTTTTAGCACCATGGTGTTTGTAATTCAGGTGTTATTTTAACACCATATCATGGTGGTTGTAATTTATTTTAACACCATGGTGGTTGTAGTTTATTTTGGCACTATACCATGGTGGTTGTAGTTTGCCTTTTATTTTAGCACCATAGTGTTTGGAGTTTGGGTTTTCTTTTAGCAACCTAGTGAGTGGAGTTTAGCACCATGGTGGTTAGAGTTTAGGCTTTATTTTAATGCCATGGTGGGGGTTTTAAATTTATATTTTAGCACCTTGGTGGTTGTTTTTCAAAATAATTGATCACCATGGAGATTGTTTTATTGTATCACCAAGGTGGTGGTTTTATTTTATCACCAAGGTGGTGGTTTTATTTTATCACCAAGTTGATGGTTTTATTTTTATCACCAAGGTGGTTTTATTTTATCACCAAGGTGATGGTTTTATTTCATCACCAAGGTGGTGGTTTTAGGCTTCATTTTATCACCATGGTGGTAGTTTTATTTTATCACCATGGTGGTAGTTTTATTTTATCACCATGGTGGTAGTTTTATTTTATCACCATGGTGGTAGTTTTATTTTATCACCATGGTGGTAGTTTTATTTTATCACCATGGTGGTAGTTTTATTTTATCACCATGGTGGTTGTTTCAGGCGTTTTACTTTAGTACCAAGGTGGTTGTAGTTTAGGCGTTTTATTTCAGCACCATGGTAGTTGTAGATTAGGTGCTCTATTTTTGTCCCATGGGGGTTGTTGTTTATCATAGCACCATGGTGGTTGTACAAAAATTTGATTTGATTTGATTTGAAGTTTATTATAGCACCATGGTTTGTTTTTTTTAGCACCACACCATGTTGGTTGGAGTTTAGTAGGCATTTTATTTTAGCACCATGGTGGTCGTTTATTTCATCAGGGGTGGTGGCTGTAGTTTATTTTAGCACATAGGCCTACCATGGTGGTTGTTTAGGCATTTTATTTTAGCACCATGGTGGTTGTTTATTTTTTATCACCACAGGGGTGGTGGTTGTAGTTTAGGTGGTTTATTTCAGCTTGACAGGTGGTGGTTATCCCAGGAAAAATTCTGTAGAAACAAGTCACCCACAAGTTACACCTACCTGCACGTGTTTTTAAGAAAATTTAGAACTGAAATATGCAGCACTGCTCTTACCACACTGCGCCTTCCTTCTTCCTGGAAGAGCAGCATGAATTTCATTTATTAAAGTCTGAAGTGACTCAACAGGCTTTATGTATTTCAGTTTTCATTCCTCAGCAAGAGCTCTGAGGTTTACAAATGGCGAGATTTTCAGTATGCGACAGTCTTCCTCACAATTAAGGTACGAATGGTGTCTAAACAAGACACGTGTGCATGCATTCAAAAAATATTCATCCATTACTATTAGCACAAAATGGCCTACTTCTCTCAAAGATGCACAGATTTATAACGAGTGCACAAGATGTCTGTGTGTTTGCGAAAGGACCTCAGTTTATAGTCTCATACAACACAGGAAAATCCCCTTGAATGGGTTCCTTGATCTCAGGCCATCAGATCATGTGTGCAATCAACCACTCACTATGTTATCCCACTGCCCTGTGCAAGGAAAAGTTACGAGTTTTCTGAATATTTTTTTAAAATCTGCAGTGCAAGGGAGTGATGGCAAAGTATTTTAGAAGGGTTTGTTTCTGCCAAGGAAAACTGATGAATAAACATTATTTATGCTTGACAAAATCCACTCACATGCGCACATCATACGAAAGAAAAAGCAACGCCAAATAAGCATAAATGCATACCAGCCTGCCCCCTCCCTAACTCACTTCCATAGAGCTGTAAACATTTCTCAACTGTTAAAAAAATAAAGGGGGGGTGGGTGGGTTCATAACTGTCCAGACTTTCTGTAGCTATTTCAGTTAAAACTCCCCCCCCCCCTCCCCTCCTCACTTCTGCCTCCAGAATACTACTTCAGTAACTTTATTACCATTTGAAAAAAAAACAAAAGCTATCCAAAATCTTATTCCACTGATTTCATTGATAAAAGCCACCCAAAAGCTTGGCTACTTTTACCCCTGTGCTGAAACTAAAGCGCTCTACAACAGTCATGACTGTTCATGTCATGTTTTTGACTGCTGCATTTTCTCTCCAACTGTTCAGATGATTTGGTGAAAGGTCTTCTGAGCAGCTAGCTTCCCTCTGGTGTGGCAAGTCCTGTGCTGCTGCCTCTTCCCTCATGAACACCAGCTGCACACATTATCGTCAATGACACATATCAGCCACCACATAACATACACAGAATCATGAACTAATTTATTTATTGTTTTATATCAAGGAAAATGGAATAAGCACTAATGTGCTTTTTTACATCCAGTCCCCGTATGTATACAGTTTTGTAAATCTTGTCATCTGTTCCCACTGGCACATGATGGCCTACTCTTACAAAAAAGCGGAACAGGATTTAACGTGTGCAAGATGTTCTGCGTGCGTTCGCACATGAGGTCTTGGTTTATAGTCTCATCCAAAAAACTTTTTGGGGGAGTGGGGTCAGTGCTTATGTTAACTCCAGAGGAAAAATCCCCTCAAACAGGAATTGAACCTGGGTCGTCAAATTGCAAACGCAATTTTCTGACCACTAGGCTATCCTGTAACACTGTACAGGACTCAAAACACTAAGAAGGTTGAGAACTTTTAAGAGAAAGCAGAAAAATTGCAGAAATTTAACCCCAAAAAAATCTTTTTGCTGTGAATACCTTATAATGTTGAGCATGTCATATCAAACTCACAAAAGAACAAAAAGTGACAAGAGTTCTACATATCATCTTATAGCTTTGTTGTTCACTGTTGCTCCCCTTTCTGTAATCCATGTTTGGTATTAATCATCCAATGATCTGATCTAAAAGAGAGTAGTTAGGTGATGTGATGCTATGTGTGTTGGCACTGGGCATGAGTAAGGGTGAGGGTTATGTATATCATTTTGATGGAGTATGTATTAGCACAAAAAATAGGTGTTGCATACGGTGTATTTTTGAAAACTGTCACATATGATACATTCCGAAAATTGTACATTTGAAAAATGCTCAATACACAAAAAATGCATGACATACTATCATTATTAAAAAGCTCTATGTATCAAAAGCTTTACCCCTCAAATCTGAACAGAAAATATGAGAATAAATACCTCTTATTTTATTATTTTTTTAATTTATTGTTTTATATCGAGGATAATGGAATAAGCACTCGTGTGCTTTTTCACATCCAGTCCCCATGTGTATGCAGTTTTGTAAATCTTGTCATCTGTTCCCACTGACATACAACGGCCTATGATTTAACATGTGCGCAAGATGTTATGCGTGCGTTCACACAAGGGGCCTTGGTTTAAATTTAAAGTCTCATCCGAAGGAGTTTTGGGGAGAGTGGAATCAGCACTGATGTTAACTCAAGGGGAAAAATCCCCTTGAACAGGAATCGAACTTGGGTTGTCAAACTGAGAGCACAATGTTCTGACCACTAGACTATTCCATCCCCTTCAAGAAGGGACTGGCTGATACAGCTTCAACCTGCTACTTGCCCAGACATTGACCACCCAACAGCTTATGAAGAAACTGCTCGTCTTTTGTGAAAACACAAAACTTTTGAAAATCATTTCATTTGCTTTATTGCAACTTCAAAAAGAGTTAATCTTTGTGATGAGATTTTCAGGCTTTATTCATTTATTTATTTATCTATTTTTTATTCTTTTATACTGATGATAATGGAATAAGCACTCATTAGCTTTTTTACATCCAGTCCCTATGTGCATGGAGTTTTGTAAATCTTATCTGTTCCCACTGGCACACAATGGCCTTCTCTTACGAAAAGCGGAACAGGATTTAACGTGTGTGCAAGATGTTCTGCGTGCGTTTGCCCACGGGGCCTCAGTTTAAAGCATATCCATATGCTTTTGTGGCAGCACTAGCAGTGACCTTTTTATCGAATGCTCAGACAGCAACTCTGGAGACCCTGACAAAAGCTGTGTATAAGGCCCCTAGGGGTCCACAGAGCGTGAACCTCACTGACAGGTCAGTAGGACAGTTGTCGCCTGTCAGGTTTTGGTGCCCCATGTTCAAATGCATGCAACACATCTTGCACACGGGTTTGAGTCCTCAAGAAGATTTTTCTCCTGGAGTTAACATCAGTGCTGACTCCAATCTCGCCAAAAGTCCTTCGAATGAGACTTTAAACCAAGGCCCCGTGTGTGAGCACACGCAGAACATCTTGCGCACATGTTAAATCCTGTTCTGCTTTTCAGAAGAGTAGGCCATCATGTGCCGGTAGGAACAGATGACATTTACAAAACTGCATACACACGGGGACTGGATGTAAAAGAGCACAAGAGTGCTTATTCCATTATCCTCGATATAAAAGAATACAATCAATCAATCAATCACACGTTACAATCCTGTTCCACATTTATTCATTCTTTTATAGCAAGGATAGTGGAATAAGCATTTATGTGCTTTTTTACATCCAGTCCCTGTGTGTATGCAGTTTTGTAAATCTTGTCTGTTCCCAATGGCACATGATGGCCTAACTCTTACAAAAAGCGGAACAGTATTTAATGTGTGCACAAGAAGTTCTGCATGCGTTCGCACATGGGGCCTCGATTTACAGACTCATCCGAAAGACTTTCATAAGAGTAGGCCATTTTGTGCCAGTAGGAATGCATTACAATTTTTTTTAAAGGAATGCACACATATGTGTTTAAACAAATTCCAGAAGTCAGAATGCAGCTGCCTTAATGGTGGGCCAAAATGGTCGCATATGCAAAATGTCACCACTGGTGAACCTCAGAGCTCTAACAGAGGAACGAGAAAAATAAAGAAAAGGAATTCTTTACACCAAAAGCATGAACAACAGCGCACAAACACACTATCTTGTACATAGCCCAGTTTTCACGTTTCTTTAAATTTTTTTGTCATTATTTTCCCTATTTGCATTTTTAGATGACTTTTTGATACCTGTTACATGACTTTTTCCCCCCCGTCTAATATCACTTATAGTGAACAGACGTTAAATCCAAGAACGAACATTCTCACATACAAGCATACCTGACAGAGATATGGAGCATCTTGAACATTTCCCAAGTCATGTCTATCCAAGCACACCAAATCCTGAAAACAAAAAAGTAATGACCAAATGATTATATGATTAACGTCTAACGATGTGTTGGAACTTCCCCATCTCCACCCCACTCCTACACATATTCACAGAGAAAACTTTTCTAAAATGACTGGTGGTATAAAAACATCAATTTAAAAAAATGAACACACACTTAACTTGTATAACAGTCAGATAGTGGTGAGAGCATTGCACTCAAGTTTGATTCCGTTCGAGAGGATTTTTTCCCTGGAGGGTTTTTTTTTTTTTTTTTTCTCTTTTTCTCTTTCCCCCCCCCCCCCCCCCCCCCCTGAGTTAACATCAGTGCTACTCCACTCTCCTCAAAAGTCTTTTGGATGAGACTGTAAACCAATACTGTAAACAGCCCTATGTGCGAATAAAACCCAAGAACACAAACTACTTCACACACAACATCACATTCAATATTTATGAAATGAAAAGCCATTCCCAGACCAACACCATCCTTCCTACAATACCTATAATGAAGCATCAAAGGTCACTTGTGCATATATACACTTAACATATGAAAAATACAGACACACATATAAAAGTCACAAAAGTGCGTGCAATATATGACGCACGCACGCAGCAAACACACACACACTGCCACACATTTATATAAACTACCTCACTCACAATACAACACTATAAGACACACCAACGCTCACAAATTTTAACATTCTAACCACACTAACACGCCAAGCATTCAAAGACAGACACATGCAGAGTACTTGCATCTTGCCAGTCCCAACTGCCCTGAGTCCAACTGCCCTCCAAAGTCCTCAAGCTGTCGTCTCCTTGTAAACCTGGACTCTGGAGCTCACACACACCAAAAACACAGGTGATGAAACAAAGGCCAACTGTAATGTTTGCAACCCTTAACCCTTCCCCCCCCCCCCCCCATCACAAGGCTTTAATTGCTCAAGATCAGCTTAATGATTCCCTGACCAAAAACGGCAATGAGATCCACTTATAGAATCATCTTCTTTAAGTTTCCTAATATCTGCATTTTATTACTTTACTTTGTCTTAAAATCTTTGTTCAACAACCCGCTTTTGCAATTGGTAATGTACTGAGGTCCAAACTGTTGTTACTTGAATCAACTAGTGCACAGAGGAAATTACTCATTCTTGACAAGGTGACAAAGAGGAAAATGTTTAATTTCCAGATTCATTTTCAGTTCCCATCCTCTGTTGTTGTCATTTTTCTCTTTTGCTAACTGTTTTCTGATTTACAATCGCAACTTTTGCATTGCCAGCCATCTTGTTTTCAAGATAAAGTGCAATGGTAGGAATAAAAACAACAACAACAAAAAAAACAGTGGCTGGTCAGAACTGGAGTGCTCTGCTAATCAGAAAATTGACAGGAGACCTGTTTGCACTGAAGCACCAGTCCTACAAGTCGGGTATCAGACATGACAAGAGGGGTCTGTCCACTTACAGCCGGTTCAAGGATGCTATGTATGTTTGTCCCTCGTGTTCGACAATGACTTCCAAAACAGCACAGGAGGCAGCTTGCTGTTTGGAAATTGGGCAGAAATTTGATTATAGTGGAGATGCCTTGCCCATAGCACACCCAACTTTCTTGGCCAAGAGGGCATAAGGACAGTCAGCGTTGGAGATTTTCCAAGCAATAACCCGGGCGCGGACTGGCAAGTGATGCCTCCTAGTTCAGTCATATTCTATCACTAAAAGACTAAGCTAGAAGTGGAATTCCATGAGTAAATGCAACACCATGCATTTGCTTAGAGCCTGCCGACCGCACAGTCCATATCAAGCTGTCACTGTCACATCTAAAACGCATATTAAAAGTATGCGGCTATTACAGTTTAAAACGATATACAACAACTCGACTTTTCCTGCTTGTATGGACGTCCTGGTCGACCATAGGCCTATGGGTCAGCCCAGGACGGCCACCGCGTTGTGGGAAGACCCACATTGATCACACATAAAATGAGATAAAACCAAAACCAGATTCCTTAAAACGACCTTGTCCTCACTGAGCAACCATACCACTTTCACTCGTATCAGACGGAAAAAGCCTGATTCTCTCAGGAAGTTTAAAATGGTGTCCAGTGGAACATCCCGAAAGAGGATCTTTAGGGAGTGAATTCCATGAGTGGGAAAGCCACTGGCCATACAGCCTCTCCCTTTGCTGTTGCATCCAGCATCAATGATTTAATCAAGAACTGTGATGAAACCTTTGCGCCGAAGGCTAGAGGATGCTATAGGCCTGGGTAAATAAAGATAATGGCTGGTTACTGCATGTCTGAAGAAATAAAAAAGATGTCTGTACTATTTTTACCGCCGCTACCATGTAGCAATGTTGATGCACTATTTAATGAATATTATAATGAAGTAGGATGAAGGTCCTGAAATTCAATTTTAAAAACCCAAACAACAAGACATCGTCCCCTCCACACACCCATGCAGTCAACCTCTAGACACAAAAGAGAAGGGAATCCAATCCAATCTAACATTGTTTATAGCCCTATCAACCACACAGGCCACATCAGGGCTGTCACCTCGTTAAATTTTAAATCTTAGAATAAAAGCTGTGCAAGTGTATTAGATAAAACAGAATATAAAACCATCTCTGACGTCCTTCCTTTATCAACATCCTGGTACAGCAGGGCGGGCACCACGTTGTGAAAAAAACACATCGATCGCACATAAAAGAAGATAAAACCAAAACCAGATTCCTTAAACATCCTTGTTCTTAGCAACCGATATCACCCTATCATTCATATCAAAAAAGCCAGATTCTCTCAGGAAGTTAAAAATGGTCTCTGGTGGAACATCCCCAAATTGCCAGGTTTTAAAGTATGGTCTTCTGTTTCTGTCATTGTTCCCAATCTGTTTTTCGCTCTTTGCTTTACTGAATTAACATCTCACTTCTATCTTGTTTCAAAGAAAAGTGTGATGGTAGGAATGGTAGCAACCTTCTTGTTTGCGCCGAAGCACCCAAAAGCACCAGTCCTACATGTCTGTTCTGGTATGTCAAGAGAGTCTGCCGACTTACAGTGTGTGAAACCATACTCTAGGCCTTTGTAATTAATCACAATGGCTGGTTACAGCATGACTCAGTAATTAAAAGACGTCTGTACTATTTTGACTGCCTCTACATGTAGCAATGTAGATCTAGAATTTTTTTTTATAAAAGGGGACAAAGGACCCCCTATAATAAAAACCAAACAAAACGGTACATTTCCTCCCCACACTCACCTAGGGTGTGGTTTATCAACAGAGATAAGATGGCTTTTGTTTACAGTTGTGTTGTTTGTGCTTTTAATGGCAATTTTTTGTGGGAAAATATAAAAAATAGTCAATCCTTTTTCCTGTCGTTTGCCCTTCTCCCAACCCTCCTAAAAGCAATGCACTGACCAATTTTCCTTATCTCACCAAATTTTATCAGCTTTGAAAATATTGTGTTGACAATCAATAGCTATGGTTGACTTAGTGGCCAATGCAATGGACAAGTTGGATTCTGAAGGGAAAAAAAGTGTGGGACAACCTAAATTATCTTCTGTGAGTTCTCCATATCCTGCACTATTACCATTTGTGTCTTCCAGGAGCTTTCCCACATCAGTAACATACCAAAGCAGAGCACTCATTCTTGACAAGGCGACTAAAGGAAAATCTGCTGTAATTGCCAGATTTCAGTTCTGGCACTCTGTTTCTATCACTGCTGTTCTCTTTTGCTCGTTATGTTCTTATTCACATCTTGCAGGTATTGGATTCCTTGCCTTCTTGTTTTCAAAGTGAATTGCAACAGCAGTTATAGGAAATCAGAGGTGGGTCAGGAATGAAGCTTTTTGCTAATAATAATGAAAAAAAAACACGGACAGGAGACCTGTTTGCACAAAAGCACCAATCCTACAAGTCTGTATCAGACATGACAAGAGGGGTCTGCCGACTTACAGTGGGTAAAGTGATGCTATAGGTCTTGGTAATTAATCACAATGTCCTTTTATAGCATGACTGAAATGACGAAATGATGTTTGTACCGTTTTTACTGCTGCTACCATCACCTAATCCTTGTAGGTAAACACTCATGAATTCCCCACCCTTGCCTTACTACAGTTAAAGAAAAAGACACACAGAGTGAATGTGGTACCTGCATTGAAACGTCATTTAAATGACAGCAAGCAATTTTAGGACACAGTTCGCTCTGTCAGGCCCAGACAGAGTAGCTACAACACCATATCTTTAGATACATGGTTCCACCACTTGCAAAATGTTTTAATGAAGTACCTCCTACCTGTTGTACCAGTGATGCCAACTCTGACACTTACTATGATAATGTAAATATCCAATTTGAAAGTGGTGAGCTAAAACAATCAATATTAAGAGTAGGAAATTCAATATTAAGAGTAGGAAATTGTCTGTGCTGTCAAAGCCTTGAAAACTCGGAAAGCTGCAGGTCCTGATGGACTAATTGGTGAGTTTTATAAAAACAGCATTGATATAATTTTGCCGTTCCTATTCAAGTTCTGGAGAGGAATCATGCTGCTGTCTATACCAGGGAAAGTACTGACAAGAATAATCTTAGAAAGACTGAAGACGGCACTAGACAAGACACTCAGGGATGAACAGGTAGGCTTCTGACAAAACAGATCATGCACAGATCAGATCACCACAATGCGCATCATCATCCCTAGAGTGGCAGACCCCCTTGTATTCAGTCTTTGTTGACTTCCAGAAGGCATTTGACAGCGTCGACAGAGATGTCATCTGGAAACTGATGCACCACTATGGCTTCCCACCAAAGTTCGTCACCATCATTCAACAGCTCTATGAGGATACCACCTGCCAAGTCATCCATGATGGTAAATTGACGGAACCCTTCTGCGTACGAACCGGCGTTCGTCAGGGCTGTCTGTTGTCACCAACCATCTTCCTGTTGGTGGTTGACTGGATAATGCAACAGGCCACAGCAGGCAGGAGAACTGGCATACAGTGGACCATCACAAGGCAGCTGGAAGACCTGGACTTCGCAGACGACATCAGCCTTCTCTCACACAGGCACCAAGATGCACAAGAGAAGCTATGTCATGTTACGGAGGAAGCCGAAAAGATAGGCCTCCAAATCAACATCAGGAAGACGGAGGTCATGAGGGTGAACAACAAGAAACAAGACCCAGTGCGACTACACCAAGAAAACATCAAAGAAGTCGACAAATTCACCTACCTGGGCAGTGTCGTTAGTAAAGATGGGGGAACGGACAAAGACATCAAGTGCCGAATAAATAAAGCCCGTCATGCCTTCAACACCCTTCGCCCAATCTGGAGATCAACAGCCCTCTCACTCCACAACAAGATCCGGATACACAACACCAATGTCAAGTCGGTCCTACTGTATGGCTCAGAAACCTGGCGGGTAACAAAGACCAACACCCACAAACTCCAGACATTCATCAACAGATGTCTTAGGAACATCCTTGGTATCAGGTGGCCAGAAGTAGTCTCAAACGAAGAACTATGGGACAGGACCAGACACGCTCCAATCGAGACGGAGATCAAGAAAAGGAAATGGGGATGGATCGGCCATACGATCCGCAAGCCTGCTTCAGATGTCACCAGGCAGGCCCTCGACTGGAACCCACAAGGGAAGCGGAAAGTAGGTCGACCAAAACAGACCTGGCGCAGAGGCATTGAAGCAGAGACGAAGGCAGCCGGAATGACGTGGGCCGAGCTGAAGAGGATCTCCCAGAACCGAGTCCGTTGGAGGAGTGTTGTTGTGGCCCTATGTTCCCACGGGAATCCACAGGCATAAGTCAAGTAAGTCATTCAAGTTCTTCAACCATATTTTTGAAGAGGGTTTGTTTCCTGATGACTGGACTATGGCCATCTTACAGCCTTTACATAAAAAGGGTGACCTGAATCAGCCAGATAACTAGGCCTATCGTGGCATTTCTTTGCTAAACATATGTAGTAAACTGTATAGCTTTATTTCGAATAAAAGGCTTTCTAAGTGGATTAAGATGAACGAGGTTTTAGGCGAGGAACAAGCAGGCTTTATGGAAAAGCATTGTACCACTGATCATGTCTTTACTTTCATGACTTGTGTTCAGAAGCAATTATTAAGGCATAGGAGACTTTATGCTGCTTTTATAGACTTTCGTAAAGCCTTCGACATTGTCAGTAGGGAGAAACTGTGGAAAATTTTGTATGCAAAACGGACTAAGAGGCAAATTTTTGAATGCACTAAAAAGCATGTCATCATCATCATGGCTTGGCTTCGCGAACGAAGATTAAGGGCACTGTCCACGTCTGGTGCAGGCTCGCTGGTGGCTGTTCAGTCCAATGCGTGACAAACAAACCCGGCCGCAGCGGCTGCAGGGGAAAGTCGATTCTGGGGTTGATGTAGAGGGGACGCGGTTCTTCCTCCTCATTCGCCTCTCCTCAAGGGCCGCTCTGCGATTGTCCTCAAAGGAGGAGACCGACTGATGCACAGTGTGTCGCCAGGCCTGCCGGTCAGCAGCAAGGACTGACCACTGGTTATGGTCTATGAGGCAGGCTGACAGAGATTTCTTCAGAGAGTCTTTAAATCTCTTCTTTGGCATGTATGATGTTGTGAAAGTCCGTATTCGAGCTGGTGATAAGCTAACAGATGCTACTTATGTTCACGTGGTCTGAAGCAGGGGGAAGTATGTTCTCCGGTTTTGTTTTCTTTATTAATCAATGAACTGACCACATACATTAACGAAAATGGTAGGCATGGCATTCAGTTGTCACCTGATTTGACCCAGGTATTTATCTTGCTATTTGCAGACGATGTTGTTCTTTTGTCGGACAGTGTTATTGGACTCCAGACACATTAATGTACTATACGTTTAGATCTGGTTGTTAATCTCGAGAAACTGAATGTTGTTGTCTTTAGAAATGGTGGTTTCTTGGCTGAGAACGAAAAGTGGAGGTACTGGGATGGTATATTTGAGGCAGTTAATATGTATAAATATCTAGGCATTATTCTCACTACACGGATTTTATTTCAGTCAATATTAAAAGACTTGTCTGATCGTGCTCAAAAAGGGTGACAGCTATAATAAGGTTACTTTGGTCAATTGGAGAACATTCACCAGAGATATTTTAAAAATTGTTCAACAGGCAGATCCAGCCAATTCTAGCTTACGGCGCAGAAATATGGGGCATAGTAAATGACCATGAAATTATTGAAAGGGTGCATCTATCAGCCAGGAAACGCTACATGTGTGTTAGAGAACTGCAAGACATTTAGTGTATGGAGAGTTAGGCCAATTCCCCTTAAAGTCAACATTTTTGCCAAGTGTATAAAGTTTTGGTTGCGCATTGTTAATATATACGACTCAAGATACCCTTAAAAGGCGTACTCAATGCTCTTGAATCTACAAAGTCAGAATTATACAATTTGGGCATACAAAGTTCGGAATATTTTGTGCATGTTTGGTTATGGAATTGTATGCAAAACACAGTCTGTAGGAGATGTTAAGATGTTTATTACACAGTTTAAACAGCGGTTAATAGATTCGTGCACACAAGACTGGCATTCTACCCTTGAATCACATGAATTTTACGCAGTATACTTTACATACGCCGATTCTTTGACCATTACGTCCATATTATTGTGTCGTGAGATGTCTTAATGTGCGAAAAATATTTACAAGATTCAGAATTGGCACAGTACCTTTGCGCTCACGTTTTTGCGTTATGGTAATCAAATCAAATCTTTATTTCCAGATGGTACATTGAATAAGCATCGATTTGCTTTTTTTCATGAAGCCATCTATCCAAAGAAAAGAACAAAAAACAAAAAAAAAACCAAAAACCAAAGCAGAAAATCCCTAACAAACAAAAAAAAAAAGAAAAAAAGGGGAAAAAACAAAAAATAACAACAAACATTTTACCAACATTGATTAGCCAACATGATTTCAACAGCCTTAAAAATAAGATATGCCTCTAGATAATACAAGCAACAACAATAACAACAAAAACAACCACAAAAAACCCACTCAAAAGTCACACAAACACACACACACATGGTTCGCGCGCTCGTACACTCAGCACGTATGAGCATGCACACATTTAAAGTTTTCAAAAAATCATACAGTGTCAAACAAACAGCTTATATAAGTCACAATGTCACCAAAACTCTTATTTAAGACTTAAAAAAAAGAATCCATGAAAAGTCAATAAGCAATTTACGTCAGATTACAATATCTCCATACTTCGGTTCATACTTTATATATTTAGATGGAAGAAAAGGAAAAAAATAACTAAAGCAACAATACCATATGATAATACCCACCACGACTGAGAGGAAATAACATACACTAACATACATACAATCAAACAAACAACCCAGACAGAAAAACAAAAACAACAAGAAACCAAACAAACAAAATAAACAAAAACAAAAAAAGGGGGGTGGGGGTGGGGGTGGGAACAGATGGGAAGGGGGTATCAAGGAGGAAGGGGGAAAACACAAACAGCAAACAGAAGAATTATAGTAATGATCTATGATTATATCAATAAATAAAAATCCCTCCAGATACGAACTAAGACGAAAAATACAAAACAAAACAAACAAACAAAAAAGAAGAAAGAAAACAAAAAGAAAGGCCTTCAGCTTAACCACTAACCAAAGTAATATAAATGTAACAGTGCTAATAGTCCCATTAATAAAACAAATTCAAAAACTGTTTATACTGAAACTATTGAACAGGGTAAGAAAAACTGCATGAAAAAATGTCTCCAATCTAGTCATCAGATCAGTGGTTTGGTTTTCTCCTTTTGAATTTGCAGAATGTACACGTCTTTACATACTTCAATTATACCCTATTCTGTTCATAAATAATAATGATAAAAATTTAAAAAAAACCACCTTTCTCCTCCTTTTTCCCCATCCACATACATATAATATAGCAAGCAAAGTGTTGATTTTTTCAGTCACAATAAACCACACTTGAAAGATTTTTAGGGTGAGCAGGGAGTACCAATATCTTTAATCTAATCTAAATATGGTTGATTGGATTCATTTTAGTTCTTAAACATTTTTGCATATGCGCATTAAGTGATTTTTGAACTGATTTTTATTTTTGATACATGTTAAATGTTTTGGGAGCTTGTTCCATAAATCACTACCTGAATATAAGAAGCTTGTTTTGTAAAGATTGTTTCTGGGTCTGGGAAATGTTAGAAGATGGTTATGCCTGTGTTCATTAATTTTGAATCTATTGGTGATCTTTGGAGGTGCATTTCCATTGACAACTTTTTTTTTTTTTTACAAATAGAGCTTTATTGAAATAAAGCCTGTTTTGGAATCTAAGAATATTTGTTTGCTTACAATCATTGATGGTTAGGAGCTTGATTTTAATAGGACACGTTTTAGTGCTCTTTTATATAATCGATGAATTTTAAATTAGTTTCACTGCAGTTGTCCCAAAGAAATGAGGCATAGTCAACTATAGGCAAGATATGTCCACAAAAAAAGAGTTTGCGTGAATGATTATCTAGAAAGTGTTTTATTTTTGATAACTGACGTACCTTGTTTGTAAGACGTTTTCCTAGTGCCATCACATGGTCAGTCCAAGTAAGATTTTGGTCAATAATTACACCCAGAATTTTGTGAGTCGACTTCTTCAATAATTTTTTGATCTATCAACAGAGGTTGAGATTTACTTTTCATATTTTGCCTCTTTTGTCTTGCTTGTACGTACATTCTCTTAGTTTTTTGTGCATTTAAGGACATATGGTTAACTGAGTCCAAGTAATCAATCTGTTGATATTGTTTTGAAGTTTGAGTGTCAGTCTGTGGGGGTCAGTATCACTACAATAGAGGGATGTGTCATCGGCAAACATTTCACAGCTACAATCTACAAATAAGGGTAAGTCATTTACATATACTGAGAACAAGAGAGGACCCAATATTGAGGCTTGTGGTACTCCATGTTTAATAGATACGAGATTTGACGTTTGATTATTTGCAGTTACCAGCTACTGTCTATGTGACAAAAAACTTTTTAAAAGATTGATTATTTCAGGTGTTAGTTTATATAGGTAAAGTTTAGCACTAGCAAAACTTAGACCTGTATACTTATTTTCATTTATGTTGTGTAAGAGATTGTCTGCAAGTTGAATTAGAGCTGTGTGACAAGAATAGTTCTTACAAAGCCTGACTGATCTTCATTTGTTAGATTGTTGTTAATAAAGTAGGAATACAAATATTTTTGTATGTGTTTTTCGATGGGTTTAGATAAAACAGATAGGATTGAAATTGGTCTGTAATTTGAAGGACAAGAAGTATCTCCAGATTTGTGGACTGGTATGACTTTTGCCTTTTTAAATATGAGGAAAGTTGTTTTTCTCTATGAACAAGTTATTTAGATATGTCAGTGTTTCAACTATAATAGGACCAGAACGTTTCAATATTTTTCCATCCAGATTGTCAAGATCATGTGTTCTGGAATTTTTTTTGAGAGATAGGCTTTCCAACACGTCTTTAATTGTCATTGGCAATAATTCAAACGGGAATTTAATTTCTTTTGATTCAATATATTGTTCTAAGTAATGGAGATCATTTTCATTTGACTTATCACATATGACTTTAGTACCGATGTTTGAGAATTAATGGGTGTTCAATTCGTCACCTGTTATGTCTTTAACTGTCTTTTGACTTTTTGATATAGGTCTATTACATAAAATATTGATGGCTTTCCATACCTGGCGAGAGTCTGTAGTTGTGATTAACAGTTTTTGAAAGTAATCACGTTTTGATCTGTGTTTTAGTGAAGTTACTTTGTTTCTTTGCATGTTAAATTCCTCTTTTGAACCATGGGTTTTCCAATCCAATCCAATGATGTTGCTTATAGCCCTAGGCCATATCAGGGCTATCACCTCGTCACATTTAAAAACTCATATTAAAAGTGTGCGACTATGTACAGTTTAAAACGGGGTATAAAACCAACCAACTGGCCTTGCTTGTATCGACGCCCCGGTCGACCATAAGGGTCAACCCAGGACAGCCACCGCGTCGTGGGAAAACCCACATCGATCACACTTAAAACGAGATAAAACCAAAACCAGATTCCTTAAAACAACCTTGTCCTTAGAGACCAACTATACCACTTTCACTCATATCAGACGAAAAAAGCCGGATTCTCTCAGGAAGTTAAAAATGGTGTCCGGTGGAACATCCCAAAAGAGGATCTTTAGGGAGTCCGCGGTAAAATGCTTGTGCCTAATATCCTGAACATCCCGACACTCCAGGAGCAGATGCCTGATGGTTACCCGCACGTCACAAGTCACAACCATGGGGTTCCGTCGCCTTTCAGCAAGTGAACGCGAGTGATATGAGAATGACCCCTGTGTATCCTGGTGAGCACTGTCGCCTCCCTTCGGTTTTTGACACCCAGAGGGAAAACCTCTTTCAGGTTGGGACGGATCAAAAAACTTTGTTGTCCGTCTGAGCGTTCCACTCCTCCTGCCAGAGGGAATGCACATATTGCTCGCTCCTAGGTTTCAGATCCGTGAACGGCACCATGGACCCGGAAACCTCCTGCTCCATGGCACGCCTGGCGAGTCGGTCAACCGTTTCGTTGCCCCGAATGCCCCGGGACCCACACCAAAACCACGTCACACCCGTCCCGTCTCAAGGAAGTATACAGTTCGTAGAACTCCTGAAGCTTAGGGTGGTTTATGTTCCTGCAAGTGATAGCCTTCAGAGCAGAGCGAGTCTGTACAGACCAAGAAGTCTTTCCTTCCCGACCGCAAATGGTCTCTTAAGCACATTTCAGACTCTATGTCTTTTGTTATCCAAAGAGGTTAATTTTTTTCTTTAACTCTTTTTTTGATGAAGGGGGCATGCCTATCATACACTGAAATAAATGTGGTAATCCAGAATTCTGCAGCTTCGTTGGGGTCTCTGATTTGATATGTCTTGGAATGGCGAGTTTATCAAGTCTGAAAGAAAGTCTTGTTCGTTGAAGTTATTAAATTTTCTGTAAAAGATGGTTTCATGTCCTACTTTGGAAATTTGGATACGATGGTATGTACAATGTGAATGTGAACAAAGCTAATTGCCCTTTTTGTGTAGAAAATCCTGAAATAGAGCTGCACTTTTTTGTTGGCGTGTCCAAAAGTATACTGCTTTAGGTTCACAACTTTTTACCCCCCAAATACTACAGAAAACCCTCAGTGTTCAAATTTGTGTTACTGCTCTGGTGTGGAAACAAAGACATTATTTCAAAACTCTGCAATTACGTCTACAAAGCATATCTAAAGAGGAAAGATACACTTGAAAGTGGAACGATGTAACTACATGTAAATTAATATATGAATGTGAACTCCATTTGTATGAGTATATGGCCTGACAAACTTAAAAAATTGACTGACACACACATGCTTCCTTTGCAGTACTTTTGCTCTAACACTCACTGACCTAGCCATAACTTCACTTATGCCCCTTCCCGCATACAGCTATCCACCCTGCTCTTTCTGTCTAATGTTCTTTTAGGCAAAAGCACCACCCATACTTCTCCACACTTAAAAACTCAAGAACCAAGAAAGGTTTGTTTCTGTGTCACATCTATTACCATGATATCCACCTGCCTTTTGTGTCCACATGTGGGGCCAGGTTAAGAAATAAAGGTTAGTGTAAAGGTTAGTGTTAGTAATTAACATTAGTAATTGGGAAAGGGCTGTCGGGTCAGCAGGCTTGTCTGCCTGAATGCATGCATGCATATGGACACAATGGCATATAGACACAACGGTACCTAGCTTTTGACACATTGCTTTGGAAGTTTTCTTTAAATCACAAATCACCTGTCCTACCAACAAGCCATGGTTGTTTCTGCTACTTTACTGATTGGATTTTTCATGACAAATATCCAGTTCTGGAATCAGCTCAGTGGTTTCCAGCAGCCGACCTTTGTTTTTCGATACTGAAATAGGCCGAGGTTGTTTTCAAAAGAACCGAAATTTAATTGATAAACGGAGGAACATGCCCAAAGGTATGGCTATTTTTTGCATTTCCCTATTGTTTAATTAAAATTTTCCTGCTCTGAATTCAGCCATTTCCAGCCTTCTGTATTTGTGAAAAATCACGTCTGTTTCCAAAGTAACCCCAGTCAAATTGATGAACAAAGATAGTTATAAGCCCCACACAACCACACCAGAAAAACCTGATCTTTTATGTGTAGCCTTTTTTTTTTTTTTTTTTTTTTTTAAAATCCCCCCTTACCAAGCCATACATATATCCTCCTCCTTCTCCTAAGTGACAAAAGAACCTAGTAGATAAACTAAGGAACTAACATAAAATAATCATTATGCCAAAAAAAGCCTGGTCTTTTATTTGCTACATTTTAATTCTATTTCCAATAACCTTGCTACACATAACCTACCCCTTCCTTCCAATCATCAGTTTCCTCTTCTACACAATCAACTGATTCCTCTCCACTGCCCCCCCAAACACTTATTCACACACACACACACATACACACAGAGTGACAAACACACACACACAGAGACACACACATACTACCTTCCTTCCAATTATCAGTTTCCTTTCAGTACCTCTTCTACACAATCAACTAGGATTCCCCTCCACTTCCCCCCAAAAAAAACTTCACACACACACACACACACATTCTGTCAGGTCTCTATTTTCCCCATGTCTGTTCTTAATTTACTTCCAGTGTACTTTACCACCTTCACTACCTCCCTTTCCTCATTTCCTTTTGGCTCAAGGGTTAGGTACCACTTGTGTCAAAATTTGTTTGCCTTGGAAGTTAGCTTCAGCTTCAAGCTCTAAACCCTCATCCTTTGCAGACCAACGTTTAAAAAAAAAAAAAATTGGGGGGGGGGGGGGGGGGGTGTTAATCCCATGTACAATGAAAACATTTGTTTGTTGCTACTTTGTTAATATAGCCTTTAAGCTCTACTTTCCTCTAGTGCACAGGATTCAATGCTAGTTTTGGCCTTGTTCTGTTGTTTTGAACTCTGAATGACAAAAATCCATCCAACTTACGACCAAGTAATGACTTCCAGTGAGTTACTGCGCATGCACCACATCAATTTTTACGACCTTGGTGTCTGATCGTCTGCTAGCTCTTGTTTGTTTCTTCTTGCATTCAAACATATTGAACCTTTATTAATTTTATGCAGAGAAATGTATGTTTAGCTGATCATCATACTTTGGATAGACAAACTTGACTTTCAAGCATTTTCAAGGCATTTGCATAGGTCATCATTTTGGTCATTTTCTCAAGGATTCAAGGTCTTGTCAGATTTTGGTTCTGGTCCTCTATCTCTTTTGTATTCTTTTTGCTTATTGTTTTGATTTATATCTCACAACTTTCACATTGCTTGCCATCTTGTTTTCCAGGTGAAATGCAATAGTAAGAAAAAAAAAAAACCTCCAGTAGTTGGCTGGAACTGAAGAACTCTGCTAATGAGAAACACTGACAGGAGAACACCTTTTTGCCCGAAGCACCAAGCACCAGTCCTACAAGTCTGTATCAGACATGACAAGAGGCGTCTGCCAACTAACAGTGGGGTGAAATGATGCTTTAGGCCTGGGTAACTAATGAAAATGGCCTGTTACAGTATGACTATAGTAATAACAAAGATGTCTGTATTAAGTAAAAAAGATTTTTTAAAAGTATTATTTTTACCATTACTACCATGTAGAAGTGTTGATTCTAGAATTTTTAAAAATGGACAAAGGGCCCTCAAAACTGAACACAGGGGGCAGTGTTTCCCCAACCTTCAGACACAATGGAGAAGCAGAAGCAATCACGAACCTGTGTAGTGTCGCCCTTTTTTATAGTTCACATGTTTTATAGTTCACATGTCGAAGTCAGTCATATTTTGATGTAGTCTTATCTTTGTGGTGTCTCGTTTCATTTTTTTAAAGCACTAGCATCACTCAATTCTTGTAGGTACACTCTCTTGTATCCCCTGCCCTCCTCTGTGTTCATGTGTGGAAAGGGGGGGGGGGGGGGGAGTAGCTCACCAATGATTCAGATTGGGTTTTAGTCTTTTACAGAAATAGGAGCATACTTTGCCAAACATCAATTCAGACAGTTTGACAAGTCACCATATTAAAAATAGTCGAAAGAAACAAAGTATGCGAGCTTTGAAATGGTTTTCTCCGACCCAGTGTGTCATTGTGTGTCACCGTGAGGCCCCCTGCTTGAGGAGAACCCCACAGCACGTTGACTTTTGACATAAATTATGTATCAATATTGCTTGCCCCTTCTCTCGAAACTTTAGTTTTGTCTTTCAAACAGTCCCCCCATTGTCCCTTAGAACTTTAAATATTTCTTTCAACCTACAGACATCGTTTCAATCTTACCACTGTTCGTTCTCACGCCACGGACACAGAACCTTGGAAGGCCCATGGCAAGGTTGGATCTGAATGGCGTCAACTAGGCCTAGTTGTCACTGGTCTTTCTGGGACCAGTAATTTAGTTGTTTTACTCGAGGGATATGAAAATGTAAACGATAGTAAAACACACCGACAAATTTGTGCTAAGAACTACACATGATGTAGTAATTAAGATAACAAAAAGTATGATTACCATCAAATGTTTCGTTGAGCAGAACCCCAGTTGTAGGCTGCCGCTTTCATGATTGTCGGGGTGCCGATACACGTGTTGGCTAATTACCGGAAACTAAGGAAATCAGAAGTCGGGGCAAACTTCGCGTCAAACTTTTTGTTTCATTTATATAATTTTAGGAAATAAATATGCTATTGTTACGATGATGTACTTATAATGCTAGTTTCTGACCGCTTTTACTGAATCTTTTTGAATGATTTTCATGTAATTCAAACCAACCTAAGTTGACCCCCCCCCCCCCCTTCTTTCTGCTGTTTGAGGTGGGGATTTTTTGGTTTGTTTTATTTTTTTAGTTTTGTTTATTTTTTGTATGTGTTTTTGCTTTGTTTATTTGGGGTCCCCCCCCCCCTCATGTATATGTTATGCCTCTTTGGAGTTTTACAATTCGTTTTCTTTAACACGATTTGAAAAATGTTGTTTGGGTATTTTATGGGGTGTTACATTTAATGTATTTATGATTTAAAAAAAATGTTTGTTGTAATTTTTTTGTTATTTCTTTTCTGTAAAAAAAATCACAATATTGATTTAAAGTAAGAAAGATTTGTGAAAATATTTTGATACATATATTTTTTGTTCGGGTCGCTTTCTTCTCTGCTGTCTCCTCTTATTTTAATCTATTTGATTTACTAATTAAAATCACTGTTTCTGTCCTGAATATATAATATATATATATATAATAATATAAATATATATATATATATATATATATTTTATATATATAATATATAATACTTGAGCTTGGGTCTCGATGGCCCAGCAGCTTAAAAAGTATCAAATACATTGTATTGTATTGTATTTACAATATTGCACAGTATTGTACTTCACATGTTATGGCAGATTTTTTAGCACGAAAATAAATTGTTCTCCCAAGGAATAGCAGGAAAACCACCACACCTTTTTCAATCGTTTGTTTCCCCTTCTTGTGCTTTTTTGTTGTTGTTTGTTTTGATTTTTGCTACCCTGTTTGTCACTGGTTGTTTATGTTTCCCCATGAGAGTTGGGTTCTTGTTTGCTTTTTTTAACATAAATTTGTCAAAGGCAATTCTCCTTACTGTGGGATCCTGTAATAAATTATCGACTAGAAATTCATCGTTATATTAAACCAACTAATTATGCTCGGGCGTTTCCAGCCACACACACACACACACAACACACACACACACACACACCTCCCTCTCCCCCAAATCCCATCGGGATTGAGGTTTTCTTCATGAACTGTGATTTTGACAGCCAGCCAAAGAACATAGGCTAGGCTTAGCCTACATCAACTTCATTCAGAGCGCAGATTCCGGATTGGTTCATTCCAATTTTGTTTGTTGTGACGCAGTGGGAAGCCGGTACAGTGGTTTCGCGTATTATTTGTTTGGTGCAAGCATCTCCACTCTCCATCGCCCCAAAACTTTTGAACTACAGCAAATTTCGGACAGGGCACGAACCGAGCTATCATCAGCCTTCGGCTAAAGGGCAAAGTGCAAAGGTCACATGCGATGCTAAAGGCACCTGTCAGCTGGCTGAGTCGATCAAAATCTGTTCTGAAATTGTTCGGGGCGGTGCACGAACACTCGGCAAGGTCTCCAACTTTTCGGTGGTTCATCAGAAGCCAGACCATGTCTTCAGTCATCGAAACTGGCAAGATGCGCTTCGTCCAATTTGAGTGGAACGGTCGGCGGGGGGTGGGTGTGGAGAAGACCGAGGGAGGAGACATCGTGGATGTCACGGAGGTGGACCCTACGGTGCCACGCAACATGAAGGACTTCATTGCGGGTGGAGAGCACAACCTGGATGCAGCAAGACAGTGAGGCCTGGCCAAGCAAATGCCTTAGTTTTCTTTGGTTCGATTTTTGTGTCTGCCCAGTGTTCATACTGTCTTAGCCCAGCATATATATATACTGTTATACTTATAGGAAGCTGAGGTTTGCCACCTCTCCCTTCAAGTCTCTCTCTCTCTCTCCCTCCTCCCTCCCCAGCCTCACCTAGGATGCTTTAGAAACCAAGCTCTGGTGACCCATTGTGCTGTTGAAGCCTGGAATTAACACAGGGTATTCTGCTGTTTTCATAATGAACCTTAAGTAACTTGACACTGATGCAGTTTTTCATGTTTTATTTTGATGTTCTGCTTAGTTGTGTGGTCATGTATGTAGATCTCTTTGGTTTCTCCCTTAACCCTCTTGCATTCCATTCTCTGAACACAAATTGCCCAGGGCTAGATTTTGCATTCCATCACAAATCAGGTCAGGCCTTATTCCTCCTTCTAAGTACATGTATACCGACAGCTATAATTACTTCCAGACCCTCAGCCGACCTTGTACCTCTGGCCTGATAGAGTTTTGGCATATATTATAGCAATTAGTGATGGTCACTGCAGCATGATGGAAATCTACTGTCTGTAAATCCTAGCAAATCATATTAAGGGTGGAGGGGGGGGGGGGGGGGCAATTATATTCAACCCCAGCAAATCCTGGACTAAGAGGACTAAGGGTTAAAACTCCCCAGTCCCTGGAGAAGTGGTTGGGGCTGACCACAGAATTTTTCAGGTCATGTTTTCAGGGCAAGTTGAGCATAGCAGAGCCTATCCCTCTCTAGGCATAAGATCCATGCTTGGTGTACTGTAAACAAAATATTCAAATTTTTTTTTAGTAATCGACCTGACAGAGACATGAATTACACCACAAGATCTATAATTGTCCATCTGTGGTTAATATCTAGTTTATCTTTTGCATGCATATATATATTTTAACAGGTAGCAAATACCATTGAAAAATAATATCATTCAGTTATTCAATCCTGGCACCCAGTTTGGGACTAAGATACATTAGATACATTTGGCATGCTGCCTGTAGTTTGTAAACAAGTGCACTGAATTAGGAAACAATATTATGGTCCAAAATGAAGATCATCTTACAAATTTAGAAATTGCATCAATAAACAAAAGACAAGATGTTTTTGCAGCCAAAGTATTGAGGATCTAATTTCTAAATTGAAAAAAAAAAAAAAAAAAAACCAAGAAAGAAAATATGTGGAGCTGTGTGGATGAAACACTAAACAGTCTTTCGCCACTGTCATTGTATTAATGGAGCAGTTTAGATACTGAGGTAGCTAGTGTTTTCAACTTCAAGGTTTTTTTTCTTAGGAGCATCAGTGCTGACTCAACTCTCTGAAAAAATATATATTTAACTGAGGTCCTATGTGCTAATGCACACAAAGCATCTTGAGATTGCACACATGCTACAACCTGTTCTGCCTTTCAGATAAGTAGGCTATTGTTGTGTGCCTGAGGGAGTGGATGACAAAATCCAACAAAACAGTATGCACATGGGGTCTGTATGTGTATGTAAAACAGCCAGTGGGTGCTTATTTATTAGTCTCGAAATAAAACATTTTGATTTGATTTGAATAGAGCAACACTCCAATTTTTAATCAATTTAGAACTTTACAGTTTGAGAGACCAGTAAAGAAGTATTTATTTTCTGTGTTGATTTTTGAAATTCATCACAACATTAATGGAATAGAGAATGGCTAGAAATTGAGTGGTGTGTGCATGTGTGTGTGTGTGTGTGTGTGTGTGTGTGTGTGTGTGTGTGTGTGTGTGTGTGTGTGCATGATGTGTGTTACACATGTGCATGTAATAGATGTATACATGTACATACTGACTGCCTCTGTGTGTATGTGTGTGTGTGCGCGTGCATGCATGCGCGCATGCTGTGTGGCATGACACGCATATACATACATGTACAAGCTGCCTGCATAGTGTATGTTCATGCGTACATAACGATGCCCAACCTTCTGTCAACAGGGCAGTGAAGAGTGGCCACTTCATCCTGAAGCGTAACAACCTGAAGATGCTGCCGCCCATCTCCAACCCGGAGAAGATCCTGTGTGTGGGCATGAACTACAGGGACCACTGCGAGGAGCAGGGCGCCCCCGTGCCCGAGGAACCCGTCATCTTCAGCAAGTTCAACAGCGCCATCATCGGGACGCAGACGACCTCGTGTATCCCGCTGTCACTCAGGTAACACAGACAGGCTCCTTTTTTTACTTATTAGTTTATACATTTAGATTGGTGGAAGGGATGGGAAAGCACTTGTGGTTAAAGCACTGTGCTTGTGATCTGACAGCCTGGGTTTTTAGAGCCACCACAGTGCACCTGTTTGAGAGGATTTTTTCCTGAAGTTAATATTTTTTTATATATTATTTTATTTATTCTTTTATAATCGAGGATAACAGAATGCAATCATGTGCTTTTTTTCATCCGGTCCCGTTGTGTATGCAGTTTTGTAAATATTGTCATCTGTTCCCACCGGCACTCGATGGCCTACTCTTACGAAAAGCGGAACAGGATTTAACGTGTGCGCAAGATGTTCTGCGTGCGTTCGCACACGGGGCTCGGTTTAAAGTCTCATCCAAGGACTTTTGGGGAGAGTGGAGTCAGCACTGATGTTAACTCAGGAAGAAATTTCCTCGACCGGACTCGAACCCGGGTCTTCAAATTGCCAGCGCAATTTTCTGACCACTAGGCTATCACCCCATTAAGTACTAACTCCACTCCCTTGAAAGTGCTTTGAATGAGACTGTAAACCAAGGTCCTGTGGGCGAAGGTATGAAGAACGTCATGTGCACCTGTTAAAACCTGTTTGTGTTGTCCTGCCACTAGCCATAGCTTACTTGTCTACATGGGAAATGTTTGCAAAAGATATATGTATCTTCAGGCAAGGACCTCAGTTTATAGTCTCATTCTAAAGACTGCAGGTAAATGGAGTCTGAGCTGATGTGGACTAAAGGGAAACAATCTCTCCTGCTCCAACCAATGCCTTAGCAGAGTTTCAAACCCCTGAAGCAGTCAGGTACAGTGGGATCCTGACTGAAGCTCAAACCACCAGGTTACCCTGTCCCCCGGATCAAGTGTACTTAATAAATCCTGCAGTTCGTGTTTTGTTATGGAAACATGAACACACCCGCTGCATGTGTGTGTAC
>CM060317.1:10754506-10784506 GCA_030674155.1 Stramonita haemastoma
AATAAACAAAAAAACCCACCTTTTTTTCTTCACCAAATGCATAAACATGCTCAGAAATTTCCAAAGACATCACCATAACCAAAACAATGATTTCTGTGATACAGAAGTGATTTACAAGACAAACTAATGCAGTAAAATTGCTCAGAAATTCCCAAAGACATCACCACACCCAAAACAGTAATTTCTATGATATAGAAGTGATTTATGAGACACACTTGTGCTGTAAGAAAGCAGCACTAGTAGTTAATTTAACATATCTATCTCTATCTACTTATTGCAGATTCATGACGCTGAAACCAGGGGACCTGATTCTGACTGGCACGCCCCCTGGGGTGGGTGTCTTCCGCAAGCCCCCGGAATTTCTGAAGGTAAGTTCCATTTTCGTTTGTGTTGGATTTACCCAAAGTCAGAATGTGGCTAGCTTCATGGTGAGCAAAAACAGTTGCATATGGAAAATCTCACCATTGTCACGTGAACCTTAGAGCTCTAGCTGAGGAATGGGTGAAAAAATCATTTTGGACTAAGTTCAGTGAAGTTAGATTCAAGATTCAAGATTTAATTCCTTTTACCCTTTTGGGGCATGGAGGATAACAAACAAGTTCAACAGGAGAAAAGAAACCTTACAGCAATACATCCAAAAGTATTATCAATATCAACAGGAACTGAATTGCAAAAGTTCATCGCAAAATAATAAACAAACAATATTAAAGACTCAGGACTTTTTTTTTTTTAAAGGTATGTACATTTCTGTAAAAGACAATCTATACTGGTTAAAGGCATCACATCAAATTTCAAAAAAAAAAAAGAATGTGCTTGTATGTGTCCAAAACAAAGTCTTTGATGAAGTTTCTTGTTTGTTCCTTGATACTTTTGATTTATTGGAAACGAAATAAAACATGTAAATCTATTAAATGTGACGCTCCACCACATAACGAGTTGATATTTCACTACAAGGTAAAATAATGGCTATCGTTTTATAATTAATCAAAATCTCAAAATCGACAACTTGAGCCTAACCCGCCTTGAATGGCTCCTAGCAGAAAGATGGGTCAGATGCTAAGCGACTCATTTCGTGGTGGAGTATCACTAATGTCCTTTTCCCTCATGGTGTGATCATTTTGCATATTTGTTTGTTTTGACAGAAGGGGGATGTGGTGGAGGTGGAGATTGAGGGGATTGGCAAACTGACCAATCAGGTGGTGTGAAGAGATTTGCCCCTGCTTGTTACGGCCCGCTGGGCCCCACTGTCCGCCATTTTCTTCTCTGTGATTCCACGTCCATCGCTGAGCACGGGGAGGGTTTGGTTTTCTCCCTTTCCTGTCAGCAAGATATGTCGCCAAATGAAATTGTTGATAGATATTTATCTATGTTTCTTTCATGGAAAAAAAAAATTTGGACAAGTCAAATGAAGAAAATGATTGATGTGGTATAAAATGGTACAGGTGTGAATTGATATGTGTAAAATTCAATGTATTTGTTATGCATTTTTATTATGCAATAAGCTGTGCTTTTTTTGTTTTTATTTTCTTGATATGGGAGATAAAGGAGGTATTAAGATTGAAGTTTGAGTTGACTTGGTCATCATTAGGGATGAAAGTTGCTGTTGAAAATAATAAATCGGGTTTTCCATATTGTTGTTGAAGAATATTGATAAACAGTTGATGATAAGTGATATTTTGAGGCTCTTTTATGAGGTTAAAGTCTGTTGAGGTTTCATGCAAGTCATGATATTGATGTAAAAATTACAGTGTAACATTTCAGTGCAGTATTTTGAATTTGAAAATCGTTTATAGGCATTTTAGCAAAAATGTTGTTTTTTATATGGTGAATCAAAAAAGTTGAAAATCCCTTGAAAAAATTGGGGTTTTGTATATTTTAAATTGATTTTTGCCCTTTAGGCAAAATGGATTTCTTTTTGACACTGAACAAATTATTCGTTTTATGCCAGAATTTGGTGAAAAAAAGGTCTTCAGGTGATCATGCAAAGTCTGTAGAACTTTGTGTGTAATCAGAAATGTACTTTGGGTAATATAGATAAGCACACTTTTGTAAAGCACTCATTTACTGCGCTATTTGAAAACGAACAAAGGGTATCTTTCAAAAATCACTTAAATTTATTTCTCTGGTCATTCAAAATTGGGATTATAATATTCAAAACTGCAACATGCAAACAAGGTTCGCCTGTTGATATATTGCTCAGTGACTCACTGATGTTGTACACAGCTGATTTTATCAGGTTGGATATGCATAATACACTTATTGTGAATATCACAGCATGGTGTGGGAACAGGTAGTGGAATATTTTGGGAAGCGAAGAGTAGTGCCTTGAAGAACGTTTTAAACATGATGGCTGACATACGTGCTGAAAAGAAATGAAGGGAAGGGAACTGTCACAGTATAGCTGTGAAAATGGGGTGGTAGCATGTCTAATCTTATGACACTTATATCTTAGTGTTATGTTGACAGCATGAGATCTGCTGATACACACGCACTCTGTGTCCAAAGATTGTTTTGATGCAGGGTTTCTTTATCTCTTAAAAAAGGTAAAAGGTAAAGGTGTCCCATAACCTAGGTGGTCGTAGGGGTATGAGGCAACAGAGACCTCAGCTTCTCGAGGGGCCGGCATATTGAGGGCGGTGCGCATCTCCTCTCCCTCTTACTAGCATTTATTCTAGTCTATTTTTACACTTTGAAATCAAAATTTTAACTGAAAAAGTAGCAACTTTCACTATTTTGGTATGATAGTAACCACAGTTAGACTTTTTGAAGTAGTGATGTTCTTTTTAAAGGTATTTTTTAAATGTTGGTGTGGAAAGAAAAGGAGATTTTGGTGGTAGGATGATTGTGTTTAAAGCAAAGAGTTGTTATGGTGGGGAGCTTTAAACAATATTTCATTTATTCTTTTATTTTGAGGATAATGGAATAGGCACTCATGTGGTTTTTCACATCCAGAGCATGTGTACATGCAGTTTTGTAAATTTAGTCATCTCTTTTCACTGCCTGGCACAATTGGCCAACTCTTTCGAAAAGCAGATCAGATTTTAACGTGGATGGAAGATGCCGTGCATGTGTTTGCTCACAGGACCTTGTTTATAGTCTCATCCAAAGGACTGCTTGTTTTAGCTAGTTGTGACAGTTCCAGTCAGAAAGAGAGAATGCTGATAAGCTGTGCCATATGAGTGGGATGGAGTCAGACAGTTACCACAGTTTCTGGGGGGGATAGCTGGCAGCTTGCTGTCAGGATGAATTTCACATGTTGGACTTCTGGGTTTTTTTTTGTTGTTGTTAGAAAAATGGTCTTTTTTGTGTGTATGTGTTTGTTCTTCGAAGAATCAGTTAAAAAAAAGAAAAGAATGTATAATGTTACTCCATTCTTTGTTCTGTAATGTCTGCTTCACAGAGTGGAGTGAATGGATCATTTTGATGGTTTATTTGTGCGTGTTTCAAAGACTTGGTGTGGTTTTTTTTATGGGAGCACAATTTTACTTTGTTCCATCGTGCTTGCTTTACTAAGTGGAGAGTGAGTTAGCCTGAATGTGTTAGGTTGGTTATGGTTTAAATCTTCTGGTTTGTCTGTTATTTTCTGGAGTTGAAAACTACCTTGACTTCTGTCTTTCTTTATCTTTTTCCTTGGCTTACTTTGTATTTTCAATGGGAAGTGGCCATTGTGTATATTTTCTAATTCTATAGGGTTGTCTGTATATGCTTCTTTGTTTAACTAGGAACTGACTTTTTTTTTTTAGGTCCTGAAGACTATTTAAAAACTTTTTTGTTGTTGGGGATAGACTATTTTTGATGCAATTACAAAAAATGATTTTTAAAAAAGTTTTTCCCTACCATACTTACAATTTGGGCGGGATGCCCAAATCTGTTAAGACACATCCCATTCTGAAATTAGTTTGACTTTTTCTTACTATATTAGGGTTTATTTAGGGATTTTTTTGGTTTTTGTTTTAGAGATTTAGTTTGTTTAGTTTGTGTGTGTGTGTGTGTGTGTGTGTGTGTGTGTGTGTGTGTGTGTGTGTGTGTGTGTGTGTGTTGTGTGTTGTTTCTTTTTTTCTTTATTCAGCACTCTTCTTTTCAACATAAAAAAAAATCAATGTGTTGTGAATTCCTGGAAAACAAAAACGAAACTTGGCAAATTGTGTGAAATGTGTTTTGCAACTCTTGCCTGTCACCACTCCCTGCGTGCCTTCCTGTAGCAACTTGTTGTGGACCTCTCTCTCTCTCACTGTCAGGTCTTTTGCACAGTCCTCATGTAATATTATTGCCTCTGGATAAATGTTTCAAACATCTTTTTTTTTCTCTTCAGTCCATGTGCTCTTCAGTGTGTCATTGTCTGTTACAGCGACTGATCTGCAATTATTCTAGATCTTTTTTATAAGTGTTTTAAAGCAAAAGTGTCATTGGATTAAAGAGAATCTTCTAGGTTATAACTATTTTGGAAATGGTAAAACATTATTTTTCAAATGATGGGATGCTGCTTCTTTATCAAATGCTTAGATAGCAGCTACTGTTGACTGTCATTTTGAGCGAAAATGCTTTGTGCTGCAGGTAAGCAAAATACTGAAGTTTTTGTTGGTATGCCCATGCTGAAGGTCTAGCAGCAAGCAGAAGTTTGTGTTTGTATTGTTAACACTTTTTTTTTTTTTTAGTAAGTACTGTCATATACCAGGGTGTATAGTTGGTGTTTTTTTTGGTATCAACATATTTACCTCATGGGTACTCTTTACTTATTTATGACTAAATTTTACGGACATTTTATTTTCTTCTTTTTTTTTTTTGGTGAGAACTAAGCATGTAGAGGAAAAAAAAGCAGGTTAGATGACAGTATTTTTCTGACATGTTACTGTGCCTGTATTATTAGGACTGTTGTTTCACGAATGTAGGCCCTATGCACAAGTCTGTGTGTTGTGTGACTGCTCAGTGTGTGGTTTGTGTTGATGCATCATTGTCGTTTTTGTTGTTGTTGATGCATCGTTGTCTGCATTGGCTTGTTTCCCTGCACATCCTCCACTTCATTCACACATGCAGTCCTGTCGTGATGAAGTCTTCCCCCCCTCCCCCCTCTATCCACAATCACTTTTTTCTCTGTGTAGATGTGTGCTGTGACAACATGCTGAGCATTCCTGATTCTTAGTGAAATTTGTTTCTGCAAGATATAGCGCTACATAGATTCCATGTATTATTATTATATTATTATTTATTTATTATTATTATTATTATTATTATTATTATTATTATTATTATTATTATTATTATTAAATATGTGTGTGTGGAGTTCATGTTTTTCTTCATGGAATTTTAGTTTTAAGAAATTATCTATTTCTTGATTGAATTTGAATATAGAAAAATATGCTTTTCTTAATTCAACTCAAGTGTAAAAAGGTTTTGTATTCTAAGAAAAGTCACTTATTTCAAGATCATCTTTTAGTGAATTCAGTTGTTAAGAGTAGGTTTGACTGTCTTTCATAAGCCAAACACAATGCAAAACAATTTTTGTTAAAGACAAGACTGTGAATCCAGAACTGTTACAATCAAATCTTAGAAAGGAAACTGTTTTCTGACCTATCATATTAAGAATGAACTTGAACAATTTCATTATGAGTATGTATCAGATCTCAGCAGCCCATTCATTGTCAAGTCAAGTCAACAACACAGCAGTCATTCCAATCTTTTAAAAGAAAAAAGCCACAGGTTGGATCCCATCTAAAGCCAAATTTTCTCTCACCTGCCAGACTTAAAAGTGATGGTCTTGGTGCTAGCTTTTCAGGTGAAAATTTTAACCTAAGGTTCCGTGTGCAACATAAGCTCACTGCATCCAAAAGAACCCATTGCGAGTTGTCTTGGGTAAAATTCTAGGAAAAAGTCATTGTTGGGAAACATCTACACACAGGAAAAGAAAATAGAAGGAATGATGTTGCACTTGTGGCAGTGTACTCTCCCAGGGGAGAGCAGCAAAAAAAAGTCCACACACCAGTATCTGTTATTTGAGTAAGTGATACTCTAGCAGTGATGGATTTTTCTCCTGGTCTCTGACACATTTTCACTTCTAACAATTGAGCAAAATGGCTTATCATGTAGCCCAAGTAAAGGGGGATAAGAGGGGGTATGAAATGCTACTGATTACCAAGTAGGAGGATTCCTTTGGGTGTCGATTTCTTAAACACTACATTGGTCATTTTTGAGAATTTATATGCGTACTTACATGGTGAAGACTTAACAGTGTGCTTTAACTGCATTCCAGTTTGCTTTAAGGATTTATGATGCGCTTTTGAAGGTGTGCGTTTGCTAGCAGTTTTGTGTGTGTGTGTGTGTGTGTGTGTGTGTGTGTGTGTGTGTGTGTGTGTGTGTGTGTGTGTGTGTAGGGGGGGGGGGGGAATCTTATCTTCCATTCTTGTTTGATTTTTATGAATTTATCTCAGCTTCCATGGTTTTATATATATATCTGTTCTTCCACTTTTTTAGTTTATAATTTGTTTTTGTTGGTATTTTCTCTTCCATTTGATTATGATCAAATTGAGTTGTTTTTTCTTCTGGTTGTTTTGTTGGGTTTTGGTTGGTTTGCTTTTATTTGGCTTTTTTAGTCAATTTTTTACATTTGAAAAAGATTTGTTAATCGTTTATTTCTTTGACTTGGGATTTTAATTTTTTTTAATACTATATGGCACATGAGGCAATCTTTAACACTGTATGCTTTACAGGGTCCTACTTTTTCCTCTCCATTTCTTTCTTTTATATATATATTATATATATATATATATATATATATATATATATATATATATATATATATATATATATAAATTATATATATGGTGGTGGTTTATTTGTGATTTTTTTTTTCAGTTTGTATCCTATTACATATTTTCTGGTGCCCTTAAACAATACTTTATGAAGAAAGGGGCTCTTTCTTTTTGACATAATTTTGGGGCATTTCAAATGTTCTACTTGCAGATTGATTGATTGGATGTGTCAGTTGTTTCAAAGTCAAAGTGAAGGGTTAGTTCAGGAAAGAAAGAGGAACTTTGAGTGTGTTAATTTTCTGAAATAGACTTTCAGCTATATGTTTTTACTGGATACTTTGTTGTATAAAGCACGATCAAAATAGTTGATGTTATATGTTCAAGGATTTACACTGGTTTTTTGTATTTGTTTGGAGAAATCAGCACTCTGATCTTGTGAATTAGACCACATATTATTTTGGAATTTTTATGTGTACATGGAGTCAGGCAAACATTGTAGATGACTCAATGCTTGCTTAAAAATTGAAGAGAAAGAGCACGCATGCATGCACTCACGCACATGCACACAAACATGCACACACACCACACCACACCACACCACACTACACCACACCACACACACACACACACACACACACACACACACACACACACACACACACACACACACACACACACACACACACACACACACACACACACACACACACACACAACACACACACACACACACACACACACACACACACACACACACACACACACACACACACACACACACACACACCACGAAACCATGTCTGTACAAATATCTTCCCATCACCACTTTTAATTAAATCTTTTCAGCATTTTGCAAATAATAAAATCAATACAAAAGTAACACCTCACAAACATCTGGTTAAATATTTGATTATATAGGCAACATCAGGAACTTGGATGCAAAAAGGTTATAACACTGTAAATGCTGTATATTATTATGCATCATCCAAAAATGGCAGCTTTTTTTTTTCTTAAAGGAAGACGAGTATATATTGACAAAAGTCACTTCCCCCAAATTAAAAAAATATATTTATCAATATTCATGCCAATATGTGAAGTAAATATTTTCCAATGATTTTTAGACATCACAGATCAGTTATCACAGTGAAGGATCTTGGATGCAAATGTACGGGAGAACAGGGATTTTTTTTTTTTTTTTAAATAAAGGGATTGTCAAAAAATTGTTATACAGTATAGCTTACGTACCTTTTCACAGTATATGTGGCAAATATTTTTTGTAAGCAGCAATTTTGTTATTCAGTACCGTCTTTCTTTCAATTCATTAAGTTATGTAGAAATGGACTTAAAAGTTATACAATTGTTTATTTGGTCCAAGACATTATGTAAGCGTGTATCATTTTAATATCAATTTCTTTTCAATGACTGTTGTGTTGTTTGTGTTTTGCTTTTGTTTTGATTGTTTTTATCATTTTTTTCTCAAACTGTCTCTTTCCCATCTCGAATCACACCCCCTTTCCATCATTAAAAGTATACATGTCATTTTTGCCTTTGATGGGAAACGCATATGTGTTGTGATCAACCGTTATTGGAACGTTCAAGAATTCTTCACCTTTCTGGATTGTGTACAAGTGAATGCAAGAACATTTGCAATAAAGAGTATTCAGATTTTTCGAAAGCTATATTCTGCCAGTTTGAAGAGAGAGAGGGAGGGGAGAGGAGTGGGGATGGAGATGGGAAGAAGCAGTTTTGTTGAAAAGTGTTCAGTGGGATGTGGTTTTTGACTTATTTTGTTGTCCATAACAGCAAAGGTGTTGAGAGATGATGATGATGATGATATTATTGTTGATGTTTTAGTGACTGAAAATGATTTTGTGTGGTGATTTCACAATACAATTGATTGATGTGAAAAACATTTGATTTGTTTTGTTTGGTATAAATGCTTGGATAAAGAGAGAGAGAGAGAGAGAGAGAGAGAGAGAGAGAGAGAGAGAGAGAGAGAGAGAGGGAGAGAGTGTTTTGTGTGTGTGTGTGTTTATTTATTTTTATTTTATTTTATTCTTTTATATCGTGTGTGTGTGTGTGTGTGTGTGTGTGTGTGTGCGTGTGTGCCTGTGTGTGCGCATATGTGAGCATGCATGTGTATGCTTTCAATGTTACATGCTGACATATGTGTATGCATACATAGATGTGCACATCAAAAAATGTGCCATTTGTACATATATTCAACTTTAAGGTGTACATAAAATCCACACTATTTTCCATTAATGCATTATGCATAAATTGTTAACAATGATTCAATAATGAATCAATAACAATGATTCACTAAATTCCAAGCATTCAAGTCTAAACATATGATTAACATTTGGTACAATTTTTTAATGCAAAAAAGCATAAGGGATGATATATATTTGTGTCTCAGGTTTTCATGATCACCACATTGCATTAAGAAACAAACAATCCTCTAGAGTAACCAAACAAAAAAATGCAAGGCATGTTTTGCATCACAGACAAGAGTGACCCCTCCCTCTCCTGAAAATTGAAAAAAACCCAAGTACTCTGAAGTAGTATAAGATGCATTGGTTTGATAGTGTAATACTAGATATGTGATAATTAGTACAATTGATTTTGTTGCTAAAAATACAATTTAAAAATAATTATATTAATCTATTTCCCTGCTCCTCAGCTGAAACCCTGAAGTTCATCACCAGTGGCGAGATTTAGCTAATGCAACTGTTTTCACCCACCATTAAGGTAGCCACATTCCAACTTCAGGGATCTATACACGAATAAAAATGGAGGGAAAGAAGGAAGGAGACTGACAAATAGCACTCAGCGAAAACTTGAGAACCAGAAACAAGCGAAAAAAAAAGAAAAGTCTAGAAAACAGCGAGGAAAGAGACAAGTGGGTTCAATAAACTGAACCAAGTCACTCTGACGTCTGTCAGCCTTTGACAAAAAGAAAGAGGGGGGGAGGAAACAGACAAGCACTAGGCTAGCTACTGAGTCCTGACCAGGTGTGAACATTGCATGCCTATCTTCACTCCTCAAGACCTCAGGCCTACTGTCTTGTTGTCCCCCCTCTTTCTTTCCACAAAAGACTTCATGAAAAGACTAACAGGCGATGTGACAATGAAGGAGACGTGGACAGTTTGTCTTTTTCCTTGTGAAAAGACCGAAAGTGGAAGAACAGAATGTGCGAGATGTCAACAAGTGTTGACGAAAATGTCGAAACATGGTGATTATATGAATCATTCGAAAATTATCACATAGGAAGCGATAGACATGAACAATATAACAATTATGAAAAAATAAACAAGTGTACCAATGAAATGAAGATCGAAAAGCTGTCCGTATTAGTAATCACCATCAAACAATCCGAAAACAGGATACAAGAAAAGGACTTAAGAAAAGCAATCTGTATTACCATCAAACAATTCGAAAATGGAATACAGAAAATGGCCTAATGAAATAATAGAAAGACAATATATCCATGAATGAAAGGTGAACAGTTTGTCTTTTCCACTATGAAAAGACCGAAAATGTGAAAACAGAACATGAAACATATGCAAGGAAGCGCACTTTAAAACAAGGTGATGAAATCTCTTTCCATTCACAGTTTCTAAGATTCTTATTTCTGTTCCAAGTGTACGATGTTGAAGCATTGAGTGCCCTCTCTGTATACACTGGAAGATTTGAAGAATGCTGCAGCTTCAAGGGAAGATAATGGTGTATATCCCTGAAGTCGGAATACAGCTACTTTTGTGGCGGGCAAATGCTGTCGCAAATGCAAAATCTCACCATTTTTGAACCTCGGAGTTAAGCTGAGGAACGAAAAAAAAACCCGTTTATGCACTAAAAGCCTTTTTTCAAACTAGTGTATACTGATATAATTTTCTTTTTAAACAAGTTGATTTGAATATACACAATAAAAAGTGAAAGGACCTCTCCAACTCACCACACAAGATCAGAAACGAATACGAAGAGCATATAGTTGAATATAATATGAAAGTATAGTATGATATAAATGAATATAAACTTAAGGGTCTCTAATGCATCTGATCAAGGAAAAAAGGAGATTCTTTGCTTGAGATTCTCTCTCCTCTTTCGCAAGTATTAAAACAATTCAACGAAATATTTGCCAACTTCTGCTAATCTAACAAAATGACTACTCAACTATTGCCGGCTTTCAGGTTGTTGTTTTTTCTAATTTATTGGGAAAAGGGGAAATTAAGATAAGACATTCAACCAACCTTTAGAACATCATTTAGTTCACATAAAAAAGTGACAAAACAGAGCAAAGAAAAAAACAAAAAGCAAAACTAACAGAGTTGTTAGCAAGAAATTGATACGCATCACGTATGCAAGGAGACAACGTGCACGTGCTTATAGTTGACTAAGAAAAAGTGCTGTGCAGAAATTAAAAAAGAGGTAATGCAAGTCTAAGAGTGCAGCAACTTTACATAAAAGGTTTAAAGGCACACCAAAAAGTTACACACTCAAGCCAAACAAACAGCACAAAAAACCCAAACGAAGCCAGCAAACAAGACTATGATAGATATTCAGCTTACAGTCTTTGCTGAATAGCACTGCATTTTTGAAGAGGACCTAAGCCCACTGAAAGATGAGAATGAGACAGCACAACAAAAACAGGATGCTAAGATAAAAACAAAACAAAACAAAACAAAAACAAACCTCCCAACAAACATCCACGTTTGCACCAAACAAACCTCACCTTCACACTTCTAATGATTCCTTAAACATTCCGTTTGATAAACTTTTTTTTTTAAAGTTAAGCAGTTAATACGCATTTTTAGTTAAAAAGTATTGGAAGAGAAAGCAAAACTAAGAGGGCCTTTTGCCTAAAAGGAAATGCATCATGAATTGAAGCGCATTTTGTAAAGAAGTACGTGTGTGTGGTCATGACTGACAGACAAACAAGCTATTGCTGTATGCCAAAAACAGAAAACCCTAATCGATCTGAAAAAGAAACGTGAATACTGACAAAGCGAAAAGAATGCAAGACGTGAAAGCTTATTGAACAGCACTGCATAGTGAAGAGCCTGTAGGGTGGTACATCAAACGCTTTACATGAAAGACAGTGAAAAAGTTGTTATTCATTTATGCAGTATGCGCCCCTAGTTTTCACAGTTCAGTAGTTGTAACAGCTGGACTATGCTTTCTCTTTAGCATAAAGTGGAACACAACACACACACACACACACACACACACACACACACACACACACACACACACACACAGATATATATATATATATATATATATATATATATATATATATATATATATATATATATATATATATATATAAGGACAAAAAATCAAAAGTATGCAGCTTTGCTAAAAAAAAGTCTTTTCATATGCATATACACATCGTCACACAAACATTCTGCAGGATGACACAAAACAACAAAGTATATCATAGCTTTCAAGTAGCAGTTCACTGTGAATAACAAGACGTGGCAAACAGAAAACAAACATAATATTGAAAAAAGCTTACGAATAGCTATCTCTGTGCACATGTCCACCATTGAAAAAAAAAAAGAAGAAAAAAAAAAGCTAGCGTTGCAATAAACTAAGTGCGTGTGTGACATTTGCATTAAAAACAAAAATAAATAAAACACAGTGCTGCTCAGTAAACTCAAAAGAAAAGAAAAATGTAATAATGATGGAGGTTTTACCGCGTGCTGCTTTGTTTGCTAAACAGCACACCACCGAAAACGAAAAGTGCTGCACAGAAAACAAAGTGCAGTTATAACAGGTCTGACTGAGCAATACCTGTATTCTCGAATACGAATACTAAAAAAGCGTCTATCTAATCAAAAAGAATACAAGTAGATAAGAAAAAGTTCCCTTGTCTTTTTTCACTGAAGCTCACTGACGAAAGAACGAAAGAACTGCACAGTCAACAAAGCGGAGACATGCAGGTGGAACTGAGCAACAGATAGGCCAAAAATCAGAATGCAAAGACAAACACGGGTTAATTGAAAGAAATAATGAAAAACTATGGTATGGAAACTTTACTGACCTTTGCACACCGCTGACTTTTGCACATCGCTGACCTTTGCACACTGCTGACCTTTGCACACGACGACCTTTACACGCTGCCGACCTTTGCACACTGCTGACCTTTGAGCACTGCCGACCTTCGCACATTGCTGACCTTTGCAAAGCACTGACCCTCGCACACTTCCGACCTTTGCACACACTGCTGGCATTTGCATACGGTTGACCTTTGCACACAGCTGACCTTTGCACACTGCTGCCTGTGCACACTGCTGACCTTGGCACATTGCTGACTTTTGCACACTGAAGAGCGCACAGACGAAAAAGTGAAAAATGAATGCTGCACAGTGAACAAAAAACGAATAAGCCTACAGGTCTGATCACTCGATACCTTTACCCAAACTCAAAACAAGTAGTTGTACTGTTAACTTAACAAAAATGATCTTAAGATAATGACAGAACCTACATTGCTTTTCTTTGCTTAACAGCACACCGACGAAAACCGAAAGCCGCTGCACCAAGCAGGAAAGAAAAGTACAAATGCAGGTGTAATTATGCAAGAGTTCCGTGTCGTGTAAAGAAAAGTGGAAATAGGTAACTGTAGATTCAAACAAGCATGAGAGAAGAAGATAGAGAAAACTTCGCTTTTTTTGTACACCGAACAGTAATATGACGCCCCCTTCCTCCCGAAAAAAAACACAACAAAAAAAACAAAACAAAACCAAACCAAAGGTACTGTACAGTGAACATAGAGCATGTGGGCATCGAACTGTGCCAAAATGATTGACAACAAGCCTCTTTATCAAAAGAAACGAATGCAAGATAATGATTCAAAAACAATAACTTTACTGTGTTTTACTGAAAAGTAAACTGACAAACAACAACAACAACAACGAAAGTACACTACAAGAAATAGAGTTACACGTATCTAGGTCTGATTCTACATCTGTGACAGAAACAAAGCAAAACCAGCTACACGCACAACAAACAGATACAAAAGAACTTGTTGATGGAAACATCTCTGTTTTCTTTTTCGTTTACTGAGCAGCGCATTGGCGAAACACTGAATTGCTGGCCATTAACGAAGTGCAAATACAGGTCTGACCGTTCAAAGCCTGTATGGAAAAATGCAAAGTGAAAACAGCAAGCTACACTGAACGATGGAAGAATAACATGATGATAAAACCTGCACTTGTTTTTTCTTTGTTGAACAGCACACCGGCAAAACACGAAAGCTGTACCAAGCAGGCAAAAAAAAGTACAAGTACATTAGAAATCTGATTATATATATACACTCTGTGCTGAAAATCACAGAGAAAAGAATCAGAAGCTATCACAAAACAGAAACAATCACACGTAGACAAAGAACACAAGATGAAGATAGTAAAAAAAACAACAACAAACCCTGACTTGCCTTTCTTTGTTGAAGATAGTAACACACTCCCCCCCCACCCCCCCAACCCCACCCCCCCAAAAAGAACCCAACAACAACAAAACAATCCAACCTGATTCGCCTATCTGTGCTGAAAATCCCACTGATGATGAAAAAATACAAACAACACTGATCAGGAAACAAAAATGCAAGTATGGGTTTGATTATGGAATATCTGTGCTAAAGAACAAAGCAAAAAAAAAAAAAGCCTTCTGAAAAAACCAACACACATGACTGACCACAACAAGGGAAAGCTCTTTGGCCTCTGACCACAGAACTGCACAACAACGAAACACGAAAGTGCTGTGCAAAGCAGTGAACAGAGTGGAGATATAGAGAGGGTGTTCTGATTGCAAATCCATCCCCCCCTTAAATAGCACAAAAAAATGCGACAAAGTGCAACATAACAGTCATCTTTTGATACACAGCAAACACAAAATCAACACTCCCTCTGCCCACATAACTGCACAGTGACGAAAAACGAAAGTGCTGTGCAGAGCACTGAACAAAGTAGAGATATAAAGAGGGGTCTAATTTGCTCACCGCCCAAGCCCTTCTCCCCCCCCCCCCCCCCCCCCCCCCCCCCAAAAAAAAAAAAAATCACATCGAAAAATCACAGCAAAAACAGTCCTCTTTGATACAAACACATTCTTTGATACACTTTGCCCACATAACTGCACAGTGACGAAAAACGAAAGTGCTGTGAAGTGCAGTGAACAGAGTGGAAATACAAAGGGGTCTTATTACTCACTGCCCCAAACCCTCCTCCCCCCCCCAAAAAAAAAAAAAATCACAAGGAAAAATCACAGCAAAAACAGTCATCTCTGAAACAAACAAATATACACCTTGCCCACATAACTGCACAGTGATGAAAAACGAAAAACGAAAGTGCTGTGAAGTGCAGTGAGCAGAGATACAAAGGGGTCCTATTGCTTATTGCCCAAGCCCCCCCCCCCCCCTTAAAAAAAACACAACAAACAAACAAACAAACAACCCCCCCAAAAAAAAAAACCCACAGCAAAAAGAATCACCTTTTGACACAAACAAACATACAAGAATGGACAATATTGCCCCCTCTCTACCCCCAACTTCCTTTACACCCTGTTAAGTAAACTGACCAAAAACAAGAACTATGCAGTAAACAAAGAACAAAGTTTGAATGATAGAAACCTGTGCCAACAAATCAAAATGAAGTTAGTCACATGCTGATAATATCAACTCATATCAAAACGTGTAACCTAATGATCCAGCTTCCCAGGTTTTGGTACACCTAACAGCACAGTGACTAATAAAAAAAAAGTGGAAAGTCTATATGGAGTGTTGTAAGCAAAACACAAAAAAGTAAACAAGTCTGACTGCTCAATAAGTGTGCTGAAAAGCAAAGCGAAAACAGAATAACTACACTTAATTAGGCAAAAAACAATAGATAACTTAATCAAGGAAAACCAGCTAGGTAACTACACTGAATCAAGGAAAAACAACTAGATACCTACACTGAATCAAAAACTACTAGATAATTAACTACACTGAATCAAGGAAAAACAACTAAATAACTACACTGAATCAAGCAAAAAACAAACTACATTAATCCAACATAACTACACTGAATCAAGCAAAAACAACAAGGTAACTACACTAATCAAGCGAAAACAACAAGGTAACTACACTGAATCAAGCAAAAACAACAAGGTAACTACATTTAATCACGCGAAAACAACATGATAACTACACTGAATCAAGCAAAAACAACATGGTAACTACATTTAATCACGCAAAACAACAAGGTAACTACACTGAATCACAGCAAAACAACAAGGTAACTACACTGAATCAAGCAAAAACAACAAGTAACTACATTGAATCAAGCAAAAACAACATGGTAACTACATTTGATAGTGGAAAACAATCAGGTAACTACACTTAACCAAGCAAAACCAACTTGGTAACTCGAAAACAACTAGGTAACTACAAGCGAATGCAACTAGAAAGCTACATTGAAGCAAGCAAGTAAAAGACAAGATGGTGATGGCAATTTGACATGTCTTTGTTTGCTGAAGAGCAAGCCCACGAAAAACGAAAAGTGCTGTGCCAAAAAAACAACAACCAACAACAAAAAAACCCCAACCCAACAACAATCCCCCCCAAAAAAAAAACCCAAACAACAACAACAACAAATACCCAACAAAACAACCAGGAAACAAAACAAACCAAAAAAAGAATCCCACCAATTAAGTGCAAGTGCTAGTCTGATTATACTCACATCAGTGCCAAGAAGCAATGCAAAACAGGCCAACAGGCCAATAATTTACAAAACTGCATGCACATGGGGACTGGATGTAAAAAAGCACATGACTGCTTATTCCACTATCCTCGAAACAAAAGAAATGTAAAGAAAAGGCCACAAAACTGAAGCAGAAGGCAATGATGGCAACCCCCTTTGTCTTTGTTGGTGAACAACATAGTATAATTATCTCAAGACGATTCTAGACTACACAAATTTCTCTTGTTGTTGAGATGATAAAGTACTTATATTCGTTGATGTAATAAAACATGACAGTAAGAAAAAAATACA
Source organism: Stramonita haemastoma (assembly GCA_030674155.1). Classification (NCBI taxonomy): domain Eukaryota; kingdom Metazoa; phylum Mollusca; class Gastropoda; order Neogastropoda; family Muricidae; genus Stramonita; species Stramonita haemastoma. The sequence continues at coordinate 10,771,281 of CM060317.1, forward strand.
CCCCCCTTTTCGCAAAATGTGAAATCTTCCAAGATAATTTTCAATATGTGACAGCATGGACCGTTCCATTTTTTTTATGACAAATACAAGTTACAAGAAAAGTAGCAAATTCAAAATCAGGTGCTACCTTGATATTTGATACAAATGTTATTGATCTATCGATTGCTAGAGTTGAAACCAAAAATCTGAACATGGCTGTTTTGGTAAAGATGTCAATGATGAAATGCGTACTGCAGAACATTTTTTTAAATGCCTGTTTAAAAAAAAAAGCCCACGAGACAACACCCCCTCCCCCCTAAAAAATCCTAATGATACTTATTATGAGACATGAAAGAATGACACTACAGTACAACCGGGACAACAGCAACAACGATGGTAATAGTAATGATGTGCAGGTATCGGATATTAATAAATGTACCAAAGTAAGTTTTTGCATCAGATACACGTTAAAAAACAAAAAAACCCCAAATATACACACACAGAATCACAGCACACAGTTTATATGGCACACTTAATATACAGTTTTGGAGAGAGAGAGAGAGAGAGGAGAGAGAGAGAGAGAAGAGAGAGAGAGAGAGAGAGAGAGAGAGGAAGAGAGAGAGAGAGAGAGAGAGAGAGAGTCATTAAAATCTGATTAAATATAGCACTGCACACTCATACCAGATAATTACAGTACATTGTGTGTGTTTGTGTTTAGTTGGTTAGTTCTTCATTTAAGTCCTTGCACTAAATAGTGATATCAGACGGGATGTTTGTGTTTTATATATATATATATATATATATATATATAATATATATATATATATATATATATATATATATATATATATATATATAATATATATATATATATATATATATATATATATATATATATATATATATATATATATATATATAATATTATATGTGGTAGTGTGTGTGTGCGTGTGTGAGAGTGTGTCTGAGAGAGAGAGAGAGAGAGAGGGAGAGGGGGAGAGAGAGAGAGGAGAGAGAGAGAGAGAGAGAGAGAGAGAGAGAAGAGAGAGAGAAGAGAGAAAAGAGAGAGAGAGGACACCTATGTAAGATGCTTCATGCATAAAATTCATATCATGATCAAGACATTCTGATTCAGTTCAGTTCAGAATGCCCATGCCTGTCCTGTCAAAATCCTTAAAAAGTGTTCAAGAGCATTGCTACAACAAAGATACAAAGACCAGAGCATAGGACCCTGCCCGCAGCAGTGCCTCGCTCCTTGCTCCACCATTAACCCTGCACTGCATCCCAGATCCATTTTCCTGCACTGTTGATCACCTGTATGCCATTAAGAAGAGATGCAGGAACTGGAGACACATTGAGAGACACAGGAGCCGGCACACTTGTGTCTCTCTGCCATGGTGTTCAGATCTTAAGACCATCTTTACAATGTTTCTCCAGCTTCTGTGTCCCTTCTTGATGACACATGTGCATGTTTAATTAGATACAGTGTCCTATCCTTGTGATCTAAGGTTGAAGAAATGGCGCGTGCAGAATCCTAATCCTTTGTCTTGTACACTGATCCTTTTGGTTAATTCCAAAGGTTCAGACAGGTGTGTTCAGTTTCACATTGACTTAAAAAAAATACACAAAAGTCCTCTAAATATTTGAGGTTATCTTGCTACAAAAATCTTCTCTTCTGATAATGGCATGAGTCTGGCCACACATTGCCATAAATTTGAAAGTAGGCTGCGTTTAGCTTCAGCAGTTCATCAGCTACGTTTTTATGCTATTTTCAGTTGACCAGTTGTTGGAAATGAGGGTCAGAGCTAGATCTAGAAGGTCTTTTGGATAAAAAATCTTTTAGATTGATGGGCCTTTGGTTTCAGGAAATGGGGCACATCTGAACAAGAGCAGCATCTGAGAGAGAGAGAGAGAGAGAGAGAGAGAGAGAGAGAGAGAGAGAGAGAGAGAGAGAGAGAGAGAGAGAGAGAGACAGACAGACAGACAGACAGACAGAGAGACAGACAGACAGACAGAGAGAGACAGACAGACAGAGACAGACAGACAGGGGTGATTACGCAGCCGGAATGGCGATTTTGAAATTGACCAAGGGTTGCTGATCCCGCTGATGCTCGGTGTCCATCAGCCATCGCCGCATCCGACCCTCGGCATCAGCACTGGCTACACGCCCCACCACTCGGACGTTGTCACCCTCCTCCTCCCTCCCCCTTTCTCCGGCACCCACAAATCCAGATCTCCCTTCCAGCTCCGCGCGCCTCGCTTTCATCTTCTCCCTCTCCGAGCGGCGCTGCTGAACGATGTCGTGCAGACGAACGTTGTGTTGCGTCAGAGCCAAAGGGAGGTGATTGTGCACGCGGGTGTGCAGGAGTGACGTGGACGTTGTTCTCCAGCACGTAGGTTTTGACCTGGGGCAAGGGAACTGGGCTTCTGTCCGCCAGTGGCATCTGCACACAGGATGGGGGTGTGGTGTCTGGATATATATATTTTTTTTACTGAAAAAGTCAAGGTTGAAGAGGAGAAAGATGAGGCTCTGTGTTTGTTTGTTTTTTGTTTTGTTTTTTGATGAGGTTGTGTTATGTTTGCAGGAAATTCAAAGACTGACTTAAGACAAGCAAAGGCGTCACCACCATGTCAAGAATTTTTCCGGCTCTATCTCCAGATGGAAGTTTTCCAATATATTCACTGATATACGTACTTAAATTAGTTCAGGAACAGCAAAACTGATTAAATCCAAAACCAGCTGTCTGCATTTTGTTCTTGTTGATGTCCCCCCTCTCCCCGTCCCCCAAACCTGAGAATTAGCTGTCAGTAAGTCGGCTAATAAAACTTTTATGGATGTGGGTTTACTTGACATGACTGCCACCGTTTTGTTCTTGAAGCGAATATGGCATCACCACCACATTCCCCCCAACACGGTTCCATGTTAGTTTGTGGATGTTGCATGTTCCTTGGTGCCCTGTGACATCTTGGCGTGATTCCATGCTGACACTAGGGCCTATGTCATACTCTTTATGGCCTCACTACACAGAAACAGCCTTCTTTCAAGAGAATGAGCGAATGGTTTACAAGTTAGGCAGGTGTGAACATCTTAACGTCCTAGATCTGCCACCCTCCTTCTTCTCCCAAAGTGACCCCAATCCATTACTCTAATTAATAATTATGCATCAAGAATAAGCGAAAAGTACCCAAGAAAACAAAATCCACACTCACGTAGGTCCAGTTTTCAGATGACTCACGGAACTTGCTAGAGGAAGTTCCAGTGTGCTCCTTCACCCCTTCTCCTCCTCCTCCTCCCATTTCCTTCTCCTCCATCTCCCCCACCTTTAAGCCTGCTCCCCCATCCTCATCCTCCCTGCCCAGTGAATGCCTCAGGAGGAGGTTTTCAGCGCTGGTCATCTCGTCAAGGCCAAAGGTGAGGGTCGTCTGCATGAGGTCAAGCTTTGAAGGCTTGCCCGTGGCACGTGACTGGTGATGATGACCTGTGTGGGTCCTGGAGAGCCCACGGTGACCAGAGTCTGGTTGATGCTGGTGGTCTTGTGGGGCTTGTGGTGATGATGGTTGAGGCTCAGAGGGTTTGAGTTGGTTATGGCTGCAATGGATGAGTAGTGAGCGTTATTCTCTTTGTCTGACTTTGTCTCTCTGTTAAAGTCAGATCTTTAGTTCCAGATGGTACGTTGAATAAGCAGTGCTTTTGTGTGTGGTGTGTGTGTGTGTGTGTGTGTGTGTGTGTGTGTGTGTGTGTGTGTGTGTGTGTGTGTGTGTGTGTGTGTGTGTGTGTAAACTGAGTGTATATAAAGTGTGTCAAGTTTTTAGTTTTGCTTTTGAAGTTCCAAGTATTTCATTGAATGCCATTCTGTTACTACAGTGTGCACCATGATATACAATGGCATCTCTCAGAATGATGACAGCGCATCACTACAGTCAATATTCAATGATAGAACAATGGTTTTTCGATAGTTAGGTTAACGAACAACTGTACAAATCTGAGCAGGAGAATAAGTCTAAACCAAGATACCCTGTGTTTCCCCTATAAACGAGTGTCTGAATGATAATCTCTCTGCTCATCAAAGTTACAGAAGGAATTAACACATCAGGGGCCATTTGAAGCCGAGCTGATCAAAAGACATAGCTCCAGATCCATTGTAGGCTATAGCTGTATGAATAGTTGAATGCTTACCCAGCTTGCTGCCACGTGCGCTCAGCGAGAGGCATGACGTGTTCCAGTCTGATGACGTAATCTTCCTCTTCGGGGTTCTTTTCCGTCACAACTCTGTTTAAAAAAAAAAAGAAAAAAAAAAAGGTAGAGACTACAGACAGTGTACAACTTCGTAGGTGGATGTAGGTTTGTTCATTTCATTCAACATGGTCTACAGCGCGTGTTTTTCCAGATTACATGGAGTTGCTCTCTTTGTTGTTTATCTTTTTTTGGTTCCTAAGTGTCACAGTTTGCCTTCCGTCTGCTTTCTTGCCTATCTTATTTTTAAACGAAAAGAAGGACGTGAGAGAGAGAGAGAGAGAGAGAGAGAGAGAGAGAGAGAGAGAGAGAGAGAGAGAGAGAGCCAAGACAAGAAACACACACACACACACCACACACAAACAACACACGCACAACACGCACACACACACACACACACACACACACACACAACACACACACACACACACACACACACACACACACACACACACACACACACACACACACACAACACACACACACACACACACACACACACACACAACCACCAAGATAAAGCGGAACAGCAATAGCAACAACAGTATAATGGCAAAAGAAACGACACAGTTGAAGTATTCTCTTAAGGTTTTTAATTGTTTGTACGTAAGCAAAAGCCGATAAACTCGATTAAATCTATGTACGCTACATCCCTCGCACACATGCACGCAGACTGACTGACAGACAGACATAATCGCACGCACGCACGCACGCACGCACAGACAGACAGACAGACAGACAGACACACACACACACACACACACCACTCACACACACACACACACATACCACACACACACACACACACACACACACACACACACACACACACACACACACACACACACACACACACACACACACACAGGTCCCTGCAGAACCTCAGTTCGATATACTGCCTATGGTGTTAATCTTTTGATACATGCAAATGATCTTTGTGGTGCAAAATCCACATTGCTTTTTGACAAGGCGCAGTCCTTAAGCTGACACAAAGGTGGTGGTGGTGGTGGTATGGGGAGGGGGGGGGGGGAGGCACGCAAATGCTCCAAGATTATAAGGAAACTCCTGTGCATGTCTATACAGAAAGTAGCATAGCTGTATTGCTTTAGAGTGGACAGTGGGTTAGTTATTTGCTTTTTTTTTTTGGGGGGGGGGGGGGGGCAAAGAATGTTAACATAGTCTAATAAACAAATTGGTTTCTATTGTGAATAACTTTTACTGGGGTATAAACTGGTGTAATTTGGAGATCACAAATTACCCCCCCAAAAAACAAACAACAACCCCCCCCCAACAAAAACACACCACACACAAACACACACCACAACAACACAACACACACACACACACACCACACACACACACACCCCAACACACACCAAAAAACAAACAAACACCTACCACCACCATTTCCACCAAAAACAACACAAACAACACACAAAGCACAAAAAGCCCCCAATAAAGCACCCCCCCCCCCCCCTCCACACACACCACAACCCAATACTAACAAACCAAAACAACCCACTTAGTGTGACCAAATAAATATTCGGTCCATCGAAAGCATTTTAGGAGTTATGAAATGAAGCTTGACACTAGCTCTTTTTTGTTGTTGTTTGTTTTGTGCTGGAACTAGAGTAGAAATACAAATTAAAAATGTGGAAACTGCTTGGAAAATAAACGATTTAACAAGTGTATTTGACAAAGGAGTTTCCAGAGGCGTAAGTCTTGCAATAGGAAAAGTCCAGATTGTATGCTGCATAAAGTATCGAGGATGAGACTATAAACCGAGGCCCGTGTGCCAACGCATGCAGAACATCAAGCGCACACGTTAAATCCTGTTCCGCTTCTCGAAAAAGTAGGCCATTGTGTGCCGGTGGGAACAGATGACAAGATTTACAAAACTGCATACACACGGGGACTTGATGTAAAAAAGCACATGAGTGCTTATTCCATTAGCCTATCCTCGAATATTAAAATGAAATAAAATTTGATAAATAAATAAAGTTCTGTGCTTTGTGCACACAGAGACGGTGAATGGTTGTTTATCACATCATCATCATCATCATCATCATCATCATCATCATCATCATCATCATCATCATCATTATATCATCAATTAATATATTTATGATGATGATATATGATGAATGATTGATATGATGATGATGATCTATGCATGAACACGAATGAACGTTTTCTGTGTGTGTGTGATATTCAGTGTGTATCATCTGTTATCTCAACCTGTCAGACTACACTGCTGTCTTCCACAAATCGCCCCCCCAAAAGACGTTTGTATTTAGGTGGAAACACCCTGACCTTTGTTGGTTCATCTTGAGCCGTCTCTTGAACATCTCCAGGGAGGAGGCGAAGTGACTGGGGTTCCTGGGGTCCTATTCTCCGGGGCCACCCCTGGGGATGCAGGGGGTGGGGGGTGGAAGGCAGAGCATTGCCCTTCACCTCCCCCACCCCCTCCTCTGCTGCTCCCCGTGACGCTGTCTGGCGAGGGCTGCCTCCTGACGACCCTGGAGTTATGTTTTTTTCATCATCATATCATTATCATCATCATTCTCGTCATCATCATCATCGTCGTCGTCGTCATCATCGTCGTTATCATCATCATCATCATCATCGTCCGTCGTCGTCGTCGTCGTCGTCGTGATTGTCGTTGTCGTCGTCGTCATCGTCGTCAAAACAACAACATCATCATCATCATCATCGTCGTCATCATCATCATCACCATCATCATTGTCGTTGTTACTATTTTGATCATGCTTGTTGTTGGTGCTATTGTTATTCTTGAAGTTATAAAATGACTGTCATTGTAATCCTAGATATTGTTACTTGTCGTCAGCATCATTATCATCGTTTTCATCGGTACATCTGTTGTTGCTGGTTACAAGTCAGTACATAAGTAGAAGCAGTTATAACAGTGAAAATAACGAAAGCAGGTTTACTTTGATATCAGGGAAAATTTCAATCAGTGAAGAACTCTCTTTCTTCTTATGGAGATAACCATGAAACACACACACACACACACACACACACCACACACACACACACACACACACACACACACACACACACACACAACACACACACCACACACACAACACTACACACACACACACACACACACACACACACACTAACACTACACACTACACACACACACACACACACACACACACACACCACACACACACACACACACACACACCACACACACACACACACACCTGAAGACTGGTTCCGGCGGCAGGTGTCATCAGGTAGGAAGCGGACAGTCTTAGGCCTGGCCTGGTCTCTGGGCATGTGGTGAGCTCCTAGGATTCTCCGGGCTGCTCTCCTCACCGTCATACTTCTGCCCCGGGGGGAAGGCTCAAGGGGTGGGGAGGGAATTTTCCCGGGGACCGTCCATTCCCATCCTGGTGGGCCTCTCCCTTCTCGTGGCTGTGGGGTTGGCTGACCTGACTGGGGACTGGAAGGAAGGTGGCCTGTCCTGAAGAGGTGTTGCTGGGAATTTCTCCGGAGACGTTTGCGAGCTGGTTTATGGAGCGAGTCCTTTGACCTGGAAAGGGATTGTGAGTACCGATGCAGCGCAGCAGAAGTTGTGCCCTCTGGGGGGTTTTCTCAGAGACGGTTTGTCCGGCATTGGTCGGAGAATTGGGCTGCCGTTGTGAGTTCTGCGACCTGGGGCTTGTGGAGGGTGTGGTGGATTTCTCCTCTTCAGCATCGTCTGCTGGTCTTTGTTTGATCCCGAGTCCGTGAGGGTTTCTCACTGACTTGGCGGTGACTCTCTGGGCAGCGGTTCTGCTCCGGTACACGGTGTTCACAGAAGGCGTCAAGAGTTTAGTTGTGCCAGCTCCTTGAGGATGTCCTGGTAAGGAACCGCCGTGGATTTGTCCAGCCCCTTGTAGAGAGTAAGACACCTGTGTCGGGACGCTCAAAGGATTTCGGTGATGACTGTCTCTGGCAGAACGTTGATGAGAAACGTCTCTGGAAGATCTCTGATGGGGACGATCGCCAGACACATCCACGAGTCTGCTGACAGGGGAGAGGACTCTTTCTCTGAAGAGTAGGCTGGGGGACGGGGGCGGGAGAAGCGGGACCTGAGGGCAGGAGCTGGGAGAAAGCGAGAGGGGTCCGGGGCCTGGGGAGTGGGACAGGTTCTGCACACACCACTCCTGACTCTTTCAGTCCGGCACCCTCCTTGGAATGTCCCCCACTCTCCTGACTTAGACCCGACCAGCTCAGATCAGCGTTCCTGTGACTGTCATCCCTGCTAGAGTTTAGGTCATATACACACACAGAAATATCTCGCCTGAGGTCAAGGGGATCCTGTTGCTGCTGCTGCTGCTGTTGCTGTGTCTGCTGCTGCTGTGTTGCTGCTGCTGTTGTTGTTGCTGCTGTGTTGCTGCTGCGCTGTCTGCCAGAACGCTGTCTGGAGAGGAGGCGGGTGCTTTCCCTGACCTCCTGCTCCTTCTCTCTCTGGCAGGCCAGCAGGACGATTTTCTCACGGAGGTTGCTGGCCTGTCTGGCGTGGTGCAGCAGATGATCTCTGAAGCTGTCTGCCGCTCTGCTGTAGGGGGGTTTGGGGGGAGGGGTGGGAGGGACGGGAGGGGGCTGAGGGGCCTGGGCTCCCTCTCTCAGCATGCTGCCTCCGTGAACCCTGCAGACACGCACAGGATAAGGGGATTGTCTGTGTAGTGCCTGCATCTGGTGTTCTCTTTCTACACTAAATGTACCGTGTTGCCTTGTATTGCATCGAACTGTACTGTACCGTACATTACTGATTGTACTGTACTGTGTTGCGTTGTATTGCTCTGTACTGAAGTACCGTATTGCATTGAACTGTACTGTGTTGTATTGTACTGTACTATAGTTTGTATTGCATTACTGTACTGTTTTGTATTACATTGTATTGCCTTATATTGCATTGTGTTGTATTGTATTGCACTATGTACTGTGGGGACGGGATAGCTCAGTGGTCAGAGCGCTAGCTTCCCCCCCCCCCCCCCCCCAATGTTAAAGCAGCGTCGAGCGTGGTTCACCAATTGGATGGGTGACCGTTTGCGCGCCTTGGCTTTAGTATAGTCCCCTCAATTCACCTAGCTGTAAATGGGTACCTGCCCTCTTTAGGATCAGGGAAGGTAAAGCAGCGAGGGAGAGAAGATGGGCGCCGCCCTCAACATGCTGGCTCCTAGAGAGGCTGAGGTCTCTGACACCTCGCTCCCCTATGACCAGCCAGGTTATAGGACACCTTTGACCTTTTTTTCCATACTGTGCTGTTTTGCGTTGTATTGCACTGTACTGTACCCTAGTGCTGTAGTGCATAGCTGTACTGCATTGTATGACATTGCATTGCCTTATATTGAATTGTGTTTGTATTGTATTGCACTATGCACTGTATTGTGCTGTGTCGTATTGTATTGTACTGTATTGTATCGCATTGTAAAGTAACTTCTGTATTGCATTGTATTGTACTGTGTTGCATTGCATTGCATTGTGCTCTACTGTATTGTATTGTATTGTATTGTATTGTGTGTTATATACCACTTTTAGTCACGCCAGATTTCTCTGCGTGAAATTCAATTGCTCTTCCGGGAAGAGCGCATCGCCGTAAGAACAGTGCCACCCATGAGTTTTTGTTGATGTCTTGTCAGCATGTGTACTTGTTTCTTTACGACGGTGGCTTTTCTCTACCATTTTTTTTAAGGGATAACCCTCTTGTTACCGTGAAATCTTACATGCACACAGAATACATGTTACACACGGTTTGTCGTCCCATCCGAAAGACTAGCATCCAGACCACCATTCAAGGTCTAGTGGATGAGGGAAAAGTTTGGGCACACATGGGGATCATCCCGAAGGTCGGAATACGGCTACCTAAATGGTAGGCAAAAACGGTCGCATACGCAAAAATTTTACCATTGGTGAACCTCGAGACTCTAGCAGAACAACAAAACAAAAAAGTCAAGTCAAATCTAAAACACTTTAATCATCCCCTGAAGGGCAATTAACAATACTGACAGGCATACTGATACCAATCATATTCAAAAGACACAAGATAGCTACATTTTATATTGTTCAAGCTTCAAATAAAAATCACAAATTTTTTTCCTATTGTGTTTTGCTTTGCATTCAGTTGTATTGCTTTTTGTCTTATATTGCTTCGCCTTGTTTTTGTAGTATGCTATGTTGTAGGTTTTTTTTTTGGAATCGTTTACGAAATGGATTTGTTTTCAAAGCTGAACAGCTTACTTGAAATCCAAGAATCTATGTGTACTTGGCTTTAAAAGGTCCACACTCAATTATTAGTTAGTTGGTGTTTTGTTGTTCTGTCTCTTCTATCTTTCACCACACACTCACACTCCACACACCACACCTACACACACCCACTCACACTTCTCCTCCACACACACACACACACACACACACCCACCACACCCGCACGCACGTACCACGCACACACCACGCACCACCACCACACACCACACACACACACACACACACACACACACACACACACACACACACAACCACCACCACCCTTCAATTCTTTCGATCTACTTCATTTCTTTAATCCCACCTTTGTCCTTTTCCCTCCCCTTCCCCACCTCCCCCCATTTCTTTTTCCCCCTTAGCCATCCCCTCTACACACACACACACACACACACACCACGCACGCACGCACGCACGCACGCACGCACGCACGCACGCACGCACGCACACACACACACAACACCTCTTCTAAGGAGCTTTTAAATGGACTCTGTTTTTGAAATCAATCTGGGTACGTGTTGGTGTATCTGTTTGTTTCTCCACGTCTTCTGTTCTGGTCCTTCTATGCTCATAGCCCTCACCGCAGACAAAAGGTATCGGATTTCGATAACCATCAAGTTTAAAAGCCCCAGAGTGGGCTGTGTACGGCAGTAAGCCCTTAGGGGACAGAGAGGGGATTTATGGGGTAGCCTTTTGCACACGTCTGTAACGTGGTATAGAGGAATTGGGTTAACCCATGTCTAAAAGAGCCCTTGTTGTGGTGACTTAGCGTGTAATGCTCTAATGGAAGTTTGTAAGGCAGTGATTAAATCGTATTATTTCCGTCCTCTAATGGCTTGTTTACGTTCTAGAGTTACTTTGTGATTGTTGTCTCGAGGTGGTTGTTATTGTGTTGGTAACAGTGTTGCTAATTGTTGCTGTAGAGTTGTAAACTGTTTAATGTTTGTTGTTTGTTTTGTGTTGCTGTGGTGAATTGAATTTTCATCCATGACCTTTTCGTCTTGTATATTTTAGATTGTCATGTATCTTTTTTATTATTATTATTATTTTTTTTTTTAATCAAAAAGTATATATATGACATAACATCGTAGCTCCCTATGGGGATGATAGGGACCTGTCAGAATGAATAGCATGCCCACCATATGGAACTTCGGTGCTAGAAATTCCCCCCTTTCTATCCATCTCTATGTTTCTGCCTCGTTCCTCATTTTTTTGCCTTCTCGGTCCATTTTCTTGCCTTTTTTTTCTTTCTAGAAAGAGATCGAGAATTCTCTTCCATACCCAAGTGGGATGCACTGGGCCAGACCTGTCAGACGCTTATCAGCAGCACAACCTATTTTTCGCTTATAATAGACAACAATAGTTGCTGTCTGAGCATTTTTTTTTCCCCTTTTATATCGAGGATAACAGAATAAGCAATCATGTGCTTTTTTTCATCCGGTCCCCGTGTGTATGCAGTTTTGTAAATATTGTCATCTGTTCCCACCGGCACACGATGGCCTACTCTTACGAAAAGCGGAACAGGATTTAACGTGTGCGCAAGATGTTCTGCGTGCGTTCGCACACGGGGCCTCGGTTTAAAGTCTCATCCGAAGGACTTTTGGGGAGAGTGGAGTCAGCACTGATGTTAACTCCAGGAGAAAAATCTCCTCGACCGGACTCGAACCCGGGTCTTCAAATTGCCAGCGCAATGTTCTGACCACTAGGCTATCCGTCCCCCCCAAAGTATTCGAGGAAGAAGGATGATAAGATGATAACAGGATGATAACATTGTAGTAGACTACACGAACATTAGAGTTTTTCTTGCGTATTCTTGTGTTCACAAGAGGCAGTTCATAGATTAAAGAAAAGAGAAGTAAAAAAAACCCCAACAACCCCAAAACAAACAGATAAAATAAAGGTAGAAAAAAGAAGGGGATGGGATAGCTCAGTGGTCAGAGCGATCGCTTTTCCCCAGTCAAGTTAAGCAACGTCGAACGTGGTTGCCAATTGGATGGGTGACCGTTTGCGCGCCTTGGCTACAGTACAGTTCACCCAGCTGTAAATGGGTACCTGCCCTCTTTAGGGTCAGGGATGGTAAAGCAGCGAGGGAGAGAAAATGGGCGCCGACATCAACATGCTGGCCCTAGAGAAGCTGAGGTCTCTGACGCCTCGCTCCCCTACGACCACACAGGTTATGGGACACCTTCACCATTACCTTTGCCTAGAAAAAAAGAAAGGAAAAAAAGGATACACGTAGGGGTGGCATACATCACTCCCGCTTTAAACGATGAACAATTCCAACATATAGGCAAAACTTATGCTATTTTTACTGCTGATCCTTAGGCCTACCTCTATTTTGATGGCTTTGTACTTCCTGCTCGATTTTTCCCCAGCACTGTTCTGCGGACTTTGTTGCATGTTGGATCCAAAACTGTCTTATTTATTTATTTATTTTATATCGAGGATAATGGAATAAGCACAGTATAACAGTCTCTTAGTAACCCAGAATCAAAAGTTAGGCAGGATCTTTTTACGGAAATTAATCCTTAAATACCCTTTCTGATTCTTAGGGACAAGAATGTTACATTTTGTCGGATTTCGTCTCACTGTGGTATTTATTTTAATGAGAATGTTGACAAAGCAATCAAAAATGGGGCAAATCATTCTAGCTGTTCTTAAAAGGCCAGCATGTTGAGGGCAGCGCCCATCTCCTCTCCCTCGCTGTTTTACCTTCCCTGACCCTTAAGAGGGC
>CM060317.1:10789506-10792006 GCA_030674155.1 Stramonita haemastoma
TGAGTCATTAATGGGTCCTTCACTATTAAACTCAATGCTTCGGAACTAAAGCAGAACTTACTATGGTTTCGTTCAAGAAAACTGTATACACACGCCACTCAGTTTACGATTTAGCTGTCTACATGTGAGTACTCTCTGTCTGTCTGTCTGTCTGTCTGTCTGTCTGTCTGTCTGTCTGTCTGTCTGTCTGTCTCTCTTCTTCTTCTCTCTCTCTTCTCCTCTCTCTCTCTCTCTCTTCTCTTCTCTCTCTCTCTCTCTCCTCCTCTCATGCCTGCGTGCATGTGTGTGTGTGTGTGTGTGTGTGTGTGTGTGTGTGTGTGTGTGTGTGTGTGTGTGTGTGTGTGTGTGTGTTGTGTGTGTGTGTGTGTTCTTGTTATTGGTTAGAAATTATATACAACTTATTTGGAAAGGAAGTGAGATTGGTATTCATGAGGCAGTTTACTCTAAACATGCTCTCATTAAGCCTTTTCATTGCTCTAATAATTATACTGTGTGTGAAATCTACCCATGCTTACATTTTGCATTGCCATGATACTGTGAAATTTATTCATGCTTTCATTTTACATGGTTATAGAATATGTGAAATTTATCCATACTTTCCGCTTTCACTGCTATGGCAGGTGTGAAAAGCATTCATGCTTTCGTTTTTCATTGCTACTGTATATGTGAAAATTATCCATGCTTTCATCGTTCATGACTATAGTAGATGTGGAATTTATCCATGCTTTCATTTTTCATCGATATAGTAGGTGTGAAATTTATCTATGCTTTCATTTTTCAGTGCTACAATATATGTGAATTTGTTGTTGTTGTGCTGTTGTTATTATTATTGTAGGTGTGAAATTTATCCATGGTTTCATTTTTCATTGCTTTAGTATTTGTGAAATGTATCCATGCTTTCATTCTCATTGCTATAGTGTGAGTGAAATTTATTCCTGCTTTCATTCTCATTGCTAAAGTGGGTGTGAAATTTATCCATGCTTTCAGTGTTCAGTGCTATAATGGGTATGAAATGTATCAATGCTTTCGTTTTTCATTGCTGAAGTATGTGGAAATGTATCAAATGCTTTTATTTGTCATTGCTATAGTATGTGTGAAATTTATCCATGTTATCATTCTCATTGCTATAGTGTATGTGGAATTTACCCATCCTTTCATTTTACATTGCTATAGTAGGTGTGAAATGTATCCATGCTTTCATTTTTCATTGCTATATTATATCTGACATTTATCCATGATTTCATTTTTTCATTGCTATAGTAGGTGAGAAATCTATACATGATTTAATTTTTCATTGCAGTGGTCTGTGTGAACTATGATATTGCTGTCATTTTTCATTGCTATATGTAGGAGATGTATCCATGCTCTGATTTTTCATTGTATAGGAGGGGTGAAATTTATCCGTGCTTGCATTTTTTTTTTAATTGCCATAGTAAGTGATAAATTTATCAATGCTTTCATTTTGCATTACACTCACACCCCTGCCCCCCTCACCTGGTGTATTGTGGTCCAAGGCCAAGGTACCATTAAACCATTTCAGTGTTCAGTGTTCAGTGTTCTCTCTCTCTCTGTGTCTCTGTCTCTCTCTTTACAAAACTGCATAGACTCAGGAACTGGATGTAAAAAAGCACAAGAGTGCTTATTCTATTATCCTCGATATAAAAGAATAAATCAAATCAAATCAAATCTGTGTGTGTGTTTGTGTTTGTGTTTGTGTTTTTGTGTTTTGTGTGTGTGTGTGTGTGTGTGTGTGTGTGTGTGTGTGTGTGTGTGTGTGTGTGTGTGTGTGTGTGTGTGTGTGTGTGTGTGTTGTGTGTTGTGTGTGTGTGTGTGTGTGTGTGTGTGTGTGTGTGTGTGTGTGTGTGTGTGGTGTGTGAAAACATTTTTTGTTTTCTGTGTTTTTCTTGTTGTTGTTGTTTGTTTAGTGTTTGTCGGTAACACTTGAATAGGCATTTTCTTGTGTTGACATTAATTTTCTGATTTACGTTCTTACTCAATTTGTTAAATATTTCAGTTTCAGCCAGGTACTTCACTTTGCGACTGTGTTTAAGTCCTGTAACACTTCTCTATTGTGCGGAAAGGACATCATAGTCTTTTAAATTTTCATCATCATCATTCATCATCTTTGTCATAACATCATCGTAGTCGTCGTCGTCATCGTCGTCCTCTCATGGTAATGATGATAATGATAACAATAATTTATGACATTTACTATCGTCTTAATTGTCCTTATCTATCTGTTCCATTTGTTTTGCTGCCCCATCTGCTGTAAACCTACGTCCTGCGGATCTCTGGTTCTACTCGAAAATAGAAGAAACGTTTCAATTATGTACTTCTCAAAATTGTGTGTTGTGCTGTGTGTGTGTGTGTGTTGTGTGTGTGTTGTGTGTGTGTGTGTGTGTTCGTGCGTGCTGTGTATGCGTGTGTGTGTGTGTGTGTGTGTGGTGTGTGTGTGTTCGTGCGTGCGTGTGTATGCGTGTGTGTGTGTGTGTGTGTTCGT
>CM060317.1:10797006-10827006 GCA_030674155.1 Stramonita haemastoma
CACACACAGAGACAAAGACACAGAGAAAAAAGATCCTAAAATGGTAGAGAAAGCAAGAAACCTTACAAAGAAAGAGGTAAGTGGCAAGAGAAGGAACACCAGCGACAAATTTAAATCATTTGATCATCATCTCAGTTCAAAACAAGGTCTTTCAAAACTACACAACACCTTCATTTAAAAAAAAAAAAATGCTCAGAAGACATTAGTAAAAGCAATTTTACCCAACAACCACACACAAGATAGCAATTCAGAATAAAAAGACTTCACACAAATTCTTTAGAAATGAAAAACAAATGAGCCAACAATGAACAACAACATCAGCAGCAGATAACAACAACATCAGCAGCAGATGAACAACAACATCAGCAGCAGATGAACAACAACATCAGCAGCAGATGAACAACAACATCAGCAGCAGATGAACAACAACATCAGCAGATATGATTTTGATCATTAGCAGGAAATACAATAATGCGTGTGAAACCCAAACCAACAAACACTTGGAATGTTGAATATCCTAAACCTTTTCTCGACTTGCTAATATTAAAACAAGAACTCCCCCCCCCCCCCCCCCCCTCCAAACAGATGAAACACACACATATACAACTCCCCCTAAACAAACAAATAAGATTAAGTAATCTAGGACTTTAACAATGAATAATCTGAATTTAATCACCTCTACCACCATCTGAAACAACACATACAACCTCCCCTAAACAAACAATTAAGATTAAGTAATCTAGAGTTTACCATAAACAATCTGACATTTATAAATAATCACCTTTACCACCATCACCACACAAAGAACAAAAGATTCTCACCTTCCCCTAACAGACGCAAACACATTTTTTTTTTTTTGGTACTGCTCCCTGGCTGGATCTTTGATGGTTGCCAATGCTGAATATTTTGCATATGCGACTGTTTTTACACGCTATTAAGGTCACTGTATTCTGACTTCCGGGATGGTGTTTAAACATGACCCCTGTGTGCACGTGTTTTTAAAAACGACTGTCATACGTTCCAGCTGGCAGGAAATAGCCTCCTCTTCTAAAAGACTGAATGGGTTTTTAAACATGTGCGCAAGATGTTCAGAATGCGTTCGCACACAGGGCCTTGGATTATGGTCAAATTTGTAGGACTCAAACAAACAAATAAATGCAAGAACATTTAAAGAAACATTGATGGACAAAATGCATCATGAACATATTTTATAAATACATGTACCAGTATACATTTGTACTTAACTTCCATCTTTTGCGTGTTCTGTTTTAAAACAAAAAAAATTGCTACATAGAAATTAAAGTAAAATGTACATACACACACAGATATGTGTGTGTGCCTGCACACACACAGCACGCACGCACGCACGCACACGCACACACCACACCCACACTTCAGCAATGGCACTTTCACCACCACCACCATCACCAAAAAAAGATCAAAATTAATCCACAAAATCAAAATCCACCATCTCAAATAGACGCTCCAAGTACATGAAACATCATTCAGCAACTTTATGAAAAGATGCACTGAGTAGGAATCCCCCTCCTTCTTCCCTCGTCTCCCCACCTCCCCCCCAAAAAAACCCCCCATTCCCCACCTCCCCCTAAAAAAACCCACCCCCAAAGACCCCCCCAAAAAACACCTAACCCTCCCCCCTCCCCCAACCAAAACAAGAAAAATGCAACACACCACACACACACAACACACACACCACACACACACACACACACACACACACCACCACACACACACACACACACACACACACACACACACACACACACACACACACACACACCAAAACAAAAGGCGTCATCCACATCATTGATTTTCATAGATGAAACAGACCCTTCTCCCCACTGTAAGAGCACTTCATATTCCTCAGCTAAGAATTCTCAAGAAAATGTAAAGAAAGTAACTTCACAACAAAAAAAATAGGACAGGACCTTTTCTAAACTTTTTTTTTGTGGTTAAAAGTCTGCAACAGAACCGTATCAAAATTTCTCCCACCAATAAAAAATTATGAGAAAAGAAGACCAAAATGTTAAAGATTTCATAACTTGTTTTTTTCATAAAGATTTTTCAGTGGTACATGCTACAAACTCATCAAAAAACACCCTGTTTAAGATCATAATTATCACAGCACCAGTGTCGAAACAATCTGACACTACCACCAACATCACCAACACAATCCCACAGATCACACGGTCAGCTTGAAACTTAAATTCATACCCTTTTTTTTGTGCAAAACGTACCACAGATCACAGTCAACACTCTAACCCATCAGTGAACCTGGATTTTGCGAACGCGAGTCGGCAGCTCCACAGCACTGACAGTCAAAGGCCACATTCCCCCAATGATCCCCGCCTGTATAGAAACCCCGCTAGCTACGGCCAGTTCAGGGTCTATAGCCGTGTTGGGCTTCTTTCCAAAGTAGTCCGCTATCAACTGGCGGACTTTGGGGATCCGGGTGGATCCCCGACGAGCACGACCTCGTCCACCTGGGCTGGGGTCAGCTGGGCGACCTCCAGCACGCGGTCTATGGGCTGCAGCGCCTTTTTGAAGAGGTCGTAGTTGAGGTCCTCGAACAGGGTGCGGGATATGGACTCCTGCAGGAGCTTGCCCCGAAGGAGTGGAGGGGGAGGTGGATGTGGGTGTGGAGGTGGTGGGTCAGTTTCACTGGGTTCATAAACATCATCAGGCCTGTATGACAGCTGCCGCAGTAGGAATCGCCCGACGTTGTCCCGTCCCCACTCGTCCTCTACCAGCCCGCGTAAAAAATCCGCCCTCCCTAGCTTCCTACAAAAAACCATCAATTTTAGTGATGCTTGCTCCAAAAAACCCTAACCAAACTTGCTCCCAACAAAAACAACAAAAATGAAAGCATTGTAAACGTAGGATTTGATAGCAACTACAGCTAAAAACACACGTAACAACAAAATTCATACAAACACCACTACACAAACGACAGCGAACACAACTAACACAAAGGTTTATCAATATGATTTCATAGTCAAACAACCCTTCCCTGACATGTAAAACAAAGATTTCACAAAAGTAAATTCTCAAAAAATGTGAAGAAAAAGTAATCAACAAAGAATTAATAGGAAGAGATCCTTAGCTAAACTGTACATTTGTGGTAAAAAAGTAGCAACAAACCTTTATCAAAATATTCCATCATAAAAAACATGAAAAAAAGACAACAATCAAAGATTTCATAACATTTTTCATAGTCATTCAGTGGTAAAATTACAAACTCACAAAAAATAAATGTTATAAGATCAAATATGACAGCTGAAAACAATATAACAAACATTTATACATCAAGATCGATCCCAAACGACACTAAATAAATACAACAAGGATTTACTAGAAATTCGATACCCCCCCCTTTTGGCAATGAAATCCATAACACAGTAAATTTAACCATAAGTTCCATATTGCGAACGAGTCGAAATACACAACACAATTATAAGCACATTCGACCAAGATCCTCCTGAAATACAAAACAACAAGATCAACGTAAGCATAGCACTGTATGGCTGAAATTACGATAAAACACGTTTATCATAGATGCGACTTGGGGACGCAGCTGGATACAAACAACAAGACTTATACGTACACTTGCATAGGCGTCAACTGGGCTGAACCATAACACACGGATTATGCTGCAGCGCTTTTAAGAGACTGAAGTGAATCAATACAACAAGGATGCAGTAAGATTCCATGCTCAACTGACCAAGGAGAGTAATGAAGATGAAGAGTTGTTAGGAGTAGATTGCAGTAGTTCAAACTGGCACCTCAACCTTCAGCATAGAGCAAGATTGTATACCGTGTCGTCAGTGGTCCGTAAGCGTGCAACCACGTCTGAATTCTGTACTAACAAAGATTATACAGTAAGTTCCATAGCCACCAGGTGGATTGACTAAAAACAAAGTTTGTTAGTATGATTCCATAGTCAGATGCGCTGAAATAATAAAACTGATAGCATTAATAAAAGTAAATCAACATAAGTGAAAGATTATGCTAGGATTCTACATCAAAAGATCATGAAAGTAAATACCATAAAGTTCAAATGTAAGCTGAATACAATAACAAACTAAGATTTAAACAAAAAAACCAGATTTATTAAGTAAGTTCAGCATGAAACTAATAAACAAAAAATAACAAAGATTATAAGTAAGATTCGTAAGCTAAAAAAAAACAATTTAAAAAGAGGATTTGATTGTTGTATTTTGGTTGTTGAAAGAAGAGTAAAGGTACAACACCTTTGTGATATTGTGCACAACAAAAAAATTGAAGTTGTAGAGCATTTTTTGAGGCCTAATAGTTCTTGTATGTTAATAAAAGTTAAGAAGATGAACAGACAACATTAATTCACAACAACAGTGTTTCATTTTACTGCCCTCTGTTCACAAACATAATTAAAAAATATAAATTCAAATAAGCTAAGAACGAAAAAGACCCCAAAATAAAAAATCCTCCGAGATGAGCCGACAATGAAAAGCAATAACAAAACATGACAACCCCACCCCCTCCCAAAAAACAACAACAACAAAACAACCAACAACAAATATAAACAAACATCCAGAACCTCCTACTCCTCCCCCCCCAAAAAAAACAACAAACAAACCGAACCCAAAAACAAAAATTCCAAAATCCTCCATGATGAGCTAAATAGTGAAAAGGAATACCAAAACATGACACCCCCCTCCCCCCAAACCAACAACAAACAAAACAAACAACCAGAAACCTGAGAACAGACACACAGACAGCAACTGACCGGCCATGGCCTGTGTGAGGAACATGCCCCCCTGCACGTTGAGCAGCGACACGTCCAGTGTGCCCCCCCCAGGTCCACCACCATCACCGTGTGCAGCCCTGACTTCTTGTGCAGCCGTACGCCAACGCTGCTGCTGTGGGTTCGTTGATCACACGCAGCACCTCCATGCCTGCAGCATACACGCACACAGTGCGTTAATTAATTAACCCTCTTAGTCCCGAACCGGGATTTGCCGGGATTAAATAATTGCTCCCCCCTGAATCCTGACCAGGATTTGCAGGGACTGAATAATTGCCCCCCCCATGAATCCTAAACCAGGATTGCCAGGACTGAATATTTGCCCCCCCCTGAATCCCGAAACCAGGATCTGAATAATTACCCCCCCCCACCCAACCCCTTTCCCCCCTCCTGAATCCTGAACTGGATTTGCGGGATTACAACAGTAGTTTCCCCCTCAGCGTGAATCCTAATCTGATTGCTGATTTCAACAGTCTTTTCAGGCAGAGGAACACAAGGCTGCTGAGAGTCTTCAGGAAGGGAATTTTGAGGTCTGGAAGTATTGTACTTAGGATGTATGGAGAGAAAAGGCAGCGAGCATGTGTACCTGACCTGATTTCGTGATGGAATGCGAAATCTATGGGCAATTTGTGTTCAGAGAATCCGAATGCAAGAGAGTGAAAGTAAAAACAACAGAACAAATGGGAAAGTTGATATCAAGATGGATCATGGCTTTGTTCCATTCTTGTTTCTTGGCAAGAGCTCTGAGGAGGTTAATCAAAGGTGAGATTTTGCATATGTGACTGTTTTTTTTCTGCTCACAATGAAAGTCACTGCAATTTGAACTTGGGGATGTTTGCTGAGTATGTGCACGTTTCTGTAACCCACCTAAAGCTGACATGACTTATGAGATTCTTAACATACAGATTTGATCTTCTACATGTGCATATACACAAAAGGGAATGAAAGCACTGGCAGGTCTGCACTTAAAGTCAACCTGGGAGATCGTAAAAACCCCACCCTTAATTCACCAGACCCTGCCAGGATTTGAACCCACAACTTCATGGATCCTTGGGACTGAAGGTGAACAGTGTTAACCACTCAGCAATAGCATCTGTCAAGGATCATGATAACAGATTCATACTAAGCACTGAATATTTTAAATGGAGAGACCTGGATGTGTAGACAGATATCAACTTAGCTTTAACTGTCAAGTGGGCAGTCTTTTAGCCTGAGGAGGGTTTTAAACAAAATAAAATTTGTTCTGCCAAACACTCTGGTGATGTGTTCGTAACTGTTTTGACACTCTAATAAGCGTCACACGGTACAGATTTATATAATTCATCAGTGGCAGGTTATAAGCATGTTTTGTAAAAATGTTTCATATCATTATTGTCACAAAAACCTTCCTCTTCATCACAGTGACTACCTACCTGCTTCAGACGCTGCCTTTTCTGTGTAGCTGCACTGCGAATCGTCACAAAAACCTTCCTCTTCTTTGTCACAGTGACTACATACCTGCTACAGACTCTGTTTTTTTGTTTTAGTTGCGCTGCAAATTGTCACAAAAACTTTCCTCTTTGTTACAGTGACTACATACCTGCTATAGACGCTGTTTTTCTGGTGTAGTTGCGCTGTGAATCGTCAAACTCGGCAGGCACAGACATGACCACTCTGGTCACAGGTACTGACAGGTTTCTCTGCCCTGCCATGCGCAGGGTGCCCACGATGAACGAGCCCACCTCTTCTGGCGACACGCGTTTCTCCGTCTTGTTGACAGTCACCACGTAACGGATCATCCCATACTCGTCTGCTTCCAGCTAAAAAGTAAAAGAAAATTTTGGTTTTTACTTTTTTAAAGTTTATTTCAAGCGTTGGTTTATTACCTTTTAAACTGATATTAACCAAGAAAAGTCTGATAGTTCTATAATATCAACATGTCAGAACCCCACCGCCCCAAAAACAAAACAAAAATTTGCTAAATACAAAGTATTCATTTCTGTGTGACTGTAAGTTCTGTAGACACCTGGACAATCGCTGAATGCTGTGAACACACCTATAAGAGTGAAGATTTTTATGGGCTCTATAAATCAAACATTCTTTCAACCAATCATGCATGCATTTATTCCCTGCGGCATATGCAATTTTTTTTTTCTTTAGTCCCTTAGAAAAAGATGGTATAATGATATTATGGCACGAACATTTTCATTCACTTACAGGCACCAGTAGATGTGTGTGCTGCAAGTTAGACCTTGCATGCTGAGGAATCAATCACTTTTTTAATGTTCTGTAGAGGCATTCAATGAATGATTGTCAATTATTTTCTGTAACACATTTGACCAAACTGTCTATACACTAATACAGTCTATGTCTGTACTATACAGCAACGAGCAAATGACTTTGTTGTAGATGATATCATGACTCTGAAGTGACAAGTACTAAAACCAAATATTTATTCTTTTAAAGTCTTCCAGCTTTAAACCATTTGCCTGCTTAAGTGGAATGGGTCATCCTTTTTAGTTTTAATTTCAAAATACCCCCCCTCCCCCAACCACCCCCCCCCCACCCCCAAACAACCCTTCCCCCAAAAAAGAGAAGCAAAAAAAGCCCACCAAAAAACAGATAGACCCCCAGTAACTAATCCTCCCTCCTCCAGTTTTTATGCAGAAAAATACTTAAATCCAATTCAAGTAGATGGATTTGGTTACAACTATCACAAATCCTAAGCTTTACTTTGATCCCTAGTGTAATGTAAATCTGTGATCTAAATCTGATTCTTAACAGTAAATATATATTTGAATAAAAAAAATCTTCATACACACCCCTAAAAAAATCCAGCCCAAACTCCCACCCAACAAACAACTCAACAAGCAAAAAAAACAAAAGAAAGAAAAAACAACAACAACAAGATACAAATAAATCAAAGGTCACCTTGAAGGCATACTGTTTCTGCACGTCCTGCAGCTCTTGTTGATCAAACTTCTTGCCGATGAAGCGTTTGGCGTCGTACAGCGTGTTTTTAGGATTGTGCTCTGCCTGAGCTACTGCCTTGTACCCCACCAGCACACCATCATCACTGAAATCATCATGTTCATCAATGAAATCATCATATATCATCACCATCATCACTGAAATCATCATGTATATCATCAGACCATCATCACTGAAATCATCATGTATATCATCAGACCATCATCACTGAAATCATCATGTATATCATCACACCATCATCACTGAAATCATCATGTATATCATCAGACCATCATCACTGAAATCATCATGTATATCATCACACCCTTATCACAAATCCATACATCACTGAATCTATCATCATGTATATCGATCACACCATTATCACAAATCCATACTCAGTCTTTCAATCTTTTTTTCTGGCGATGAGCAGTAAGTGATTGGTTATGAAGTTTGACTGTAATTTCAGTATTGTGCTTCTGAGTTGTGGTGAACAAGTGTTGTGTGATGGCAGGCACTTACCCATGCATGTCTTGTTTTACACACACACACACACGCGACACACACACACACACACACACACACACACACACACACACACACACACACACACACAAGTCACACACACACACACACAGATCAGAGACACACACACACACAGATCAGAGACACACACACACAGATCACACACACACACACACAACACAACACACACACACACACAGTCACACACACACACACACACACACACACACACACACACACACACACACACACAGACACACAAACACACACACACACAACACACACACACACACCACACACACACACACACACACACACCACACCACTCACCACACCAAAAACAACACCACCATACCACCATGCACACACATCACCACCACTATCACATCCCCACCCTAACCATGCAGAGAAAAGAAAGAAGGCAAGTACCTAAAGGCAACAACACTGGGAATACAGCGGTGACCATCTTCCACTTCCAGAATGTCTATCACACCTGTGACTGCATGGTACATCCCTATGCAGGAGTATGTGGTTCCTGAAACAAGCATCATGACAATATCTTTAGTTTGAGATGAGAGAGAGAGAGAGAGAGAGAGAGAGAGAGGAGAAGAGAGAGAGAGAGAGAGAGAGAGAGAGAGAGAGAGAGAGAGAGAGAGAGAGAGAGGGACACACACACACATACACAAACACACAGACACAGAGAGAGATTTTGTGTGTGTGTGTGTGTGTGTGTGTGTGTGTGTGTGTGTGTGTGTGTGTGTGTGTGTGTGTGTGTGTGTTGTGTGCTGTCACTGTTTGTTTCAACCGTTCAGTGTTTGTCAGTGTGTGTGTACATGCACTGTATCCATTTGACTCTTGCTTACAGAATCAAACTCAAAGTATGGCTATGTTTTTGATTATTAATTTTCCCCCTCTGTTGTGATAACATTATACACCAGATGCAGTAAAAAAGAATAAATTCAATCAACAAGAATGCAATTTTTAAAAGAAAAAGGCACACACATACACACACTCCATTATCCTGGATATAAGATTAAATAAATAAATAATAAATAAACTCACATACACACACACACACACACACTGGTCACACACACACACACTGGTCACACACACACACACTGGTCACACACACACACACACACACACACACACACACACACACACACACACACACACACACACATGCACGCACACACACAGAGTAAAACACACACACACACACACACAATTGTACTTACCAAGATCAATGCCAACAATCTTTGGTTTTGGGGGTGGCATGTACATCTGTCCCAGATAACCTGCCAGTAGCAGCACCAGTACAGCTCCTCCTGATAAACACAGAGATAAATACAGTAATTCAACACATAATATACATAAATTACTAGTAATACTAATAGAGAGAACAATAGTTTTAAACTTTTATCACAAAGAGCTGTGTGAGCGACTATAATCTATGTAATATAATAGTACTGAGACACACACGTATACAATGATACATGCATTCGTGCACGCGCACACATACACAAAGTGAAATAATCTCTTTGTGAAAACATTGCAATGCATCTTGTTTACTTAATAATATTAATACTACAGTATAATATTATTAGCACATCAAGTATCTTTATAATGTTAAATAGTTTTTCATGCCTAGTGAGAAATATTTGGTTGAATCTATCATTACAAAATGATTCACCTAACTTCTATTCTTTCACAATTTAGATTGCATACAACTGAATACTGATGTAGAACGTTAATCACTTAATGGCAGACATTATTACATATGGGTAATTTTGTATCATCTCAGGGATTTTTCCTAATGAACATTTTACTAAATCAGAAAAAAAATGACATCACCTTACAGAGAACAGCATGACAACTGATGTATTACACTATAGATCTAAAGAAACACGTATACAAAACAGCAATCGATTATGTGTCATCAGCTAATGGATTGGATGTGGGTGTGCATGCAGTACAGTAGCAGTATGATATAACTTATATAAGTAACTAAGAAGAAAAGCGTTGATTTCTTGTAGTCAAAACGATAGCAGAACATCATTTCTGTATCATCTAACTTAGTCTGTGTCAGTAAGTTTTCGCCATATCATTTGTCACTAACTCAATCAAGATCGAATACTATGAGCTGACTATCTCATCTGTAAATCATGATTGATGGTCGAAAAACGTCACAATAGCAGACGATTTTCTGTCTTACGGTGGCATTTTATCATTAGAACCAACTCTTAAGCAGAAACAACATTTCAAGAAAAAGAGAATTACCTAAGAAAACAAACGTGGAGCTCATGGTGCTGTCTTATTACAATCTGTCTTGAAGACCTGGTTCTTAACAATACAATACACAAAACATATGTTCACAACCAAGTGGTACCGGAGCGGCGGCGGATGTCAACGTGTTCTTAAGCTTCCGGCTGCGAGGCTTCAACTCCAGCTTTAGCTTCCGGGTCTGTTTTGGTTACACTCCTGTTTTAGCTTGAGGGTGAAGTAGCTTGTATAGAAGGGGAGAGAGGGGGATTTTCATTGATTTTTTTATTTCTTTAAATATGAAAATTGTTTTGGAATTGAGGACATAGAACAATACCAGATAGTCACAAGAATGATGGAAATTATCATCAAATGAGGATTGCTTGTGTTCCTACAGTGCTGACCCCGCGCGAGCACGTTGCTAGCAGACCATTTATTTATTTATTTATTTATTTATTCTTTTATATCGAGGATAACAGAATAAGCAATCATGTGCTTTTTTCATCCGGTCCCCGTGTGTATGCAGTTTTGTAAATATTGTCATCTGTTCCCACCGGCACACGATGGCCTACTCTTACGAAAAGCGGAACAGGATTTAACGTGTGCGCAAGATGTTCGCACACGGGGCCTCGGTTTAAAGTCTCATCCGAAGGACTTTTGGGGAGAGTGGAGTCAGCACTGATGTTAACTCCATAAAGGACTGAGGGGGTAGTGTTCGCTAAAAGAAAAGAAAAGAAAAGATTCAAACCTTTCAATTCTGGGTAAAAGCATATGGGTGTTGAGTCAAAGGGTAGTCTTCCACAAAAGAGGAGGGGTGTTTTTTTCGTCTTCTGTGGGTGTATTATTAAATTCGGTATGAATATGAGTCACATAGTAAAACATAAAAAGTGGTAAAATCTAAAGCAGAAGTGTACCCTCTTTTTCTTTTCCAGAGTGCTTGTCTGTAACAACAACAACAACAACAACCCCTATCATTATAGAGTGCTAGTCAAAAATTCTTTCCCCATAGAACACAAATCAGAAACAAATCCATATACAACTAGATAAGTAAGACGTGTTTTATTTATTTATTTATTTATTTTTTAGTGTGCTGATCTGAAAATATTTGTATAGAATGCTAATAATAAAGAAAAAGTGATATAAATTGCGAGTAAAAAAAATCGTAGAGTGCTGGTCAGAATTTTTCTGACAGAGTGCTTCTAAGGGAAAAAGTTATATAGAGTGTAGATATGATATTTCAGCAAACACTGTACCCCACCAGCTCTTACTATCCACAATACACATGCACTCTTACATCCACGTGCTTATATATATATATATATATATATATATATATATATATATATATATATATATATATATATATATATATATATATATATATATATATATATATATATATATATATATTTGTGTGTGTGTGTGTGTGTGTGTGTGTGTGTGTGTGTGTGTGTGTGGGGTGTGTGTGTGAAAAGGCTAACTCCTGACTCAAAACTCAGCACTCCTAACTTTTCTATAGAGTGCTAGTCAGAATATTTTTTGCTCATTATCAGATTTTTTACAGTATGAAAAATGCACCCTGTACTTCTTTCTGGGACGGAAACATATACCAGTATCTCATATTTTATTTGTACACTACTTTAAGACATGGCAGATTTATCTGCGTGAAATTCGGGCTGTTCTCCCCATGGGATAGCTCTCCGCAAGAGCAGCGCCACACATTTTTTTCTGCTCCTGACTGTATGTGTGTTTGTTTCCTTAGCAGAGTGGCTCTCTCTACAGAATGTTGCCGGGGATATATCTGTTATATAGGCATGAACACTGAACCAAAACTATGTATCCTCTCCCAGAGAACGACAGAAAATTTACGAATATTTTTAGAATCTGCAACGACATAATTAGCACAACGCATGCAAGGGAGACAAAACCTGCTGAAGAGGACAAGCCATCTGCAGCTGTTATGACCTCCCCTATACTTAGTATGTTATATTTTTTCATTTTTAAAATTATTTTTAATCGTTTATATCAAGAATAATGGAATAAGCACTCATATGCTTTTTTACATCCAGTCCCCGTATGTATGCAGCTTTGTAAATCTTGTCATCGGTTCCCATCGACACACAATGGCCTATTCTTACTAAAAGCGGAACAGGATTTAACGCGTGCGTATATGTTCTGCGTGCGTTCGCACTCGGGCCCTCGGTTTAGTCTCATCCGAAGGACTTTTGGGGAGAGTGGAGTCAGCACTGATGTTATTTCCAGGGGAAAAAATCCCCTCGACCGAGAATCGAACTCGGGTCGTCAAATTGCAAGCGCAATGTTCTGACCACTAGGCTATCCCGTGTGTGTGTGTGTGCGTGTGTGTGTGTGTGTGCGTGCGTGCGTGCGTGCGTGTGTGTGTGCTGTGTGCGTGCGTGCGTGGTGTGTGTGTGCGTGTGTACGTGCGCAGGCCTGTGTGTGTGTGTGGGGGGGGGGGGTGTACGCGCACGCCTGTGTACGCGCACGCCTGTGTGTGTGTGTGTGCGCGCTGTGTGTGCAGTACAGTTGTCTCTGATGGTAAATCACATGTCAATGTGTTGTGTGTGCAGTGTGGAGACAGTCTCACGAGGAACACCCACAGGTTCCTCCACAGGATCCTCTCGTAGAGCTCTACAAGATTGAGAGCTTCAACACTGTGGAGTTCTCCAAGGTCTCCTGCTCACAAAGCGTCATCAAGATCAGTGTCAAGGTCAGTGTCCCTCAGGTCTTGATTCCATTGGCTGTTCGTCTACTTCCTGTTCATGGCCTCCGACCTGTCTTTTTCTGTGCTTAGATTAAAAAAATAATAATTTGTTTTTAGACCTGTTGCTTGAGTCATGGTTGTTTACCGCACATTTAGTTTTTGTGTATGGCATCAGAGCAGTTTTGTGGTTGTTACAGATTTTGACATATTTTACCATGATTAAGGTCATAAAAATAAATAATGACTTTAAAGCTTTTAGCTGGTTTCGGCAGATGATGTAAAGGTTATAAATATAAGAAATATTGACAGATCGTGTAGCTTATTATGTATGAAGGCTATTAGACATTTCTGGAGTGCTAATTACTGGTAACTTTGGCCCCTATGGTTTGCATGAGATCCAGTGGAGACATACTACCTGCAGCTTTACTTGTGCAGGAAAATGATAAACAGGCCTTAATCATGTGGCAACGTGACTTCCCTCCTACCGGGAGAGCAGCCCGAATTTCACACAGAGAAATCTGCCATGACTGTTGTTAATCAAGACAGCACGGTGTCATCAGAGGTGTCATGTAAAATTTGTATCCTGTCAATGTTTTTGGAATGCTTGAGCATAACATGGATTAAAGCAAACGGTTTTCAGACACGTTACATATAAACTGCGTCATGTTCTGATGTGCATAATTATTGTTGATTCAGAACAGTTGGCCACATACATATTTTGTTCTCAAACAGTCGTGACACCATTTCACTTCCAGAACCAAACAGGTTTATGACATGTCACAGCTTTTGACGAAGTCTCGCGACTGTGGAGTTAATTTATTCTTTTAGCCTATATCCAGGATGATGGAATATGCGCTCATGTGCTTTTTTTTTTTTTTACCATCTAGTCCCCGTGTGTATGCAGTTTTGTAGATCTTGTCATCTGTTCCCACCGACACGCGATGGCCTACTGTTACAAAAAGCGGAACAGGATTTAACGTGTGCGCAAGATGTTCTGCGTGCGTTCGCACACGGCCTTGGTTTATAGTCTCATCCGAAGGACTTTTGGGAAGAGTGGAGTCAGCACTGATGTTAACTCCAGGGGAAAAAATCCCTGAACGGGAATTGAACTCGGGTTGTCAAATTGCGAGCCCAATGTTCTGACCACTAGGCTACCGGGTCCCCAGTTTACGACAGGCAGTGGTGATTTCTTGCCCTGAGAGCAGAAGGCTGGTTTTTATTGTATGCATGTAACCTACACATGTTTCTAGGCAGCCTGGGTGAATCAGCCTGTTGTGTGGTTACTTGCAGCCTTCTGTAGCTTAATAGGCCTAATGAACCTACCTGTTGCTTCGGGGCTGCTGTCGCTGACGACAGCTGCAGAAGAGAGCTAAAACCTTTCTGTTGTTTTCGCTGTCCGATGACTCACCTAGGTGTTTTAATTGGTTGGTCTGAAATAACATCATCATGACAAACATCATCATGAAAAACACGCAGAGGTCAGGGTCTGAGTAAGATGACTTTTTTTTTTTTTTAAACAGATGGTGGATGGGATGGGGGTGGGGGAGGTGTGTATGTTAATATTTTAACTGTGTGTAGCCTACTGTATTGATTGGACACTTAATTAGAAATGGTTTTAGTTTTTAATGAAGAACTCTTTTTGTTGTTGGACGTATTGAATGCGAATTGATTTATCTTTCTCACAACCATACAGCTTAAAAATAGATGTTTATTTTCGTTCCTAACGGTTTCTGTTTCTTTAAGTTTTTCAGTGTCCAATTTGCACGCTGATGCTTGTACATCTTATGAACGTGTTTCTGTGCTGAATACAAACATAGGAAATGGGAAAAGACCGCTGTTCCACTTATTATGAATAAAAACTAAATATTACTATGGGATGCAGACAGTAAACTACTCGTTATTAGAGTTGACACATTCATTGAGCTGGTGAGGTCCCAGACACATCTTGTTATTAACCTTTGTTGCTGTTGTTTAATGGAGTGAGTGTAAATATGGCATATATGTTGTGCACCTTTATCATTTTTTCCTGTAAAACACTTAACCTCTTTTAAAGGTAAATGTATTCCCATAGCCTATGAGGTCGTTGGGGAGCGATGCTTCAGAGACCTCAGCTTCTCTAGGGGCCAGCATGTTGAGGGCGCCGGCGGCACCCATCTCCTCTCCCTCGCTGCTTTACCTTCCCTGTACCTAAAGAGGGCCGGTACCCATTTACTGCTGGGTGAACTAGGGGACTGTACTGAAACCGAGGCACATAAACGGTTACCCATTCACTTGGGAACCACACTCAATGCTGCTTAACATTGGCTTGGGGAAAGTGAGTGACTTGACCAGTATGCTATCTAGTCTGGAAATTGTCCAAATAAAAAGAAAATCAAACCTTGCCTACACATGCTGCCAGGAAACAAAACTGAAGGTGTCTGCATTGTGGAGAGAAAAGCACTGAATCTATCTATCATCGACATCATTCTAGATAGTTGCCACTGATACATGCCCCGTCAATTGCTTCCATCCTCCTCTGTCCTGTGTATTGTGCAGGGAAATACAGTAATTGTGTTCAGGGAGAAAGACACTGTATTATCATGGATTTTATCGTTTTAAAGCTTGGGGTATAATCGGTTAGATGAAAAGTTTTGTTGGATTTTTTTTTAGAAATGGAAGAAAGAATTTTGGCATGTCTTTTGTGCATCTGTGACATTTAGTATCATGAATTTCTCAGCGTTTTTTTTTTCCCACACATTTGCTTCGTACAGTCTAGTACAGTGAGGTTGTCTGTGTTTTATAGCGTTTTCTGGGTATAGCGGATTTCTCCAGGTTTTTGTGTTCACGTGACAGCTGCTGCCACTCTGTTATGACTGTACTTTGTTTCGGAGATAATTCATCCCATTTACTTCCTCAGCTGTTCATGTTTTAACACTGTGTTGATTCCAATTATTGTTGTCCGGCACAAGTTCTGTCATAGAACTGTTCATTATACTGACAATGTTGATGGTCGTCATTAAGAATAAAGATAGTGTTCTGTTTTAATTTAAACCAGATTTAAGTACATTACTGGCAGTACATTACTGTGTTGTGAACAGGATTAATTTAAATGTAGGTTTTGATACTGTTACTACCAGAAAGAGTAATTTCACAAACACAAAGAACAGTGAAAAGGTTTTGAAAGTTTTAGATGCTGTTAATAAACAAGAGTTCGCTAACTACAGTTTCACAAATACAAAGACACAAATACAAAGAACAGTAAAAAGGGGGAAATTACTAAAGGCAAGAGGAGGAGGGAGGGTGGTGGTGGATAGAAGAGTACTGCTGGAAATTTTTTTGTATGATATGGGACATATATCTGAAAACAGAGAAAGGAAAGGTAAAGAAAACAGAAGAAAAGCAACAACATTGATAGGAGGTTGTTCAGGCCCATGCTACTGGAACCAGTTGTAGTTTGACTGAGGTTTCTTATGTCCCTTTGAACTGTTACACACGCTCTTTTGTTTGTTTATCAGGATTGTTTTCTTGTTTGTTTGATCCTCAGCTACAGCTCTTAGGTTTAATAATAGTGAGATTTTGCAAATATGCCCGTTTTTGCCTACATTGAAGGTAGCCGGATTCCGACTGCGGGGATATATACCGGATATGTTCGTGTTCCGTAACCCACCGAACGCTGACATGAATTATGGGATCTTTAACGTGCATATTTGATCTCCTATATGTATATAATTATATACACGAAGGAAGTTAAGGCACTGGCAGTACTAGGTATACACTCGAAGTTGACCTGAGAAGTGGTAAATACCATTAACCCTAACCCTTAATTCACCAGACGCCACTGAGATTAAAAAACAAAACAAAACAAAAAACAAACGCATGCGCACAGATGTTGTGTTTAGACACCAGCCCCAAACTTGCAATGCGGCTACATTAATGGTGGGTAAAAACTTAATGGTCGCATGCACAAAATATCACCATTGGTGAACCTCGGAGCTCTAACCGAGGAACGAAACAAAAAAAAATGTCATCATTATCATCATCATCGTTATCTGACATCATCATCAGGAGCACAGAGGCATCTTTCCTAGGACCCTGCGTACTCCATTCTCCTCTAATCAATAATTTTTGTTATAAAAAGTTTGCTTGTTTAATTAATTCGGGGAGGGATAGCTAAGTGGTCAGAGCGCCCGCTTTCCCCAGTCAAGTTAAGCAGCGTCGAGCGTGGTTACCAGTTGGATGGGTGACCGTTTGCGCGCCTTGGCTTCAGTACAGTCCCCTAGTTCACCCAGCTGTAAGGAAGGTAAAGCAGCGAGGGAGAGGAGATGGGCGCCGCCCTTGACATGCTGGCCCCTAGAGAAGCTGAGGTCTCTGACACCTCGCTCCTCTACAACCGCCTAGGTTATGGGACACCTTTACCTTTACCTTTAGTAGCCAACAATACTAAGAATAATCGTGGTGGAGTTCAGCAGAGACAGAGAGAGAGAGATAGCGAACCCTGGTGGTACTGCGTCTACTGTTCTACCGACAACAGCGGCGATGGAGACAGTTGAGTTGATTTTTATCTAATTAATTAATATATATATATTTTTTAGTCGGGAATAGACATTTAACCAGACAGAGAGAGAATGGAAAAAAAGAGCAGAGGCGTTATGGTCGCCATTGTTACTGAACTATGATACTGGGTTTTTTATATTAAAAAAAAATTTATTATGAATTTTTTTTTATTGCAGTGTATTGTTAAAAAAGTGTTCGTGCTGCTATGTGTATCGTTGAAAAAGGCATTGTATGAAAATGGGTTGTGCAGATGTTACCTTGTGGCAAAATGTTGCACTGTGAATGTGTTTTGTGGGTGTGTGTGTGTGTGTGTGTGCGTGCGTGCGTGCGTGCGTGCGTGCGTGCGTGCGTGCGCGCGCGCGCGTGTGTTTATTAATGAATTAATTTATTCTATTTTTTATTTATTCTTTTATTTCGAGGATATAGTGGAATAAGCACTCATGTGCTTTTTTACATCTAGTCCCCGTGTGTATGCAGTTTTGTAAATCTTGTCATCTGTTCGTAGATGACAAGATGTCCCAGATGTGTGTGTGTGTGTGTGTGTGTGTGTGTGTGTGTGTGTGTGTGTGTGTGTGCGTGTGCGTGCGTGCGCGTGTGTGTGTATGTGTGTATGTGTGTGTATGTGTGCGTTCGTGCGTCAAGTCAAATCTTTATTTTCAGATGGTACATTGAATAAGCAATGGTTTGCTTTTTTTTCATCAAGCCATGGCTAGGGACAAAAATCATTTCATCAATAATAATCGTGCGTCCGTGCGTGTGTGCGTGCGTACACGTATTAAACACATTTATTCATTTAAATTCGGGCTGCTATCCCCGGGGAGAGCGCGTCACCACAAGTACAGCGCCACCCATTTTTCCCTTTTTCCTGTTTGCAACTGTATTTGTTTCCCTATCAGAGTGACTTTTTTAAAAACAGAATTTTGCCAGGGACAACCCTCTTGTTGCCGTGGATTCTTTTACTTGCGTTAAATAATGTGTAACACACGGGACCACCTCGGTTTATCGTCTCATCCGAAAAAACTAGCACCCAGACCACCACTCATAGTCTAATG
The DNA here is from genome assembly GCA_030674155.1 of Stramonita haemastoma. Taxonomy (NCBI): domain Eukaryota; kingdom Metazoa; phylum Mollusca; class Gastropoda; order Neogastropoda; family Muricidae; genus Stramonita; species Stramonita haemastoma. The sequence goes on from CM060317.1 coordinate 10,815,857, forward strand.
GATGGGGTAAAAGTTTTGGGCCCAAACTTGACAATGTGTCACAGTCTGGTCCAAGCGTTCCTGGCTGAAATGGCATGGGGCTGGGTTCAGTGCAGTGAGCCCAGTTATGATGGTGTTCGCAGGGAGTATTTTATTATTTATCTATTTATTTATTTTATATCGAGGATAATGGAATAAGCAATCATATGCTTTTCTTTACATCCAGTCCCCGTGTGTATGCAGTTTTGTAAATGTCATCAGTTCCCACCGGCACACGATGGCCTACTCTTACGAAAAGCGGAACAGGATTTAACATGTGTGCAAGATGTTCTGCGTGCATTCGCACACGGGGCCTCAATTTACAGTCTCATTCGAAAGACTTTTGGGGGGAGTGGAGTCAGCACTGATGTTAACTCCAGAGGAGAAATCCCCTCGACCTGGAATCGAACCTGGGTCGTCAAATTGCAAGCGTAATGTTCTGACCACTAGGCTATATCCGCCCCTGGCATCATGTTTCCACCTCTGAAATGGTGTGGGGCTGGGTTCAGTGCCGCGTGTGCCGGGTCATGATCTGTTCACAGGGAGTAGCTGGCATCATGTGTACACCTCTACCTCTGTCCTTGATTCAAACGACACTGGGCGCTTCTGTACTAAAAACTTTATTCAAAATATTAGTGGTGTCGGCTTTTTTAACTTCATGTCACTGACTCATGTACACATTCCTCACTTACATAATATTGTTTTCATGAACTCTCTCTCTTCTCTCTCTCTCTCTCTCTCTCTCTCTCTCTCTCTCTCTCTCTCTCTCTCTCTCTCTCTCTCTCTCTCTCTCTCTCTCTCTCTCTCTCTGTATTTTATTATAATATCATTTACATTATATATATATATATATATATATATATATATATATATATATATATATATATATATATATATATATATATATATATATATAATACATACATACATACATACATACATACATACATACATACATACATACATACATACATACATACATACATACATACATACATACATATATACATATAATATGCTTTGTTGAATACACATCTATCTCTCTTGTTTAGATAGTTATTGAGGTATCCATTTGGGGATTATGTGGTTGAAGTGGTAAGAAACTCGCGTAGAGCATGGCAGCAGAGAGTCCTCAGAGGAGAAGCCCCCTTCAAACAAGTGTTTCGGGCCTTTAATCTTCCTTACACTCTAGGGAGGCCGGCCCACATCCAGTTCATGACTCTGGATGTCTCTCTGCTGCCCCTTCATGTATGTGGTGAGTTCTTACTCGGATTTGAATTCATGATCTCTGGATATGCACACTTTTTTTTTTTTTTTGGGGGGGGGGGGGGGGATTAGCCACCTATGGTATTATGGGGTCATCTAGGTCTTATGCAGTTCATTTTTGTTCCTCCTTGACCAGATCCAGCTTGAACATCTCTCGGCTGCTTCTGTCATGGCTTTCAGGGCTCTGGTTTTTTCCTTCCCTGCAATCGAGAGCTGTTTCATGAGGTTGTAAGCCGATTCTCCCACAAACCCGCTGGCTCCGACTTCTGCAGCAAGGACTTTGACCTGATAGCCTTCTTTCTTCAGGCTGTTGGCCAGATCTGCATATTTTTCAGTCTTGTAGGCGTGAGATGCCTCCATCCTGTTCTCATATGGAACAGTCAGCTCTATCATGATCAGCTGCTTGGTTGAGTGGGAGTTGACTACTATGTCAGGTCTCATACCACTCTTGCTGATGATCTCGGGGTGGTTGTTCCATTCTGGGAGGTCTGCAGTGCACACCCAGTCGTCTGCTCCATCCAGCAGACTCTGCTTGCAGGTTCTGAATGGCACTGATGTTCGTGGCCATGAGTCTTTTCCTCCTGCCGTGAAGAAGGTTGTGGGAGCTTTTTGTGTCCTGATGTTGCCAATTGTGGAGCAGGTACTGAACCAGACTGCTTCTACAATCTCTTTTAGCACCTGGTTGTGCCTCCACGTGTACCTCCCTTGGGCTAAGGCTACTTTGCATGAGCTGAGGACATGTTCCACTGTTTGTTTTCCACGGCAGAGGGGGCATGCAGGATCGTCTGCTTTTCCCCACTTCACCAGGTTTGCATTTGATGGTAGCAGGTCATACACGGATCTGAGAATGAAGCTGATCCTGAGAGGGGCCATGTGCCAAATGTCATTCCAGGTGAGACTTTTTTGGAGCGCACTCTCCCATGTTGTCCATTGCCCTTGTTGGCTCTGCTGGACTGCTTTTTGGAGTCTCTTTTGGTCTTCTTCTTTCCTCATCTCTTGAATGACCATGTCCCGTTTGGCTTTTCCTTTTGCTTTTGACCACCATTCTGTTTTTGTTGACCCTAGTCATTGTCTGTTGGTCTGTGTGTGTCCTGTTATCTCTCTGATCTTGAGACTTTCTTTGGCAGAGTTTATCACCTCCTGGACTTTCCATTTTCTGCCGGTCTTCAGCAGGGGCTTGATTTCTTCTACCACCTTGTCATCTGTGTCCTCTAACATGCTTTGAAGTCTGATTTTTCCTGCTTTATATTCTTCTAGGATGGATTTCAGTGGCAGTTTTAATTTTGCTTGCCGACAGTACAGCGCTATATCGGTGAGACAGGGTGGAACTCCAAGCCATTTCCTCGTGAATTTGTTGATTTTGGCTTCCATTGCCTCTACCGTGCTGGTGCAGATCTCATATATCATTAGAGGCCATAGTAGTTTTGGGATCAGCATGAACTGCAGACACCACACTTTGTATTTGCCAGGGAGACCACACTGGTCAATGGTCTCCAAGCCTTCTTCCGCCATCTTTTTGGTTTCTTTGGCTCTTTGTGTGTCCTTCAGGGTGTCATCATACCACCTCCCAAGGCTCTTGACAGGTTCCTCTGTGACTGTTGGAATGGCTTGGTTAGCGACACTGAAGACCACGGATTCAGCTACTTTTCCTTTTCTCAGTGACAGACTCCGTGATTTCTTGGGCTTGAATTTCATCCTTGCTGAGGCGACAATGTCGTCCAGTCTTTCCAAGACATGCCGTGTCTCACTTTCTTTGGATGAGACGACTGTTGTATCGTCCATGAAGGCCTTGAGAGGGGGCATCTTGTATCCATCACCGAGGTCCGTTTGGCTTGTGTTCCTGGTTGCTGCTTTCAAGATGACTTCCATTGCCAACACAAACAGTATTGGAGAAATTGCACAGCCCATTGCGATACCCACTTCCAGGTTGATCCATGCTGTTGTGTAATCCTGGGTAGAGAACCGCATTGAGAAACCGTTGAAGTACATCTTGAGCATGTCGCGGATGCTCTCTGGCACATGGTACATCTCGAGAGCCTGCTGTATCATCTCGTGGGGTACAGATCCATATGCATTTGCCAGATCAAGCCACACTACATCTAGGTCTTTCTTTCCTGTTTTTGCTCTTTGGATTGCATCCCAAATCATTGTGGCATGTTCAACACAGCCAGACACACCTGGGATGCCTCCTTTCTGGACTGACACATCCAAGTACTTGTTTTCCATGAGGTACTTGGTCATCCTTGCTGCCATGACAGAGAAGAAGATTTTGCCTTCAACGTTCAGTAGGGATATCGGTCTGAACTGGCCAATGTCACTTGAGTTTTGCTCTTTGGGGATGTACACCCCATCAGCTTTCATCCACTCGCTGTTGATTTTCTTGTTTCTCCATGCTGATCTCAGCAGCTTGTGGAGCCACTGCAGCACTTTGGGACATTTCTTGTACAGCTGGTATGGTACTCCATTTGGCCCTGGTGATGATTTGGCTCTGGCTTTGCTGACCACATTTTGTACTTCTTCCAGCGTTGGTGGCTTGGCGTTGAAGGGTTTCTCAGGGTCGGCTGGCGTTACCAAGCCTTGAATGTTGAGTGGTGCTTTGCTCTGTGGGCCAGAGTAAGTTTTCCTGAGATGCTGCTCAAGAACATCTTTGTCCACTTTCAGGGTTCCCGATTTTGGTTGCTCAAAGAGTGTTCTGGCAAACTGGAAGGGGTCCTTGAAGAAGCGGTCGTAGGTTTTCTTCTTTCTGCTCTTCTTCTTCCTCGCTGCTTCTGCTTTGCTGAGGGCACTGTGTCTTGCTTTCAGATCTTTCCAAAGCTTCTGCAAACCTTGTTTCTCAATTGGCAGTGCGGTTTTCATTTGCTTTCTGAGGTTTTTCTTTTTGACCCTGATCCTGTCTATCTCTTCTTGGCGTCTGGATTTCTTTGGAGGCGTTTTCTCTTTTGGCTGTTTTACTCCATAGGTATCCCTACAGGTGGCGTATATGATGTCCCCATATGTGGCTAGTTTGTGTTCCAGTGTGCTTTTCCCTATCAGAGTCTCGAGTCTTTGGACAATTTTTCTGTCCAGTTTCTGCCACTCATCAGTTGCACTTGCTTTTGGCAGGTTGAGCTTCTGGCGCCTGGCATCGAGGGCCTGTGCAAGTTCGTCATCCGAGTCGACAGCTTGGTTGTCCTTGGCACTGTGGTTTGAATCCTGGCCTTGGTCTTCCAACGTCTTATCTGCTGATGCAGTGCGCTGCTGTCCACCCGGATGAGACCTCTCACATCCCTTCTTTGTTCTATGGATCTTCATGCCTCGCGCTGTAGCAAAGCTCCTTCCACAGACACATGGATATTCCATTTTGTCCATATCCGTGTCCATAGTCCATTTTGAATTTGCGGCCGTGATATTATATCTATCTCCTTAATTTAAATCATAGGTTGAACTTTTCTTGTTCGCGGTGATGGTTTTTGTGTGGGAAGTCGTTGCTATTATTGATATTAATATTATTATTTTTAAATATTCGGTTTATTTTGGTTTTGGGTTTCGTTTGTTTTTTCTGTTTTTTTGTACTTTATTTTTTGTTTGGAATTTTTGTTTTTTGTTTCTGTTTTGATAGTCCCTAACCAGGCGCAAGGGCGGATAAAAAAAGTAAATGAATACTTATCTGTCACCCTTGAAAAATAAAGATTATCAATTAAAATAAAGATTATTCATTCCCTCTGTGTTTCTGTCTGTCTGTTTGTCTGTCTCTACCTGTCTCTGTGTGTGTGCGTGCATGCGTGCGCGCGCGCATGCGTGTGTGTGTGTTTGTGTGTGTGTGTGTGTGTGTGTGTGTGTGTGTGTGTGTGTGTGTGTGTGTGTGTGTGTGTGTGTGTTTTCTTCCCCTCCTTTTTCCTCAATAACAGTGAATTCTCCGTAAGAGAAATAGATGATAAACTACTTTACATCATGATCAATGTAAAGTGCTGACTAAAAATAAAAAGATATTAACAGGAATATGTGTCCACAAATGTACTTACTTACAATACACATACACACATGTGGACATACATAGAACCATTATATGGGTACACATTTATGCACGCGCGCGCGCGCGCGCGCGCACACACGTACACACACACACACACACAGTGATAATGTGGTCTAATAGTTATGTTTCACATTATCTTTTTTATCAGCGTTATTCTTGATGGAGCATTGCAATATTCTGTTACAAAAAGTCTGCCACTAGTAAGCCTGGGGTTTTATTCATTTATTTTTCACTCCAGCACATGTCAGTTCACACATTATGAATGACAAGACTAATTACATCATGGGTGTTTTTACTCTCTCTCTCTCTCTCTCTCTCTCTCTCTCTCTCTCTCTCTCTCTCTCTCTCTCTCTCTCTCTCTCTCTCTCTCTCTCTCTCTCTCTCTTTCTCTCTCTCTCTGTGAGTGTGGGGGTATGGGGGGACAGTAGGTAGAGAGTGGTGATGGTGTAGTGTGTTTGCGCGCGCGTACGCGCGCGTGTGTGTTCATGTGTGCGTGTATGTGTGTGGATGCGCGCGCGTGCGCGCGCGCCTGTGTGTGTGTGTGTGTGTGTGTGTGTGTGTGTGTGTGTGTGTGTGTGTGTGTGTGTGTGTGTGTGTGTGTGTGTGTGTGTGAGAGTGATATTTATATCCAGATGGTGCATTAATAAGCAATGCATTTGTGTTGTTTCATCAAGCCATCTGTGTAAGCAAACAGACAAACAAACAAAACAACCAGCAGGGAAAACCCCAAGGAAAAAACCGAAGGCAACACAGTGCATAGAAACAAAGGTGTATCACGGCCTCACATCAACCACCACCTCCCTTCTCCCTCTGTGAGGATGTCCGGGGACCTGTCAGTATAAATAACATCCCCACCATCTGGAAACTCTGTGCCAGGAATTCCCTCTTCTCTATCCCTCTCTTTATTTCTGCAATGTTTGTTTTCTTCTTGTCTCCTGCTTCTTGTCTATTTTCTGCCTTCTTCGTCCATTCGCTTGTGTTTTTCTTCTTCTCCAGAATGGGGTGGGGCTTAAAATAAGCTGTAGCATGATGCCTTTTCCCTGCTGTATTGTTGTTTGCTTTTGATATACGAGTATTGAATAAACAATACGTGAATCAAAGACTTAAAAGGTAACAATTCTCTCTCTCTCTCTCTCTCTCTCTCTCTCTCTCTCTCTCTCTCTCTCTCTCTCTCTCTCTCTCTCTCACGCACTCACTCTCTCTCTCTGAAGTCGGATGCGCTGGGCCTGACTTGTCAGGCGCTTAGCGGCAACGCAAAGAAGTTGCGCTCATGTAACAGACAATAGTTGCTGTCTGAGCGTTCAAAGAAAAAGATCCATCACCCTTTTCTCTCCGACCCATCTTTCGCAAACAGTCTGTAATACGCATATCTGTGTAAACTAGGCACTTGTTTCCAAATACAGGGATAATAACAACAATAATAACTCCTCCTGGAAGTTAGCATCAAACAGAATTCTGCTGGGCAGTTTTTGTATGTTTGGCTATCGTATGTGAGAATGTGTGCAAGAGTGAAGTTACACCTCTGCATATGTACACACAGAGTCTGAACATGTAGGTAGTGTGTAGCGATATATCTGGAGAAGTATGTGCAAACTGAAAACATGGATGTGTCGTCATCTATGATGATGTGTCATCATCTATGATAATGTGTCGTCATCTATGATGATGTGTCGTCATCTACGATGATGTATGCCGTCATCTATGCTGATGTGTCGTCATCTATGCTGATGTGTCGTCATCTATGCTGACGTGTCGTCATTATCTATATCTATGACGATGTGTCGTCATCATCTATGATGATGTGGTCATCTATGATAATGTGCCGTCATCATCTATGTTGATGTGTCGTCATTATCTATGCTGATGTGTCGTCATCTATGCCAACGTGTCGTCATCATCTATATCTATGCTGATGTGTCATCATCATATATGATGATGTGTCATCGTCTATGATAATGTATCATCGTCTATGATGATGTGTTGTCATCAATGATGATGTGTCGTCGTCTATGATGATGTGTTGTCATCTATGATGATGTGTCGTCGTCTATGATGATGTGTTGTCATCTATGATGATGTGTCGTCGTCTATGATGATGTGTTGTCATCTATGATGATGTGTCGTCGTCTATGATGATGTGTTGTCATCTATGATGATGTGCCGTCATCAATGATGATGTGTCATCATCTATAATGATGTGTCGTCGTCTATGATAATGTGTCATCGTCCATGATGATGTGTCGTCATCTATGATAGGGTGTCGTCATCATCTATGATAATGTGTCATCGTCTATGATAATGTGTCATCATCTATGATAATATGTCATCATCTATGATAATGTGTCGTCATCATCTATGATAATGTGTCATCGTCAATAATAAGGCGTAGTCATGATCTATGGTAATGTGTCATCATCTATAATGATGCGTCGTCATCTATGATAAATGTGTCATTGTCTATGATAATGTTTCATCATAGATGATAATGTATCATCATCTATGATGTAGCATCATGATAACCATATCCAGCTAACTATAAACATAAACTATCACACACAATTTCGTGTCAATCCCATCTGCCAAACAGCAATATCACAAACGTTGTCTTTGCCAATAATAAAAAAGTTTTAAAGCCACGGACTTCCCCCATTTCACTGCCTTTGTTCTGAATGAGATCAAAGCCATGATCCTCTACCCCTTTTTAATATTGAACTATCAGACACATCATTATGTACACCCACTTCTTTTGATCTGGGAATATCGGAGCCATCAGTGAGATCGGAGATAAAGTCCACCTGGGACAATGTGCCAGTTTACGGCTGAACGGAAGGTCGTCAGTTCTCCATCCTTATGTCGGCTGTGACTACAATATTACTGATATAGCATAACTAGTGGGAACCACTGAAACTGAAAAAATTCCATCTTTTGGCAGCAAAAGATTCACCGTAGCATCTGTGGGCAAACGCTGTAGAGGTGCTGGGCACTCCTGAAAAAAATAATGTAAAGGTTTTGAATCTTCATTTGAAACACTGCACATTAGGGACTAGCTGATATACAGCCAGCACATATTTCCATGATTCACCGAAATGTTACAAGATTAATTACTGTGATATATTTTCTCTGCGTGCTTGATTTTCTGTATACACACATACATACACACGGGGACCGGATGTAAAAGAGCACACGAGTGCTTATTCCATTATCCTCGATATAAAAGAATAAATAAAAAATGATTTATTAAACCATTGACGCTGGGGGCAACAGTAGAGTGGCTGTATGATCAGTGGCTTTCCCACTCATGGAATTCCACTTCAGCTTAGTCTTTAGTGATTGGCTATGACTCTCTGACTAGGAGGCTTGACATGCACAGTCCTTATGTGTTGCAGCCCTGGGGGCTAGTTGGCCTTTGGAGAACATCTTCAACACTGACAGTCCGTTTGTCCTCTTGGCCGAGAGAGTGAGGATGTACTGTGGGCAAGATATTTCCACTATTATCAAATTTCTGCCCAGTTTCCAAAACAGCAGCTACCTCCTCTGCTGTTTTGGAGGTGAAAGTCGGACGGACAAACAACAAAAAAGAGGAAGTCAGAAAAATACACCAAGCTGAAAAATCCGCCCTGTAGTCAATAAACACCAGATGAAAAATCCGCCCTGTAGTCAAGAAACACCAGATGAAAAATCCGCCCTGTAGTCAAGAAACACCAGATGAAAAATCCGCCCTGTAGTCAAGAAACACCAGATGAAAATTCCGCCCTGTATTCAAGAAACACTAGATGAAAATTCCGCCCTGTAATCAAGAAACACCAGACGAAAAATCCGCCCTGTAGTCAATAAACATCAGATGGAAAATCCGCCCTGTAGTAAGCACCAGAACCACAGGACAGTTCAAGTCACATCCCGCGGCACTAGTACTTAGTAACGGGCTGGAAAATGCTCTTGTCCCTCCTGCTGTTTGCAGTGTCCTGGCGCAGTCTTCATAATTCCATTCACCTGAGAACAACGCTGGAATGTCCCACCGAAGAATGGCTATGAATTCTTGCCCAATCAGCCAATTAATCAACAAAATCGCAGCTCACTACCCAACCAGCAACAGGTTTAATCAAGGTTATTACTTCATTGGAAAGAAAAACGATATAAACAAATAATAAAAGCAAATACCTAAAACAAAAAGAAACCCTGGCAGCTGCCTGATTATGATTTTACTGTATCTGAGATACATATTTTTAAACATTTCATTTCTCCCCAAAGTCGGAATGCGGCTACTTTCATGTTGGGAAAAAAACAATCGCACACGCAAAAGTTTGACCCCAAAAAAGACTTATGACCATAGTTTACTAACGAACCTAGCTAATGGTTAACACCGAAGGATTACAAAAAATCATGTCTACTCATCTCAACAGCTAGGTCAATCTTTCTTTGAAGTTGTCATTTCCTTCTGGCACCTTCGCCTGTGACCAACAGACTCCAGAGGAGGTAAAGGTAAAGGTAGAAGTGTCCCATAACCTAGGCGGTCGTAGAGCAGCGAGGCATCAGAGACCTCAGCTTCTCAAGGGGCCAGCATATAGAAGGCGGTGCCCATCTCCTCTACCTCGCTGCTTTACCTTCCCTGACCCTAAAGAGGACAGGTACCCATTGACAGCTGGGTGAACTAAGGCGCGCAAACGGTCACCCATCCAAGTGGTAACCATGCTCGACGCTGCTTAACTTGACATGGGGAAAGCGAGTGCTCAGACCACTTAGCTATCCCGCGCCCGAAGAGGAAGAACGATGAACACTGGCCACAGAAGGATGGATGTCTGGCTGAAGGTAAGAACGATGAACACTGGCCACAGAAGGATGGATGTCTGGCTGAAGGTAAGAACGATGAACACTGGCCACAGAAGGATGGATGTCTGGCTGAAGGTGAGGATCATCCACAGGTGAGTGAGGGAGGGAAGGAATGAACGGGTGGCGGGTCCTCATGCTGGGTGGGACCAGGGTGGCAGTAAGCAGGGATGTGCAGGCAGCGCCCTCAGGCTTCCTACCTGCGGCACCACTACTTATAGCCACCACTGCTCTCTCTCTCTTCTCTCTGCCTCTCTGTCTGTGTCTCTCTAACCACTATTGCTCTCTCTCTCTTGTCTCTGCCTCTCTTTCTAGCCACCACTGCTCTCTCTCTTCTCTCTGCCTCTCTCTCTGTCTCTCAAGCCACTACTGCTCTCTTTCTTGCCTCTGCCCCTCTCTCTCTGTCTCTCAGCAGAAAAACAGCAGATACCGTGGCCACACCAATAGAGACACGACTTCCACAAGCTTCACTTTCCTCTTCAGGCAGTGATGACAGCGACAGTCGAAATGAAAGGGAAAAAAAAACAACAACAAAAAACCATTATCGTTGTAATATGACTTGTGAACATTACCGCGATCGGACATCCATTCTTAAAGATCATGTGAATGTAAATTGCTCGATTTGATATGTAATTATCGGAGCTTTCGATCCCCCGCCCTCATGTGAATGGGCCCAAAGGCTACACATTAAACCATTTGTCATTGTCATTGTCTCTCTAGCCACCACTTCTGTCTTGTCTCTGCCTCTCTCTCTCTCTCTCTCTCTCTCTCTCTCTCTCTCTCTCTCTCTCTCTCTCTCTCTCTCTCTCTCTCGCCACCACTACTGTCTGTCTCTCTCACACACATACACACTATTCCATTATCTTCGTTATAAAAGAATAAATAAATAAAATAAAACACACACACACACACACACACACACACACACACACACACACACACACACACACACACACACACACACACACACACACACACTCACACCATGCATGCCGTGTACTCTGAAGACAAAAGTAAACCTGTACCGACA
>CM060317.1:10832006-10834506 GCA_030674155.1 Stramonita haemastoma
ACAGTTGCTGTCTGAACGTTCGAGTAAAAACAAGAAGAAGAAGAAGAAGAAGAAGAAGAAGAAGAAGAAGAAGAAGAAGATGATGATGATGATGAGGCAAAAAATGATGATGATTATCCAAACCAAATAAAAAACACACAATAAAAACAACTGACAACCCCCCAAAAAAAACAAACAAACAAACAAAACAAGAACAATAAAGCACAAACACAAATGGCACCAACCATCCCTTCGGAAAAAAACAACATCTGAATCATACTTCTGCGCTGTGTTTCTCGTCTGGTTACAGGGAACAAAGAAACAAAATGGACAAAGACACCAAATTTTCCCCAAGCTTTCTTCGCTCCATTCAACACACACACACACACACACACACACACACACACACACACACACACACACACACACACACGCCTCCCCCCACCCCCACAAACATACACACACACAAACTCACTCACTCACACACAAACTCACTCACACACACACACATACACACACACACACACACACACACACACACACATACACACACCACTTCCCACCACACACACACACCGCGCGCGCCCCCACAAACACACACATATCCCACTCCCCAACAAACACACACACACACACACACACACACACACACACACACACCACACACACACACACACACACACACACACACACACACACACACACACACACACACACACACACACACACACACACACACACACATTAAGTGAGGCGAAGAATAAACTACAGAAAGAGGGGACTGGAGGGTGGTGGTGGTGGTGTGTGTGTGTGTGTGGGGGGGGGGGGGGGGGGGGAGCTGCGCAACACCTGTGCCTTCCCATATAGCCGATAATCAACAAAGACTAGACGACACTCCGGGTATAGGAGCGAGGGAAGACTTAGAATATTGACAGCTTTCCCCCCCCCCCCCCCACCTCCTTCTCCCCGGCCCCCTTCCCCTCCCCTCTCCCCAACAACGATAGCATTTATCACGAGCACTTGAAACCGATGAAAGATAGTATTAATAGCGTTTCAAACACAAAGAAGACAGATAGCCTTTTAACAACCACACAAGCTGTGTGTGAGTCTGATCATGTCGGGCAGAATTAACAGCATTGGAAAGGAAACTTTGTACATTCATGAGCCCTTGAAACATAGAGAGGCGATCAGCATATTAAGACATAAGGTCCATACGTATGTAGATCTATGTACGCACAATCTCACCATTGGTGAACCTTGGAGCTCTAACCGAGGAACGAAAACAAACAAAAAAAACAACCAACCAACCAACCAACCAACAGCCTTTGTCATATTACCGACAAGTTGGACTCCCCTTTTCTATGTTAAGCAAAACAAACAGACAAAACCATGTCTGTTTCAGTGTCTATTTCTATTAAATCCCTAGTCTTGTAGACTGCTAGGGGCAAACAACTTAAGACTTTACAACTCAAGGTTGTATGGATCTAAGTTACAAAGGTGAAAGTGTCCCATAACCATTGTGGTCGTAGGGAGTGAGGCATCAGAGACCTAGAGCAGCTAAAATACATTTTCAAAACAGGTGCAGACTCAATCAGTTTTAAACAAGAGATATAAACTTCAACGTGTGGTGCAGAGATAAAACCTGCCTGTAAATACCATCTGAAAAAAAGAGAGAATACAGACATTATTGTAGCGAGGTATGGGGAGGTGGGGTGATGGGTAGCCCAGCGGTTAGAGAGTTGAGCTCATGATCTGATGCCTTGGTTCGAGCCACTACCACAGTTCACACACACACACACACACACAACACACACACACACACACACACACACCACACACACACACACACACACACACACACACACACACACACACACACACACACGCACCACACACACAACACTTAAAGTTAAATGAATTTGAAAGCACACACACACACACACACAACACACACACACACACACACCACACACCAACACACACACACACACACACACACACTCACACCACTCACTCACTCACTCACTCACAAACACATGTGTCCGTGTAGTTCTAAACAAACTACTAACTCCTGTTACGCGACACAACATAACTAAGTCAATGAGCTAGCCGATCAATCAATTAACAGTTAATCGATCGCCTTAATCCTAAATCAGCCAGGCAGGAAGTCAGTCAATCATCAAGTCAGCTAATTAATCATTTTTGTCGGTCTTATATTCTGCAAAAGCTTTCGTGCTCTACCTTGTTATACAGTTTCACTCCAAAGGGTATAGTTGTAATAAATAGATCAGTAAACACGCAGGTAAAAGAGGGCGATGGCAGGGGGAGAGGGGAGGGGGGTAGGGGTAGAAGGGGGATGTTGGTGATGGAAGACGAAGGGGAAGGTGCCAGAGACAGTTTAAATGTGTGCGCTTGTGTGCGTGCATACACACACACACACACACACACACACCACACACACACACACACACACCACACACAATACATAGACACACACACACATACGTATGTAAATATAAAT
>CM060317.1:10837006-10839506 GCA_030674155.1 Stramonita haemastoma
TTTTATTGTATTGTCCCTTCTTTTTGTTCTTTTCGCCTTTTTTTTTTCGTTAGACAATTGGGATCACATTTTGACATTTGAGATTAAAGTTCTATTCAAGACTCGAATATTCTCAATTTGATACAAATTCAGAAAACCAGATATCATAAGCTACACAATATTTCTGTAGATCTATGTTAAGAAAAAGGTAAGATACACCTACGAAAAAAAAATTCTAAACGGGAAATAGACCAATAAAAAGAATCATTGTACAAAATTAAAAAAAAAACACCTTATTTTTCCCCTTTTGGTGACATATGTGTTTTAATTTGAAAACCCTCTTTGAACTAGTGTGTATGGTGAGTAATATATTCGTACATATTCCAATTGCAAGAACTTAAAAAAAAATTAGATGCGTCAAAATATAACTGCACAAGAATATATTTAAATAGGGCAACAAGACAATCCCCCCCCCCCCCCCCCCCATTACTCGGCAAGAATTCTGAAGTTCACCAAATGTGGTGAGATTTTGCCTATGTGACCATTTTTACCCACCATGAAGATAGCCACATTCTGACTTCGGAGATAGAGAATAATACAAGTCGTATAATCTCTACAACTCTGTCTATGCTTTTTAATATGAAGCCAGACACGCATTCCTCAGAAAGTTTATAGCCATTCTGCGCACCGTTCCCCCCCCCCCCCCCCCCCCCCTGTCAAGAATACATTGGTATATCAGATTTTCTTTGCGACAAGATTACAAGAATAAAACAATGTAACGTAAGCCGCAGTTGGATGAAAAAAAAAGCACAGTAGAAAATATCCAGTACGTGGTCACTGTACGTTGTACGTTGCTTACGCTATCCTTTCTTTTTAAGACAACACGTCATGCTCCTTAACTGTGAATGTGCAGTATTTTATGAAGCTTATGACCAAATTAAAGCTCACTTTTTGTTTGCCCAATACGAGCAATTGACGTGACATATTTCAAAACATTGATTAGTCAATGATAGCCGCACAGTTTTGATAGCTCTTAAAAATTCAGCAATCGTCATTTGAACCTTTATACCATTCGAATGTCAAAGTTTTTATTTGATCCAAAATGGGCAAAACCAGTGCATGGTTATGCAAGTCTCACCTCACCATTGGTAAACCTCAGAACTCTAGACCTAGTCAAGGAATGAAAGAGAAAAACATTTTGAGCAATATGTTCGTCAACCTGTTTGTTAATGCTGACTGTCAATATTTCATGTCTTCAAGATATATATGGCTGCTAATTTTTTTTAAGAAAACAGAGAGAAGAGAGAGAGAGAGAGAGAGAGAGAGAGAGAGAGAGAGAGAGAGCATGCTATTTCGCTTCTTGGTATGATAGATCAAATCAAATCAAACATCACTTTGGTGCGTTCTTAATGTATTTTACTTGGAGAACTTTAGACAGTCACTAACATCTTCATGATTTTGACACCATCTTAATAATTCAAGTTTTGTCACATGACATTTACATTACTTATTAAAAAAAAAAAACAGCGAACAGAACAACAAGTAATCTAAACTTGATAAAATACTGTCCAGTCACACACACACACACACACACACACACACACACACACACACACCACACACACACACACAACACGATATAGTCACATGAGCACATGGGTAGCAACTGCCAAACTATTAGATCTATTCATTAAAAAGTTGTGGTTTTTTGCGTAGGGTTATATTAGTTAGTTTAAGGTATTTCACTATTTGTTTGTTGTCTCTCTGAACATCAGTATACAAGGACGTTTCTCTCTGAATGGAACACTTATTTAAACCAAATGGAACACTTATCTAAACCAAATGGAACACTTATCTAAACCAAACGGAATACCTATCTAAACCAAATGGAACACCTATCTAAACCAAATGGAATACCTATCTAAACCAAATGGAATACCTATCTAGACCAAACTGTGCCAATGTCACCACAATACCACACTTATCACAATCATCAGCAGCACCACACTAGTTACCATCAAAACTACAAACACAAAAATAATCATGAACTCACCTGCACAACAACAACAAAAAAAGACTGGGCACTCGCGTAGTCGACTTCGGGAAAAACATTACCTGGAAACACCAAAGCACCTACCTACCTACCTACTCATCTACCTAAATGACAAATCTCCCTCTAGATCCTCCTCCTTTGCACCTATATCATCCCATCCAACAACTGACGGACAGACAGACAGACAGAAAACCTCGCCATCCTCCTCCTCCCTCCTGTTCCTCAAACGGCAACCCTCCTTCGCTACCTGTCTCACATCCTCCTACTAGGCTACTACTGTCTTCATCGACTCTCGGAGAGAGACTGACAGTTTAGTTGGTAGGGGTGTCAGCTTTGAACCAACCAAACCTTAAAAAATGGTCCTCCTCCTCCTCTCCCATCACCCTCTCCCTACCCCCTTCCCCCAACCACGCTACGCAGCCCCTCCTCCCCACCTACCCTCTTCCCTACCCCCCTTTCCTTTCACCC
>CM060317.1:10847006-10849931 GCA_030674155.1 Stramonita haemastoma
CCTTCAGCTGTTGCCGGCAATACGGGTGGCAGGCAGCATCTGTATTAGCGTCCCCTCCCCCTAAAAAAAACAACAAACAACAAACGCTCATACCCGGGGTGGCTGTAACCGCTGTTGCTGGTGGTGCTGTTGCTCTTGTTGTTGCTGCTGTTGCCACTGTTGCTGCTGTTGCCACTGTTGCTGCTGTTGCCACACCGATTTCCATCTTCATTGGAGAGGGACACTGTGTACGAGGAATATTGAACTGTGCCTGTTTTTCTCGCCACTCTGTTGTCCATTTAGGATCCAGGATTTATCCATAAAGGATTTCAAGCAGAACGGACGAACTACTGAATAAAACAGATGAATGAATATACGATCTGAGAGCGAGAGAACGGATTAGCAAGGCAAGGCAAGGCAAGACAAGGGCAAGGCAAGGCAAGGCAAGGCAAGGCAAATTCTTTTATTCGAGGATAACAGATAAGCACTCGTGTGCTTTTTTTTTACATCCAGTCCCCGCCCTTTTCAGGGATAAACATCAAGATAAAAAGATAACCTCAACTAAACAACAACAATTATAATGATCCAAATACCAAGTGCAAGAAACCTTTCCAAGTATTAAACAATAGGTAAGAAATTAAGACAGAGATACAATAATAAGGTAATGATATAAAAAGGCACTCATTTCAGAAACAAAAATAAGACGTAAGAATCAATGATGATTTTGATTTGAATAAAAAAGAGTGAGCGAGCGAAAGAAGAAGCAAATGAAAGAACGAGTGAACAAACGAACAAAAGAATAATACGGAAACGACGAGAGAACGCTAAACGAGTAAAGGAAGGAGCAAACGGTTTTTTTTTCAGAAAATGGATACAAAATGATACACTAGCGGTTTTATCAAACCCTCAAGAAAACTGGAAATCGAAGAGGCTTTCTTACTGTTATAGATAGATAGAGAGAGAGAGAGAGAGAGAGAGGAGAGAGAGGAAGAAGAGAGAGAGAGACAATGACAATGACAATGACAAAGGTTTATTGTGTAAAGCAGTTATGCCCATTCACAAGGGGACAGTGGGGTGGGGACTGGGCACAAAACACATACACACAATAAACAACATATTTAAGCAAACCCAAAATTGTCCACATGGCATGGATTCCAAAACCATGGTTTTGATCATCTAGCAGAATATTGATACTGTCTTTATAATATAAACTGTTGGTTGTTCCAATCACAGTGTCTTTACGTTAAGTTTTGTATGAAGTCTCTCACACAGTCATCAAGGCACATCTCTAGAAAGCCTTCCTTTTGATACAACAGCGGCTCCATCAGTGAGGCTTTGTTTCACTTCTTGCAGCATGGACCTAGTAGTGTCTACTGTTTTTGCCAATTTTCGCACAGCCTTCCAAGATTTCACGTTCTACAAAGATCTTCCTCACTCTCATTCTCTTCATACTCCTCCTCGCTCTCATTCACTGCATGCTCCTCCTCGCTCTCATTTACTGCACGTTCTTCCTTGCTCTCATTCACTGCACGCTCTTCCTTGCTCTCATTTACTGTACGTTCTTCCTCATTCATTTTCTCCACATACTCTTCTTCAGTCTTATTCTTTGCAAGTTCATTTCCCCTTTTACAATCAACCCCTTCATCACAGCCTCTGTCTCTCACTTCATTCCCAAAAGCACATATATCACTGCAAGAAATTGTCACTGTTTGTTTGTCTATGTCATGTTCTTTCATATCAATACCCTCATTTCGGCAACTGCTTGGAGGGAGGGTAATGGTCTTCACACATAAAACACACCATTGCTATTGTCATTGCATTGGCTAGCATCATAATATAAGCTGGGTGGGGTGGGTAAAAAATAAGCCAGAGGGGGACGAAGCCTGTTCATTATTGTTTTTTTTCTTTATTTGTTCTGTAAGCTGCCGCTCTTCTTCTGTCCCTGTTCGTCTGAGATGGGCACTTCTTTCTATATGTTGTGTTTTGAACAGGCGTGACAAGTGAATGGCCGGCACTGTTACCTGTTAAACGTAGGATGACAACAGTCTGATGTCCCTCTCCATTCCACCTTGAACGAGGACAGCGTTTGTTCGTGCAGTGCAGCGTTTAGCATGCACTCTAACATTGCTGGAAGTCCATGCACTGGCATTTTTAGTTCAAACAACTAGTAAACCACCAAAATTCACACACAGCTGGAGAGAAAGCGTCTTGCTGGCAGCCAAGCAAGGGAAGCCACCGAGAGAGAGAGAGAGAGAGAAGAGAGAGAGAGAGAGAGGGGGGGGGGGAGGGGGGGAGGGGCAGACAGACACATTTTCTTTAATAGAGGAGACAATAAAAGACTTGGATCGAGACAGTGTGTGTGTGCGTGTGTGTGCGTGTGTGTGCGTGTGTGTGTCTGCGCGCTTGCTTGCTTGCTTGCTTGTGTGCAATTTTGAGCATTTTGATAAATGACCCAACTGGTAGTGTTCACCAATAAAACCCCCAGCCTTTCCCATGCCACCAAAACATCACCACAGTTGACACTAGTCCCTTTGAGAGACCAGTCCATGCAATCCCTAATCCCTCAACACTTGAAGGGGATTGATCCCATCCTTGATGGGCAGCCAGACAATAAAAACCGTGGACAGACAGCATAGCAATGGAGGATCAGCCCGAAGTTTGGAAGCCATGCACAAGTAAAGGGAGTTTTAGATGGAGTAGGCCTAGGTGTAAATTGTGTCCCTGGTGTAATGTGATCCTCCTCCTGTCCGTGATGCCATGTTTTGTGAAAGTGTCGTCTGCCGGGGTCTTTAAACTCCTTCCTTCCTTCCAAGTTTTGATTTACTCTCTCTCTCTGTCTCTCTCTGTTTTGACTCTCTCTGTCTGTCTGTCTGTCTGTCTCTCTCTCTCTTTGTCTCTCTGTCTCTCTGTCTTTCTGTCTCTTCCCGTCTATGTCTCTGTCTGTCT
>CM060317.1:10850031-10857531 GCA_030674155.1 Stramonita haemastoma
GGGAGGCAATTATTTCAGGAAGGGAGATAACCTCTATGAGTCAACAAGGGAAAAACAACTTTTCAAAGAGAACATCTTTACAAGTTTTGAGAATGCGTTTTCAGTAAGGTGTGAGGAAATTGAACGTGTATCGTGAAGACTCGGATCACAAAACCACAGTATATTCTGTAGTTTTGTGGAAACTTTTCGTCTTTTTTTCTGCACAGATCTTTGCTTTGATTCTGTTTGCTCTTATTGTATTTTCCCTTCTTTTTTTTGTTCTTTTCGCTTCTTTTTTTTTTTTCGTTAAAAAAATTGGGATCACATTTATGACTGAGATGAATTAAAGTTCTAGATCTATTCAAGACTCGAATAGTCTCAATTTGATAAAATTCAGCAGACTAGATTCCATAAGCTGCACAACATTATACATATATATTTAAATAAAAATGGTAGAGATGCACCGACGAAAAATACTTCAGATATTCAAAGGGAAATGGATCAATAAACGAAGACATGTATTCCCCAGAACGTAGTACAAAATGAAAAAACCCACATGCTTTCCCCTGACATAGGTGTTTTAATTTGACACCCTCTGGCATTTCGTGAAATTTTTTTTTTTTTTTTTTTTCTGTCTTTAAAAGAAAAAAAAAAGAGGCGAAACTGTAGAAACCACACTGAACTAGTGTGTATGGTGAGTAATATATTCTAGCATATTCAAACTGCAAGAACATTTTTTATTTAGATACGTCGAAATACATTTGCACAAGAATAGAGTCTATATCAACTGGGGCAAAAGGACAATTCTCACCCCCCCCCCCCCAATTCCTCGGCAAGAGCTCTGAAGTTCACTAAATGTGGTGAGATTTTGCCTATGTGACCATTTTTGCCCACCATGAAGATAGCCACATTTTGACTTCGTAGATAGAGAATAATACAAGTCGTGTCATCTCTACAACTCTGTCTATGCTTTTTTAATACGAAGCCAGACATGCATTCCTCAGAAAGTTTATAAGCCATTCTACGCACCGTCCCCCCCCCCCCCCCCCCGCCCCCCTGTCAAGAATACATTGGTATATCAGATTTTCTTTGCGACAAGATTACAAGAATAAAATAATGTAACGTAAGCCGCAGTTGGATGGAAAAAAACCCAGTAGAAAATATCCAGTACGTGGTCACTGTATACTTTCCTTGCTTACACTATACCTTTCTTTTTAAGACAACACGTCAAGCTCCTTAACTGTGAATGTGCAGTATTTTATGAAGCTTATGACCAAATTAAAGTTCACATTTTGTTTGCTCAATACAAGTAACTGACGTGACATGTTTCAAAAACATTGATTGCTCACACAATAGCCGCACAGTTTTGATAGCACTTAGGAATTTAGCAATCGTCATTTTAACCTTTAAAACATTCGGACGTCAAAGTTTTTATTTGATCCCAAATGGGCAAAACCAGTGACATGGTTATGCAAGTCTCACCTCACCATTGGTAAACCTCAGAACTGTAGACCTAGTCAAGGAATGAAAGAGAACAACATTTTGAGCAATAAGTTCGTCAAGCTGTTTGTTAATGCTGTACTGTCAATATTTCATGTCTTCAAGATATATATGGCTGCTATTTTTTTAGAAAAGAGAGAGAGAGAGGAGAGGAGAGAGAGAGAGAGAGAGGAGAGAGAGAAGAGAGAGAGAGAGAGAGAGAGAGAGAGAGAGAGAGAGAGAACATGCTATTTCGCTTCTTGGTATGATAGATCAAATCAAATCAAACATCACTTTAGTGCGTTCTTAACGTATCTTACTTGGAGAACTTTAGACAGTCACTAACATCTTCATGATTTGGACACATCTTAATTCAAGTTTTGTCACATGACATTTACACATTACTTATTAAAAAAAAACAACAACAGCTAACAGAACAACAAGTAATCTAAACTTGATAAACTACTCCCCAGTCACACACACAACACACAACACACAACACACACACACACACACCACACGATATAGTCACACGGATAAATGGGTAGCAACTGCCCAACTACTAGATCTATTCATCAAAAAGTTGGTTTTTTTGCGTAGGGTTATATTAGTTACAAGCTATTTGAAGTATTTCACTATTTGTTTCTTGTCTCTCTGAACATCAGTATACAAGGACGTTTCTCTCTGAATGGAACACTTATCTAAACCAAATGGAACGCTTATTTAAACCAAATGGAATTACCTATCTAAACCAAATGGAATACATATCTAAACCAAATGGAATACCTATCTAAACCAAACGGAACACCTGTCTTAACCAAATGGAATACCTACCTAGACCAAACTGTGACGAATGTCACCACAATACCACACTTGTCACAATCCATCATCAGTACCACACTAGTTACCATCAAAACTACAAACACAAAAATAATCATGAACTCACCTGAACAACAACCAAAAAAAAAAAAGACTGGGCACTGGCGTAGTCGACTTCGGGCAGAACATCACCTGGAAACACCAAAGCACCTACCTACCTACCTACTCATCTACCTAAATGACAAATCTCCCTCTAGGTCCTCCTCCTTCGCACCTATATCATCCCATCCAACAACTGATGGACAGACAGACAGACAGAAAACCTCGCCATCCTCCTCCTCCATCCTTGTCCTCAAACGGCAACCCTCCTTCGCTACCTGTCTCACATCCTCCTACTACTACTGTCTTCATCGACTCTCAGAGAGAGACTGACAGTTTAGTTGGTAGGGGTGTCAGCTTTGAACCAACCAAACCTTAAAAAATGGTCCTCCTCCTCTCCCATCACCCTCTCCCTACCCCCCTCCCCCAACCACGCTACGCAGCCCCTCCTCCCCACCTACCCTCTTCCCTACCCTTTTCCTTTCAACCGGGTGGATGAGAGGTGAGGTGAGGGGGGGGGGGGGGGATAACGACCAATTGGGCTGCTACCCGGAATAAGAGCAAGCCGTGTGATGAAATAAACGACTGTGCATCGTTGGGCTGGCGACAGCCCGGTCCCCCCCCCCACCCCCCCGTCCACCCCCTCTCTCCCTTCCCCTGTCTCTCTTCTCCCCTCCTCCCCCTCCCCCCTTCCTCGCAAAAAAGCGGTTTTAAAAAAGAATGGCGGTGTGTCGTCAGCTTGTGCGCGTGCTAATGTTTGTACTTACCCACCAAAGCGTGCGTGGCGCGTGCCCTGCGCGCGACTCTATGCAAATGAGTTGGGGTGGAAACAGCTGGTTGGGGGGAGGCGAGGAGGAGGAGGAGAAGGAAGTAGAGAGAGAGAGAGAGAAGGAGAGAGAGAGGGGGGGGGGGAGGAGCGTATAATATGGACTGAAGGGAAGAAGTGGGGGAAGGGAAACTAGAGGAATAGAGTTGACAAAGACTAGATTATGGTAAAAAAAAAAAAGTGCGTGCGTGCGTGCGTGCGTGTGTGTGTGTGTGTGTGTGTGTGTGTGTGTGTGTGTGTGTGTGTGTTGGGGAGGGGTAGGGGGGGTAGGGGACTAAGTGTGGTGAATGGTAGGCCTATCTATAGTGGACCAGGGTAAGATCGCGCACGATAAAGGCTGGTGGTGTATGATGTGCTGTAGAGAGGGGACCAGTTCTGTTTGAAAACAGCACGTTTTTCGTTGTTGTTATTTGTTTTGTTTGGTTAGTTTTTAGGTATGGTTTGTTTGTTTTGGTGGTGGTAGTGGTGGTGGTGGTGGAAGAGTATGCAACATTTTGAGTGTTCATTAGTTTTGGACAGGTGTGCACAATGTTGCATTATTAATAAACTGTGGCTGTGGTGTTATATATCTATATCTATATATATCTATATATGCTAGTGTTATGTATAATATATATATATGCTAGTGTTATGTATAATATATATATATATATACATATATGCTACTGTTATGTATATATGTATATATAGTTATACATATAATTATCTATATGTAGTGTCATGTTTTGATGTAAATAATCTCTTGCTTCTGTATTTCTGTACTGTAACACCACAGTTGCAGGGATGCGCAAACACACACACACACACACACACACACACACACACACACACCACACACACACACACACGCACGCACGCACGCACGCACACACACACACACACACACACAAAGAGAGAGAGAGAGAGAGAGAGAGAGAGAGAGAGAGAGAGAGAGAGAGAGAGAGAGAGAGAGAGAGAGGCAAGGCAAGGCAAGGCAAGGCAAAGCAAGGCATGGCGAATTGTTTTATTTCGAGGATAATGAATAAGCACTCGTATGAATTTTTACATCTAGTCCCCGCTCTTATCAGGGATAAAATCAAGATAAAAAACTCCTTTTACTAAACAATAACAAGAATATTGAAATACCAAGAGAAAGAGAGAGAGAGAGAGAGAGAGAGAGAGAGAGAGAGAGAGAGAGAGAGAACAGAGACAGAGACAGAGACAGAGACAGAGACAGAGAGAGAGTTGAACAAAAGGAGAGAAGCATGAAGACTCTTGTACTTTGTCAGGTTGGAGTAGAAGAACCTGCAAACTGTGGAGTGTTGCCGTGCCAGTAGCGCCGTCATGTGATCACTACTCTGAGCATTGGGACCAATCAGACAATGCCCATAGTAACGGTCACAACACAGAACTCGGCATGTAGGCCCTCTCTCTCCTCCTCCTCCCGATGGATCTCTGTTGGCCCAATCACAAGAACCGTTTTTATCGTCAAACGCTCAGACAGCAACTACTGTTGTCGTCATATTAACAAAAACTTAATACTTTGTTCTGCTGAGAAGCGCCTGACCAATCAGATCAAGGCATTTAACTTCGGTGTGGGAGAGAATCGATATTTCAAGTCTCTCTGGGGGAAAAAAATAAAGGAGAATGGACCAAGGAGGCGACAAAGCGACAAGAAGAGATGGTGACAGGAAGAAAAAAAAACAAAGCAGAAACAGTGGGACCGGGAGGGATAGAAAAGAGGGAATACCTAGCACAGAATTTGGAGAAGGTGGGGATGCTATTTATGCTGACTGCCCCTCTCCCCCCCCCTCCCCTACCATGCCGTATTCACGGGGTAACAATGATCTTATTCAGCTATATACGATATGACATTCCATGAACAGAAAATAAAACAGTAGGGGATGGCAACAAGCTAAAGCTTATCTCAATTTCACTTTCGAATGTTATTTTTTGGCAGACAAGGGAAATTTGACAGTCAGGCCTACAAAATAAACCAAGCCTAATTTTCATGGGGGATTTAGAAAAGCATTGCACACGAAAACAGACGAAAAATGACAAAAAGCCGAGCTGACTCAAACATATCCATCCCAGCCTGTGTTTCAATGCTATGGTTAGGCAGACAAACAAGAACAAACAAAACAAACTTTCCCTAACTAACCCAAAACAACAGCAACAATATCAACACATCAACACACAGACAGACAGACAGACACACACGCACGCGCGCATACAGACAGACAGACAGACACACACACACATATTTGGCACAAATACTTAAAAGAAAACAGAGAAGAAAGGGAGAAGAGAAGAGAGAGAGAGAGAGAGAGAGAGAGAGAGAGAGAGAGAGAGAGAGAGAGAGAGAGAGAGAGAGAGAGAGACGAGAAGACGAGAAGAGAGACAGACAGACAGACAGACAGACAGACAGACAGACAGACAGACAGACAGACAGGCAGGCAGACAGACAGGCAGACAGGCAGGCAGACAGAAAGACAGACATGCAGACAGACAGATAGGCAGACAGACAGACAGACAGAAGAATAGAACAAACAGAGATATAATTTCAACAGGTTTGCTTTTGCGTGAGGATAACAAAATTTTACTGAAATTGGCATGTACATCACACACACACACACACACACACACACACACACACACACACACACGCGCGCGCGCACACACACACACACACACACACCACCACCACCACACCACACACCACCACCACACAACACACACACACACACACACACACAAACACACACTCACTCACTCACACACACACAAAACACACACACACACACAAAACACACACACACACACACACACACACACACACACACACACACACACACACACACACACACACACACACACACAATACAACAACACATACGAAAAAAAAATAACCCCAACAACAAAACCCTTATGAATGATGACACACCGTTTACATATCATAACGTTCCCTTTGTAATTACAATGTTCAAACGGGCGCAGGTGAAATTCAATTATGGAAGCAAATTAATGTGGCAGTCTTAATTAACAACCCAGTCCCACGTGTTGCACGCTCTCTCGAGCTGTCGCCCCGCCAGTTTAGTTTCAAAGCAGAAGAGCGCGATGGTCATGATATCGCCGAGATCATCGCGCTTTACTATGTAGGCAGCCGCTGCCGCCATATGATACCAGTGTGTGTGGCGGGGAAGATGGTTGCCATGGCAACATCACAGCTGTTGCCCCCATCATTTATGGTTTGTGCCTCTCCTCTCTCTCCTTCTGCCCCCCCCCCCCCCTGCTCCTCCTCCTCTCTGTCTTTCTGTCCCTACCTGTCTCCTCCCTCCTCTGCAACTTTTGTACATTATTAGTCTAATTAGCTGTACAGTGGTTTCATTAGCTGTACAGTGGTTTCATTAGCTGTGCAGTGGTTTCATTAGCTGTACAGTGGTTTCATTAGCTGTACAGTGGTTTCATTAGCTGTACAGTGGTTTCATTAGCTGTACAGTGGTTTCATTAGCTGTGCAGTGGTTTCACTAGCTGTACACTGGTTTCATTAGCTGTGCAGTGGTTTCATTAGCTGTACAGTGGTTTCATTAGCTGTACAGTGGTTTCATTAGCTGTGCAGTGGTTTCACTAGCTGTACACTGGTTTCATTAGCTGTGCAGTGGTTTCATTAGCTGTGCAGTGGTTTCATTAGCTGTACAGTGGTTTCATTAGCTGTGCAGTGGTTTCACTAGCTGTACACTGGTTTCATTAGCTGTACACTAATTATCTGTACACTGGTTTCATTAGCTGTAGACTGGTTTCATTAGCTGTACACTGGTTTCATTAGCTGTACACTGGTTTCATTACTTAGCTGTACACTGGTTTCATTAGCTGTACACTGGTTTCATTACTTAGCTGTACACTGGTTTCATTAGCTGTACACTGGTTTCATTACTTCGCTGTACACTGGTTTCATTACTTAGCTGTACATTGTTTATTAGCTGTACACTGGTTTCATTAGATGTACACTGGTTTCATTACTTAGCTGTACACTGGTTTCATTAGCTGTACACTGGTTTCTGCCAAAGAAAGGAAACCTCAAGCAATGTCAGAACTACAGAACCATCAGTTTTCATAAGCCATCCTAGCAAGATCATGCTGCAGGTAGTCCTCAACAGACTGAAAAAACCAAGCAGAAAAACTCCTGGCAGAAGAACAAGCGGGCTTTAGACCAAAACGCAGCACAATGGAACAAATTTTCAACCTGAGAATTCTGATAGAGAAGCATCTCCAACACCCAAAAGACTTGTACCACAATTTTATAGACTTCAAAAAAGGCC
>CM060317.1:10872531-10882531 GCA_030674155.1 Stramonita haemastoma
GTTTTCATTGTTTTTGATTTTTTCCATTACGCGGTGACGGTCCGCAGTATTACAGTGTAGCTGCCTAGCAGTTGATGCCAGGAACCAACAGGTAAAAGGCACCTGCCTAGAGAGCGAAAAGTGCGGGTCGGAGTGTGCGGTGGTTCGAATCCCGTTTGAGCCCAAAACTTTTCCCCCATCCATTAGACCATGAGTGGTGGTCTGGGCGCTAGTCTTTCGGATGAGACGATAAACCGAGGACCCGTATGTTACACATCATTATTTAGCGCACGTAAAAGAACCCACGGCAACAAGGGGGTTGTCCTTGGCAAAATTCTGTAGGAAAAAGCCACTCTGATAGGGAAACATATACAGTTACAGACAGGAAAAAGACAAAAAAATATGGTTAGGCGCTGCACTTGTGGCGACGCGCTCTCCCCGGGGAAGAGCAGCCCGAATTTCAAGCAGAGAAATCTGCTGTGACTTAAAGTGGTATAAAATAAAATAAAACAAATAAAAAAGCTGTCCCATAACCTATGCAGTCATTGAGGAGCGAGGTGTCAGAGACCTCAGCTTCTCTAGGGTGTTGAGGGCGGCGCCCATCTCCTCTCCCTCTCTGCTTTACCTTCCCTGACCCTAAAGAGGGCAGGTACCCATTTTACAGATGGGTGGACTGAGGGACTGTCCTGAAGCACTCAAAGGTCTGTTTGTATTTAGCATTTGCACACCACTTTCATTCACAGAAGATTTCTCTGCGTTAAATTCAGGCTGGTCTCCCCGGGGAGATCGCGTCGCCTCAAAAGCAGCGCCACCCATCTTTTATTTTCCTGTCTGTATGTGTGTATTTGTTTTCCTATCAGTGTGGCTATCTTCTACAGAATTTTGCCAATTGTCTAATTGCTGTTGGTTGTTTTTGTACGAATTTTTTGACATGCACTGAATGCATGTTGCATGTAGGACCTCGGTTTATCGTTTCATCCGAAAAACTAGCACCCAGACCACAACTCAAGGTCTAGGAAATGGGGGAAAAGTTTTGGACACAAACGAGAATGGAACCCACACTTCTCGCTTTCTAGAGAAGTGCGTTACCTCTAAGACCTCCCATCCATGTTGTCATGCAACCTTAATTACTCACTATGTAATTATCATCTAATCAGGGATGTCTCCCGTTCATTTGGGCCATAAAAGGCCTGGAAAATCAGATTAAACCACCACCACCACCACCCTCCTCCTCATTATTATTATTGTTATGATGACTACTACTACTACTACTACTACTACTACTACTACTACTACTACTACTACTACTACTACTACTACTACTACTACTACTACTACTACTACTACCACTACTACTACTACTACTACTACCACTACTACTACTACTACATCATTGTTATCACACACACACACATAGACACACAGACACACAAACGCACACACACACATACACACACACGCACGCATGCACACACACACACCATATTGTTGCATGGAATAATTCCCTCTCTCTTTTCCAATGCAACCATATGCAAACCCTTTGGCCGAAGTGGCTCTCTCTAAAACCTGCTGCTAAACATGAACCCCATGGAATCATACCTAACCAAAAAAACCCGCCACATTATTATTCACACGCATAGTCGTGGGTTCAAATCTCGGCAGCATCTGGCAAATTAAAGGTGGGGGGATTTTTACGATCTTCCAGGTCAACTTCAAGTGCAGACCTGCCAGTGCCTTAATTCCTTTCCTGGATATACTCATACAAAAGAGAATTTATGCAAGTTAGAGATCTTTAATTCATGTCAGTTTTCGGTGGGGTTACGGAAACACGAACAGCCCCAGCATATTTCCCCGAAGTCGGAATGCAGCTACCTTCATGGTGGGCAAAAAAAAAAGGTCACATAGGCAAAAATCTTACCGTTTGGTGTGAGCCTCGGAGCTCTAGCCAAGGAACAACAAACCTCCCCCCCTGTATGTATATATACATGCACAGCTGTAGGTAGACCCATACACACACCACACAATGGAGGACAACAAAATACCTTAACAACAGAAAAATTCGTTTATGGCGCCATCAACATATGATTATCTTAATCACGTGTTTGCTGCGTGTGTAGAACATAACACACGCACGCATGCACGCACACTCACCCACGCACGCACGCGCAGACACAGACATAGACACAGACATACACGCACGCACGCACGCACAGACATAGACATACACACACACACGCCCGCAAACACACACGCAAGCATGCACACACGCACACGCATACACACACATACGCACGCATGCACAACGCACATACACACATATCAACGCAGACATGCAAATAACACATGAATAGGAAGAGCTGAAACAACCTAAAAACACACAAAAAGATATGCACAAAACGAACACACACTTACATATTCCGGCCCCTCTACGCACATAGACATAAACAGAGACAGACATATACACGCATGCGTACACACACACGCACGCAAGCACGCACGTGCACATGCGCGCGCACACACATACAGGGACACAGACAGACACAGACACAGACAGACAGACAGACACACACACACATACACACGCACACGTGTGCGAACACATACATTATATGCACACACACAGACACACACACAGACGCACACACACACACGCACACACACGCACACATGTACACACTCATTCAGTATTAGGTGTACACACACACAGACACAGACAGACAGACAGACAGACAGACAGACAGACAGACACACACACACACACACCACACACACACACACACACACGCAAACACACACACACACAACACACACACACACACACACACACACACACACACACACACACACACACACACACACACACACACACACACACACACACACCACACACACACACACACACACACACACACACACACACACACACACACACACACACACACATACTTTTCAAAAAAACACTTACCCATCAAAACCAAGAAGCGTTCTTTCCCACGCTTCAAAGCCGGACAAATTTTTGAAGAAAACCCAGCAGACAGCAAGCAGAAACTTCGTCAAAGAACCCCCCCCCCCCGGCAAAAAAAATATTAAAAAACCCAACATAAAAGCGACCGGCGATTTCTAGGAGGACTGGACCGGTACTGCACACGTCATAGGGTCAGGTACAGCGACTGCTGCTGCTGCTGCATCAGTAATACCGGCAGCAGCAGCCAGCAGCAGCAGCAACAGCAACAGCAGTAGCAGTTTGTCATCGCAAGAGGCCAATTGCCACTACGACTGTAGGGCCTGTGCAGATGGTGTTGGCGACACGTGGTGTCTTTTGTGTACAGTACTATATAGCCACAACGATCACTACATACAACATGTGTTAGGACCTGGGCTTTTCTTTCATTTTTTTAAATTATTTTATTTTATATGTTTTTGATGATTTGTTTTTGGAATATATTATTGTATTATACTGTGTGTATATATATGTTGTGGTGGAAATGAAAAAGTGTGTGTGTTGTGTGTGTGTATGAGTGTGTGTGTATGTGTTTGTGTGTGTGTTGTGGTGCGTGCGTGCGTGCGTGCGTGCGTGCTGTGCGTGTGGTGTGTGTGTGTGTGTGTCTGTTGTGTGTGTGTGTGTGTGTGTGTGTGTGTGTGTGTGTGTGTGTTGTGTGTGTGTGTGTGTGTGTGTTGTGTGTGTGTGTGTGTGTGTGTGTTGTGTGTGTGTGTGTGTTGTGTGTGTGTATGTGCGTGTGTGTGCGTGTGTGTGTTTGCTGACGTGTATGTTTAGATGGTTGTGGTGATATGGTGGGTGTTGTGGTGATGTTATTGTGTAGATCTAGAGGAAAGTGAATGAATGAATGAATGAATGGACTGTTTGGTCGATTAAAAAAAGCGTATAAATATTGTCACAACCCTTTTAGGTGTGGAAAGAAATTTTCCGATATGATTCGGGGAGAGACCGACAGACAGGCAGAGCCATATATACATATGAACATATTCGAAGACAAACATACGTACATACAAACAAACAAACAACAAACAAACAACAAACAAACAAACATCCATCCATCCACCCATCCACCCATCCATCCATCAAGACAGACAGACAGACAGACAGACAGACAGACACAGACACAGACACACACACACACACAACACACACACACACACACACACACACACACACACACACAACACACACACAGAGAATGAACGATATACACTTTCGAACATGTGAACAGAGAGACAGAGACTGAGATGCGGGTGAGGAGAGGGGGATGGGGGGAGTGTAACAGGATTTTTTTTTTACCACCTGTCTCTGTGTCGCCAAGTTCCCAAACTCTGAACTCCATTTTCACCGAGGACAAAGACTGCAACTGTCCGGGGCCAGAAACAGACATTATAGGAAGATAAACACAGAAAGTAGGAGTACAACAAGCATAGGCATGTTTTGCTGCGATGTTATTTTGATTTACTAACATTCTGTGTAAACCAAGGTAAACAGAAAAATGGTCTGAAGTCTAGAGCAAAAACAGAACAAAGGAGATCTAAGTTCTAACTGTACTAAGAGGAATCTGATACTTGATTAATGATGACTTCCACAACGAAGTACCGGCAGCAATAAAATTACTATTTCCCCTCCCCCGAAAAGAAACAACAACAACAACAAACAAACAAACTGGCAGACTGAAGATGTTGACAACATCACTGTCGATGTCTGACCTGTGGGCATCGCTGAATTCGGTGTTATCCGCCACACCCATTACACTGACATGATCCTCCTCCAGTTGTTCCAGCCTTCACTGGCCCTGCTGACTTCATGGATTCTCATGCCACAGGATTCGGTGATGTTGCTCATGAGAGAAGCTGGTGGTCTGCCTTTTTTTGGTCTTATTTTCCTCGATCTTTTTAGGACTCTCGAAATATGATAAAATACACGTCATCGATGCTCTAACTGCTCTCTGCAACAAAATGTAACATGATGGGGAAATGGAGGGGGGTGGTGGGGGTGGTGATACGTCACTAGGGTAAAAATCGTGTAGCTCATCTTTGACCCCCCACACTGTGGATTTCAGCGGGCCTATCACTGTTTTCTGCTTAAAACCTCAACGTTTAACATTTTAATGATTTATTCGGCAGTAGTTAATGATGCTGTACTTTTAATTGGGAAGGGACTGTGTTAGTGGTGAGAATAAATGCTGACACACTATACCACACCAAAGGACGAGAGAATAAAAGAATAAAAACAAAACAAAGAATGAATGCAATGTAAGTATAACGAAATGCAATACCAGGTGTTGGGGGCTACAGCAGATGTATGTCTAGTCAAAACACTAGAAATGTCCCGCTTAGGTAAGGTAAAAGGTAAAGGTAAAGGTGTCCCATAAACTGTATGGTTGTAGGGGAGCGAGGCGTCAGAGACCTCAGCTTCTCCAGGGGCAAGTATGTTGAGGGCGACCCCCATCTCCTTTCCCTCGCTGCTCTACCTTCCCTGACCCTAAAGAGGGAAGGTACCCATTTACAGCTGGGTGGACTGGGGGGACTGTACTGAAGCCAAGGCGCGCAAACGGTCGCACATCGAACTGGCTAGGTTCCAGAATAGCAGACCTACCATCGAGCAGGCCTTCAACTTGTACGCGCTCTTTGATAAACACCTAAAACATCAGAGGGAATGACAACATGTTTTAATAAATGTAAAAGACAAAAACGTCTTTGATCGAATCTAGCATGAGGCCCCAGGGACCACATAGAACATTCAACACCGGGTATTACATAGGATAGGGGACTCGACAGCTCAGTAGTCAGAGCACTCGCTTTCCCCTAGCTCAGATTAAGCAGCACTGAGCGTGGTTACCAAGGGGATACATGACAGTTTGTGCACCTTGGCTTCAGCACAGTCTCCCAGCTCACCCAGCTGTAAATGGGTACCTGTCCTTTTTAGGGTCAGGGAATGTAAAGCAGCGAGGGAGAGGAGATGGGCGCCGCCTTCAAAATGCTGGGCCCCAGGAGAAGCTGAGGTCTCTGATGTCTCGCTACCAAATGGCTGCATATTTTATGGGAACACCTTTACCTTTTGGAATGCAGGCAATGGAGATGATTGCTTCCGTAAACTCCTTGGTATCTCATACAGAGATTACACCACATCAACAAAATATGGCATGGACATAAAAAAACGACAGGAACATATAAAAATGGCATGGGCATAAAAAATCCATGACATGGACATTAAAAAAACGACATGGACATAGAAAACGTGGCATGGACATTAAAAAAAATGACATGGACATAAAAAACATGGCATGAACATAAAACCATGACATGGACATAAAGAAAACCATGACATGGACATAAAAAAAAACGACATGGACATAGAAAACATGGCATGGATATTGAAAAAAAAACACCAATGGCATGGACATAAAAATATGGCACGGACATTAAAAAAAACAACATGGCATGGACCGTAAAAAAATGACATGGACATCAGTGCTGAGAAGTCCAGCTGATAGCCAATCACGACGCCACCGTTACAACCATCATTCCCCCGTGAGGATGCCGAGGGTCTGTCAGTATAAACAGCATCCCCACCTTCTGCAAATGCTGCGCAAAGAATTTCTACTCTTCTATCCCTCTCTTTGTTTCTGCCTCGGTTTTAAAAATTTTTTTTTCCTGTCACTTTCTTCTCGTCTTTTTCCTGTCTTCTTGGTCCATTCTCCTGTCCTCTTTCCCCCTAGAAAGACTTAATTAAAAGAGAACAATTTTCTCCAACGCTGGGGTCTGATACGCTGGGACTGACTTGTCAGACGCTAAACGGTAGTGCAACGCATTTTCGTTCATACGATAGTCAACAATAGTTGCTGTCAGACCGTTCGGAGGAGGAGGAGGAGGAGAAGAAGGAGAAGAAGAAGAATGCAAAGAAGAAGAAGAAGAAGAAGAAGAAGAAGAAGAAGAAGAAGAAGAAGAAGAAGAAGAAGAAGAAGAAGAAGAAGAAGAAGAAGAATACTCAAAAGAATTGCGAAGAAGAAGAATTGCGAAGAAGAAGAAGAAGAAGAAGAAGAAGAAGAAGAAGAAGAAGAAAGAAGAAGAAGAAGAAGAAGAAGAAGAAGAAGAAGAAGGAGAAGAAGAATGCAAAGAAGAAAAATGCAAAGAAGAAGAATACTCAGAAGAATTGCGAAGAAGAAGAATTGCGGAGAAGATGAATCAAAAATGCAAACAATTTGCGAGTCAGATAGGAATGCGAAGAGCAAAATTGCAATGAAGCACGATAGACAGTCAAAAAGAGTTTGTCTGAACGATCGGAGAGAGGAGAAGGAGAAGAATGCGAAGAAAGAAGAAGAAGAAGAAGAAGAAGAAGAAGAAGAAGAAGAAGAAGAAGAAGAAGAAGAAAGAAGAAGAAGAAAGAAAATGCAAAGAAGAAGAATACTCAAAAGAATTGCGAAGAAGAAGAATTGCGGAGAAGATGAATTGCGAAGAATTGCAAAAAATTGCGAAGAAGAAGAATTGCGAAGAAGAGAATAGCGAAGAAGAAGAATTGCGAAGAAGAAGAATTGCGAAGAAGAAGAATTGGAAGAAGAAGAAGAAGAAGAAGAAAGAAGAAGAAGAAGAAGAAGAAGAGAAGAAGAAGAAGAAGAGAAGAAGAAGAAGAAGAAGAAACAAAAACAACAACAACAACAACACTACCACCACCACCACCAACAAGAAACAACAACAACAACAACAAAACAACAAGACCATCGTGAGTGTGAGCAGGCGATAACCAGAAGCTGTTGGAGGACGATACTGTCAAAAGGAAGCAAACTCAAGCCCCCCCTTGCACTGCTGTAGTCCATCTTTTGGAGACGGTATATTGGAGACATGAACACTGTCTTCCAGTCGGAAAGAAGAATCCGCACGATAGCAATAAAAGTTTTTTTTTGCGCAGAATACTACTGCAATACTGTTCTTCTAAACAGCAGTAGCAGTAGTAGTAGTAAGAGCTAGCAGCAGAGCTAGCAGCAGCAGCAGCAGCAGCAGCAGCAGCAGCAGCAGCAGTAACAAAAACAACAACATAAACAACAACAAAAGCGCATGAACACGGGGACTTGATGTAAAAAAACAACACATGAGTGATTCCATTATCCTCCAAATGAGAGAATGAAATAAAAAAAAAAAACAAAAGAAAATACACAACAGCACACACACACACACACACACTTACACACACACACACACACACACACACACACACTACACACACACTACACACACACACACACACACACACACACACACACACAACACACACCACACCACCACAACACACACACATTAAAAACCAGCTGTTGCCAGGGGCCCAGGGACACGTGTTAGGAGCACTGCACTCTCCAGTGTCGCCATCATCAGCCACACTTGTTCTCTCCCCTGTCCTGTTCCCTTTGACAACTTTCGTCTGAGCGCTACCAGCCTACACCTTAAATAGCATGTCATATCATATCATGTCATGGCTTGTCATATCATATCATGTCATGGCTTGTCATATCATATCATGTCATGGCTTGTCATATCATATCATGTTATTGCTTGTCATATCATATCATGTCATGGCTTGTCATATATCATGTCATGGCTTATCACATCACATCACATCACATCACATCACATCATATCATATCATATCATATCATATCAATCATATCATATCATATCATATCATATCATATCATATCATATCAATCATATATCATATCACATCATGTCATGTCATGTCATGTCATGTCATGTCATGGTTATGTCATATCATGTCATGGCTTGTCATATCATATAATATATAATATCATATCACATATCATATCATATCATATCATATCATATCAAATCATCTCATCTCATCTCATCTCATCTCATCTCATCTCATCTCATCTCATCTCATATCATATCATATCATACCATACAAACACAATAATTATAACATATGATATGGTCTATTATAATATCAAACAACATCATAATATCGTATTGCGCAATATAATAAATCCTTCGTATGAGACGACAAACAGAGGTCTCTTGCGCGAACGCACGCAAAACATCTTGCGCCATGTTAAAACCAGTTCCGCTTCTTGGAAGAGTAGGCCATTGTGTGCCGGTGGGAACAGATGACAAAATTTACAAACTACACACACACGGGACTGGATGTGAAAAAGCACATGAGCGCTTATTTCATTATCTCCGAGATAGAAGAATAAATATATAAATATGATATAGTATATTGTGATATGACATGATATGATATGGCATGATATGATATGGTATATCACATAATACCAAGCAATACAATATCAGTGTAGTGGATCATTCAGCCAAAGACAACGCACCTGCATAAAAAGTGAGAAGTGGAGGCTGAATCTACGTTTGTGACCAAACTCGCCCCCCCCCCCATTCCTCTAGACCTTAAGTTTTGGCCGGGGTGCTAGTCTTTCGGATGAGACAACATACACACCCATGTCCCGTGTGCAACGCGCATTCAACGCATGTAAAGGAACCCACAGCAATAAGAGTCATGTCTGGAAAAAATATGTAAAAGAAAACTTTTCTTATAGGGAAACAAATACGCATGCAGACAGAAAGTTTAAACCCTGAACATAATTGATGGCGCTGGTCTAGTGCAATACTCTCTTGTGTGCAGAACAGCCCAAATATTGCGCAGAGAAGTCTGCCATGATAGAAATTAGTGTACGACAAAATACAACACAAATACAGTACAATTCTGTACAGTATAGTATAGCACATTACACTACACTACACTACACTACACTAGGCCTACAGTACAGTACAGTACAGTACAGTACAGTACAGTACAGTACAGTACAGTACAGTACAGTACACTACACTACACTACACTACACTACACTACACTACAATACTGTAAAGCACTGTACAGTACATTACACTACATTACAGTACAATACGCTACATTACAGTATACTTCAGTACACCCCACCACACCCCACCACACCCCACAATACCCCACCACACCCCACCCCACCCCACCCCACCC
>CM060317.1:10890031-10892531 GCA_030674155.1 Stramonita haemastoma
TGATATGTTTTAGCAGTGCACATGTGTCATGTGGGTTTTAAAAATTTTTTTTTTATTTTTTGCTTTGCTTTGCTATCTTTGTTTACCCATTATAGGGGTGGTGGCCTGAAAAAATAAATAATGTTCATTGTTATTGGTATTGTTCTTCTCTCCTCTCTCCTTTTTCTCTCTCTCTCTCTCTCTCTTCTCTTCTCTTCCTCTCCTCTCTTTCTCTCCATTGAGTTTTTAACAAGTTTGACATGCAAAGAAATAAAGTTAAGTTCGCTGCTTTAGTCACTATCATTTTGTGTTTGTGTTTACATCGTAATTCTTTGCAACATGCCACCTTTTTATGTTATGTTGATTGATTGATTGATTGATTGATTATATTATTTATTATTTATTTATTTATTATTCTTTTACATCGAGGATAACAGAATAAGCAATCATGAGCTTTTTTCATCCGGTCCCCGTGTGTATGCAGTTTTGTAAATATTGTCATCTGTTCCCACCGGCACACGATGGCCTACTCTTACGAAAAGCGGAACAGGATTTAACGTGTGCGCAAGATGTTCTGCGTGCGTTCGCACACGGGGCCTCGGTTTAAAGTCTCATCCGAAGGACTTTTTGGGGAGAGTGGAGTCAGCACTGATGTTAACTTCAGGAGAAAAATCTCCTCGACCGGACTCGAACCCGGGTCTTCAAATTGCCAGCGCAATGTTCTGACCACTAGGCCATCCGTCC
The DNA here is from genome assembly GCA_030674155.1 of Stramonita haemastoma. Lineage (NCBI taxonomy): Eukaryota > Metazoa > Mollusca > Gastropoda > Neogastropoda > Muricidae > Stramonita > Stramonita haemastoma. Next base: position 10,890,755 of record CM060317.1, read on the forward strand.
CCCGAGAGAGAGAGAGAGAGAGAGAGAGAGAGAGAGAGAGAGAGAGAGAGAGAGAGAGAGAGAGGAGAGAGAGAGAGAGAGAGAGAGAAGAGAGAGAGAGAGGAGGCTTTGACGCTTTTTTTTTTTTTTTTTTACGCTTTAACAGTTTATTGTCATTGCCCAACTGGGCCTTTTGACAAGGGAGGTGACACAAATACTTTTATGTGAAACGGTCAACAAAACGTGAAATATGTTAACAGTAATATCAAGTTTGGCAAAAATAAAGGATCCATTCATTTATAATCAACTAACATTAACATTGGCGTCTATAGAGTTACGAATCACCTGGTACATACAAAGAAAAGAAAAGAAAAATCAAACTGAGATGCAAAAACAATTTTCGATTCGACCATCCATTCAAATCACATGTGATATCAACCTTTCTGAAACTGCCTTTCTTGAGAATACATTCTCTTTACAGTGGCTAGATCATTGCATACTAAATCAATTGTTGCTGACATGGCTTTGTCTTAATTTTTGTGCCTCTGCAAAAAAACTTAGCTGCAGATTTAATTACATGTTCATTTTCAGACGACAAAACAGAAACAATGTCTTGAATTTCTGCTGTTTGTAGCCTTGGAAAATTATGTGTATTACGTATAGTTTCCTATGCCTTAGTCTACCCACTCGTGCCTTTGGATTTTCTGACACTTGACAATTGTTTCGACAGCTGGGGAATCTGACATCGATATTTCTAGATGCGCTACCGATCATCATCATCATCATCATCATCATCCATCATCAATCATCATCTCATCATCATCATCATCATCACCACACCACCATCATCATCATCCACTACCGATCGTCGTCGTCGCCTTCGTCGTCGTCATCATCGTCACCACCACCACCACCACCATCATCATCATCATCATGCGCTACCGATCGACCCTGAGGAGGCGACAGAACGCATCTGGGTATAGTGGTCTAGTTGGTAACTTGCCTGCCTAGAAAGCGAAAAGTCCGGGTCGGAGTATGCGGTGGTTCGAATCCCCTTTGGGCCCAAAACTTTCCCCCATCCATTAAACTCTGAGTGGTGGTCTGGGCGCTAGTCTTTCGGATGAGACGATAAACTGAGACTCAGTGTGTTACACATAAATTTTTAGCACACTAAAGAACCCACGGCAACAAGGGGGTTGTCCCTGGCAAAATTCTGAAGAAAAAAAGCCACTCTGATAGGTTAACAAATACAGTTTCAGACAGGAAAAAGAAAAAAAAGGGGTAGGCGCTGCACTTGTGGCGACATGCTCTCCCCGGGGAGAACAGTCCAAATTTCACGCAGAGGAATCTGCTGTGACATAAAGTGGCATAAAAAAAAATGAGCGGTTGAAAATATCAGAACATAATGTCACAGACGATAACTCAGTCTCCCCCCTCACCCCCCCAAAAAAAAAAAAAAAAAAAAAAGTAGCATGGCTGCCTATGATTATGGCGAGGCACTTGAAAACAGTCACACACGGAAACTTCTCATCCAGTGTGCAATTTCAAGCTCACAGTGATTTTTAGGTGGTATGAGTTAGACAGAGCACAGGTGATGACCCCCCCCCCCCCAGAGCGTTAACATGCGGAACGCCTAACACCAACAACAACCACAGCAACGTGACTTGCACCATTAGGGTGTGACCACATGGTCTGACACGTCGACTTTCAAAGCAAAACCTGTTCTGTATCAGCGTTACGTGACCAAGAGATAATTGCCTTGCCAGGTTCGGACGTGTCTTAGAATGACGTGCGTAGC
>CM060317.1:10897531-10905031 GCA_030674155.1 Stramonita haemastoma
TGGCAATGCAATGTAGGCCTAGCATGCTGGTGGTCTGCCTCTTTTCTTCTGCTCTCAGCCTTACCATGGAGAACTTGGTAGTCTCCGTCAGTCTCGGAAGACTATGGAGTTGCGCTCTAGGCTCTAGAGTGCAAAGCCTGGGTAAGTACGTATGGAGGGCAAGCTGTTACCCATGCAGCAGACCCCCCCTCTCTCTCTCCACGTCGCTGGAATGGTCCTTTGGAAAGGCAATCGCCGATAGGAATGGTTCCAGTGCCGTCCCAGGAGCCACCAGAACGTTGCCATTGTATACAGCCCCGAACCGCCCTGGGGATTCCAACTCTCCGATTTTTTTTCTCAAGGATGGTGTCTAAACACAACACTTTATACATGCTGGGGTTTTTTGTTTGTGTTTGTTTGTTTGTTTGTTTGTTTTACTTTGTTGTCATCTGCTCCTAGCCAACTAGAGAACTAGCGTCATCAGATTTGTATACGTCTTTGTGTTTCGTTTTATTGTTAAGCAACAACAACAACAACAAAAACAACGAATAACTGGTTTAGAATAACACACTCTGCCTTGTTCAGTGCATGCGGCGACTGGTGAGGAAACAGCAGGAGGTTTTGCAGGCTCTCTGTTCGGACAATGAATTATGCATGGTTTTACCTGTCAGCTAGAGATACACTAGGCTTGTGAACTGCCCTCTCCCCCTCCTCCCTGTACGTACGTGCTTTGTTTTGTGTTGTGTTGTGTGTGTTTTGTGTTGTGTTTGTGGTGTGTTGTGTATGTATGTGTGTTTTGTGGTGTGTTGTGTGTGTATGCTTTTGTTGTTGTTGTTGTGTGTGTGTGTGTGTGTGTGTGTGTGTGTGCGTGCGCGCACAAGCGCTTGCTCGCACGTATATTACATGTGTATGTGCATGTTTGTGTTTGCGAACGTGTAGCCTATAATTAGGTGTACACATCTGATTACAAAAAGCTGAATGCTAGCGTATGTTTGTGCACAGGTGTTTCCAGGCGTATGCTTATGCAGCTGCATACATGTGAATCCTGTGTGTGTCAAAATGTGTGTGTGTGTATGTGTGTGTGTGTGTTTGTTTGTATTGTATTGTGGAGTGTGTATGTGTGTGTGCCTGTGTGTGAGTGCACAGTGCGTGTTAGTGTTGTGGTGTGTAATATGTGCATGTGTTTGGGATGTGCGGTTATATATATATATATATATATATATATATATATATTATTATATATACACACGGTGAATTCAACAGGTGAGTGCAACATGCTGTGCTACCTGTGGTGTGTAAAGTATCTTTTGAATGTGGTGGTACTGGTGTCAATATTGGACGTTAATTGGTTCGCTGACTGCCCTACTTGTGAACGCTGCCTCGTGTCTGCTTGTAATGCTTAATGTATGTATCTTCAGTTTAACATCTCTACACATTTAGTGATTTTAGACCCCAAAAAATCTTGTCAAGAAAGAGTTAACAATAAACTGAAAAATGTCATTTAGCAGTGCTGAAATGAAAACTAATCCTAATACTACAAGAACTGGATTATTGGACTTCTTTTCAACGCTAACACAATGCCCAACAGTAACGAAGGTTCAGACAAATCTGATCCAATGACAAACTAGTACAGCAGGTAATGCTAGGTTGTAATGCTTGTAACCTACTTAGTGCTTTTGGAACAGAGACGAATTTAGATGGTGTTTTCTCCCCCGTCTCTTTATCCTCAATTTAAAAAAAAATCATTTATTCCTTTGTGTACTGGTTCTTTCATGTTGTTCCCCCCCCCCTCCCCTGTCTTTCTAAATATTGTTCTATATTTGTTAAATTTCCATTACAAAATGTCGAAGTGTATTGATTTTTAAAGAGGGCGTTTAAACTGATAATATGTTTTATCACTGGTATTTTTAAAAATCTACTTCTCGTTCCCTCCTCCGATCTGCTGCAGATACCCTGCGCTTACAAATACCTAGATTCAATCAATCCACCATTGGCCGTTGCTCTTTCTCTGTTTCTGGTCCAGTGATCTGGTATTCTATGACACATTTAAATCCAGCCTTAAGACACACTTATTTCAAAGCTAAGACTTTCCTATCCTGTTTCATCTTCTGCCCCTGCTCTCAACAGCCAAATATCCACCACCCTGCCAAAGTGTTTAACCTCTCTCTCTCTCTCTCTCTCTCTCTCTCTCTCTCTATGTTTTTGTGTGTGTGTGTGTGTGTGTGTGTGTGTGTGTGTGTGTGTGTGTGTGTGTGTGTGTGTGTGTGTGTGTATTGACGTTGGTTAAAAATCTAAATTGTTGTTGGCTGCATGTGCAGGAATTGGTTGAATGCAAGCTCTTTGATTTGTTTTTGCAAGATATAGTGCTATATAAATTCCATTTATTATTATTATTTATTATTATTATTATTTATTATTATTATTATTATTATTATTATTATTATATTTTTTTAAAATCTACTTTTACAGTTTGAACAACTTGATGTCTACCAGCTTTCCTAATGTAAAAATTGACACTTTCATTGCTGTTAAGCACACTTTAAGCTTTCAGCCTCTTGTGCTGTATTCTAATTGTGTATATAAACTATTCATTTGAATAAAGTATTGATTAAACTAAGTGTGTTTTTTTTGCCATTAACTGGACAGAAAGAACTGGTCCTAAGGTTTGGAAATCTCCAAGTTGGAATGTTCCGTGCTGTGTTCAGTATAAGAAAGGCATGGGTTAAAACATGTGTAACCCCCCTCACAAAAACGTATTTTTGTGTTTGGTGTTACTAAGCTTAAGTTCAGTAACTCCCTTGTAGAGTTGAGTGATCGCCCCTTAAAAAAAGTGCCTATCGGGATACTTCTGTTTTTTAAATCTCACTTCTTGCCTGGGGCCAGTGAGGGAAAGACGCGTGACAGAGACCCCTCCTCGCTGAGTCTAGATGTTCCCCATTAAGGTTTGATTCCATTTTGTTAATTTTGTTTTTGATCAAACTATCTGTTTAAGCAAATTTCAGCTTAATTCAGAATAGTTTTGGAAGGTTCATGAAATCTATATGTTTGATTTAATTTCACAGGCTTTCAACTGTGAATTAACAGTGAACCATAAGTGATCGCTTGAACAAAGGAAGCGTGGGGTAAATTTTGGCACCATCATGGTCTTTGTTGTAAGATTAATTTTTGGTAGGATATTGTTCAGCTATTAAAATGCTGGAAATATTCTAGTGTGACTTTACACTACAAATATATGGGTGTGAAGGACTACTTAATTTTTGTAATGATTTTATCACTACGAATTCTGACGTATTTGTGATATATCATTTAGAAAACTCTAACAGTTGAAATGTTAGTGGGGGCATTAATTTAATTTGAGAGGCTTTTAGCCTGTGAACTAACAGTGAGACCTAGTGGTTGTTTTGAACAAAGAAAGTATGTGGTAAATTTTAACACAGTCATGGTCTTTGTTGTAAACTTAATTTTTGGTAGAATATTGTTCAGCTATTATTAAAATGCTGGAAATATTCTAGTGTGGCTTTACACTACAAATATATGGGTGTGAAGGCCTACTTGATTTTTAAAATGATTTCATTCACTAAGAATTCTGATTTATTTGTAATAAATCATTTAGCAATTCTAAAACAGGTGAAATGGCATTGGAATGTCATTGTGGACATCTATTTAAAATAAATTAGTCCTTCTTATTAATGTTGGCACAGTTTCATAGGATGGACCATCATCTGTCCTAAAGTAAATGAGACATGTTGGGATGCTTGCACAGTTTCATAGGATGGACCATCATCTGTCCTAAAGTAAATGAAACGTGTGTAATGACTAACTACTAAAATTATGTGATAATTTTGGTGGTGATGTTAGATTGTTTTGAGAATATTTAATTCTCATGAGAATGGCAAACTGGATAGGGTGAAAGTGCCTTTTGGTAACTGAGCTTAGTGTTGTAAACTAGCTCAGTGATTGATTGGTTTTGTGGTGATGTTTTTTACATTGTATGTTCTTTTTATTACAGGAACATCGTTTTTCCCCTGTCACCTTCTCCTCACACCATCGTTAAATCTCCATCCCTACTTATGGTTGTCTTTATTAATGGTTTTGATCGGAGACTGATCTTGTTCAATTTGGTTTGAAAAACTAGGACAGATTATTTTTTTGTTGTTTTTAATTGTACTTGTAGTACAATTAGTCATTGGTGTTTTGTGTTATGTTGGTAGTGTTGTAGGTTGTGTTGTGGAATATATGTGGTAAACCCAATTTGCTCGGTCTGGAGTCGCATTGAATGAATGGTGTTATTCGTCATGTTCAGTGTGTTCAGTGTGGCTGCTGAGTGAGTTGAGGTTAATTAATTTCACTTCACATACTTTCCTACCTCTTCTGTATTTCTTTTCCCCTATTTTTTCTACTATCCTCTTTCTATCCCCCCTTTATCACTCCCCGGCCCATAAGTAGCTGAGCCCTACTCTTCTTTAGGGTTACTAAAGAAACTAGGAATTATTCTAGGACTCTAAGATTTCCGGTACCGAATTAGGCTGAACGGAATTAGAGTGGCGACTTAGATAATTCCCGTGTAGGACCCGCTACACATGTAATGGGTCATTCTGAGCATTAACCTGTCTTAGTCCAGACTATGAAGACTGGTGATTGAGAGAATGAATGAATGAATGAATGAATGAATAATCTTCATTTTTCAAGGGTTACAGAGTAAGTATTACATACTTTTTTTCATCGGGCCCTTGCCCTGATCAGGGAATAAAGCTAAGAACCCCCCCCCCCCCACCCCTACAAACCAGTGTGACCAGCATAAGTTCAACATATATATATATTATTTATTTATTTTATTTTATTCTATTTCACTCTCTCTCTCTCTCTCTCTCTCTCTCTCCTCTCTCTCTCTCTCTCTCTCTCTCTCTCTCTCTCTCTCTCTTCTCTTCTTTTATATATATTATATATATATAGAGAGAGAGAGAGAGAGAGAGAGAGAGAGAGAGAGAGAGAGAGAGAGAGAGAGAGAGAAAACACGAATTTTAATTGTCAAAGGCTAACAGCCACATACAATAGGGGTGAACATAAGCCGACTACATAACATGCAAATAAATGAGTACAGATAACGATCAATTAAGTTTAAGCACAATTTCAAAGATATCACATTAGAAATTTCAAAACTCCTCTGCTTTCATGCACATACACACACTCAAACACATACAGAAAAACATGTACAAACTCACACACACACATATACATACACACACACGTGCCCGCACACGCACACATACACACACGCACATGCAAACACCCCTGTGCGCACACGCGCACACGCCCACGCACGCACGCTCGCATGCACACACACACACACACACACACACACACACACACACACACCACACACACACACACACACACACACACACACACACTCTACAGGTTGTTAATCAGAGAAAGAAAAACAAACATATCAAAAGTCAGTTTACAACGAATCAGGACCAAGCTAATAACATTATTGTTGTGAATTGTTTAGTTGTTTCCCCGCGATCTTAATACAAACAATAGATAAATTTACAAGAATTAATATCCATATTCCTGTATGCCTGTGAATCGTGGACACTGACTGCTGTTTTGGAGAGAAGAGTATAAGCGGTAGAGATGAGATGCTTCAGGAGACTCCTTGGCATCTCCTACAGATACCACATAAGCAACAAAGAAGTGCACAACTGAATCCAGCAAACCATTGGTCCCTACGAAAATCTTCTATCAATCATAAAGAAGCTTAAACTTAAATGGTACGGGCATGTCACAAGATCAAAAGGACTAGCAAAAACAATACTGCATTGCACTGTCCAAAGAGGAAGACCAAGGAAGAGATGGGAAGACAACATCAGCGAATGGACAGGCCTAGAACTCAACCACATTTTGAGAAAGGCAGAACAGAGAGAGGAATGGAGGGAACTAGTTGTCAAGCCTTCAGGGGGTACCCCCACAGCCACCAGACTAAGGGATATATAGATAGAATTAAAGACGACATGATGATGTCGGCTGCTGAATATCTTTTCCAGCTGGATATTATGTAGAATGTTTTCAGCCATACTGAGATGTTTCTGATGATACCTTTATATACAGGACAGAAAAAAACACCACATGCTCTTCATCTTCTAACACGTTTTTACAGACTGGACAGTTTCTTTTCTCAGCCACAGACGTATATCTAAAATCATGACAACTAATTTCTGACACTCGAAAACGTGCCAATGCTACTCTATAGAGTTTTGAAGGTAATTAGTTCAATATATACCTTTCTCTCTCCAGACAACATTTATCCTCACTATACAGACTACAATCATATTTACTTTCAAAACACGAAAACCACTCTTGACAGAAAACATCTTAATCTCTTTTTAAATTCGTTAATGAACACTTTTTCATTGCTGACACTGCCAAAGGTCCAAACATACCAGAAACCATGTAGGCACAACAGATTACAGTTGTGTGTTATTCAATTTGTACGGCCATGATTATGAAGTTCTAACAGCATGTTGTAAGCACACTTAGAATACTTTGTGTGTGCTGTTTCAAAAGCTTGAAGGAGAGGGAGAGAAAGAGAGAGAGAGAGAGAGAGAGAGAGAGAGAGAGAGAGGAGAGAGAGAGAGAGAGAGAGAGAGAGAGAGAGAGAGAGAGAGAGAAAACTTGAAAGATTTCTAAAGATTTGTCCATGAAAAAGGCTATTGGCTCATACATGAAGGGGTTTACCGAACTGCTTAGTTGAACAACACATATAACAATACATACAGCAACAAAACATCGCAGTGGGAGGCCATTCCATGCCATGATTTGTAATGTACATCCAAACAGGAAACACTTTACTGTCCAGATGTGTTACCGCATTCCCAGCCTTTGGTTGGTGGAGTCTTTGTCACCTAGCCCAGATAAAATTTAAGTAGGTCACTAAGTGTTGCTAAATCCCTTGAAGCACAGGATAGGGTATCCCTGTGTAGTGTGTTCTGGATTCGCTTCCCATTCTGCAAACTGATCTGTTTGACACATTCCTCTTTTAACATGTTTTTCTCTTGCTGTTTGACAAACCAGTACACACATACTGGCTCAGTATCTGTTGGCATGCATACTGGATCACAATGTCGTCAGACTTACACGTCACAATATCTTCACAATATCTTCACCATCTGAGCGATGTAGGACAAATTTTCTTAAGTGTGTATTTCTTTGGCTGTCTCTCAGTCTTTTCTGTTCTGATCTATCAGTTAGAGTAGCTACATACTGTTTGACATTTCCTGTGTGGAATGCACCAACAATATTATCATAGTTCACCTCAGGCTGCAAAACACACATATCAGTACAGTCACTACAATCAGACACACAGGGGGGTTCTAAATCAACAGATGAAGGCAACTTTACTGATGTTTTTGTGTTGGTGTCTTGTGTGTGTACTGTTGGTAGGTCTACTCTATGCATATCTGCACATGCTGCATTCTGCTGTTCTACACCACTGTCAGGCGGACTCCAGGCACTGAAGAC
>CM060317.1:10910031-10962531 GCA_030674155.1 Stramonita haemastoma
GTGTGTGTGTGTGTGTGTGTGTGTTTCTTCAAAGTCAGTAATCAAACTTCTCATCACACAACACCTTAAATGAATTTGAACACACAATCATCAGAACACACACAGACAACAATCCATACACCAGTACTAGACATAACAACACACACACACACACACACACACACACGAGCGCGCACACAAACACACACACATACACACTCCATCCCCCCCCTCCACATACTCCACCCCCACATACACACACAAGCACCAATTACACACACACATACACACACATCCATACCCCCCCCCCCCCCACACACAACAAGCACCAATTACACACACACACACACACACACACACACACACACACACACACACACACACACACACACACACACACACACACACACACACAAACATCCCTCCACGCCAACCCAACTCCCTTCTACCTCCTTCCACCTTGTTCCCCCTCCCCCACCTTTCCCCACACCTCTGTTAATTGATCCTGGTCTTTGCTGTGTTCAGGTTGCCGATCTTGTGACAGGAGGTCGGAAGCGTGACTGACACAGTGACACTCTGACACCTGAAAAACCTGACACACGGGCACCCTGACACACGGGCACCCTGACACACGGGCACCCTGACACACACCCACACCACCTTCACTGCAGTCACCATGGCGGGGGTGGAACTCAGGCAGGTGAAGAGACTGACAGCTGAGGGGGCCGGGGGGAAATCCTCCCCTCATCTCTCTCCTCCCCATGAGGCTGGCAACCACGTGGTGGGTGTAAGTATCTTTTTTATTTTTTATTTTGTTTATCATTATTTTCTTAGTTCATCAATCTATGTATCTATTATGTATCTATCTATGTATCTATCTATGTATCTATCTATTTATCTATTATTTATTTATTTATTTTTTATCTATCTATTATCTATCTATCTATCTATCTATCTATCTATCTATATCTATCTATCTATCTATCTATCTATCTATCTATCAGTCTGTCTGCTCATGGGAAACTTACAGTGACTCTTTAGGAAGTGACCATTTACCAATTATCATAACAGTGTATGGAAGGTTAGCGCATAATGAAAAAGTCAAAGATATGAATTCCAAAATATAGTTACAATAAAGCAAACTGGGATCAAAAGTGTATGACACTAGCTGTATAGAAAATGATGACATAGAACTGTTTTATGATAGATTTACAAAAACCGGTTTAAAACCAGCAGATTGTTCCATTCCTAGATGCTCATCTGTATATCTGAAAAAACGTGTAGGGAACGTATGGCGGAATAAAACATGGGAAAACGCTGTTGATACGAAAAAAAAAATGCAGTCAAAACTTATTTACGAAACAAATCACGAGCTAATCATATTTTGCTACAATTAGCAATAAAATAATATGTGATAAAATTATTGAACAAACGAAGCGCGAGTTCTGGTCTAACTTTTGTACACACGAAATTTCTACAAAGGATTGAAGAACTGAAACAAAACTGGCAGTTGATAGTTTTTTGTCGGAAGTCATAGTTCTATGGTGGGGTTTTTGTTGTTGTTTGCTGTTGTTCTTTGTTGGGTTTTTCGCCCTTGGCTCCGAAGTTCACCAATGGTAAAACTTTTCCGCGTACGACCGAGTCCCCCCCCCCCCATCCCCATCCCCCACCCCTCGCTCCGCCACGATTTACGATAACCGCACTCAGATTTCGAGTTCTAAGATAGATCTCTGCATGATGGTATGCCCACAGGTGTCGTGTTTACACACCATCCCTGATGGAAAAAAAAGGGTAGGCGCTGCACTTGTGGCGACGCGCTCTCCCCAGGGAGAGCAGCTCGAATTTCACGCAGAGAAATCTGCTGTGACAAAGTGGTATAAAATAAAAATAAATAAAATAAAATAAAATAAATTATCAAGTTTGAATACATTTCATGTTTTTTTGTTTCTGTCATAAAATCAGATCTCTCCTGACAAAAACTACGACGACGGCTTCAACCACAGCCCTTCACACGTGGTGTCTACCTCGCCAACATCATCATCGCCATCATCGCCACCAACAACAGCCTGGATCACCTCAGAGCCACCAGCATCAGCAACCTCCTCCTCCAAGGAGCTCAACGGGTGTGCCCGAAGCATCAACAGCGTGCAGCAAGCCGTGGTGACCTTTTTCCGCAGACACCAGACTGTTCTACGCCGCGCTGTGCTGATCGTGTTGGCCCTGCTCTACCTGGCTTACTTCGCCTACGCCCTGAGCTACAGGTTCGGGGACGAGGGGTCCATCCGTCTGCTGGTGGGCACAATCCTGGCCGTGGTGCTGATCGTGATCCACCTCACCTGGGACACTGTTATGGCTCGCATCAAGGGGCTTGCGGTGTTTCGCCTCTCCCCTGCTAAAGCTTTCACGGTGCGCAGAATCATCGATGGTAAGTTTGGGCCCAAAACTCCCCCCCCCCCATCCATTAGACCCTGAGTGGTGGTCTGGGCGCTAGTCTTTGGGATGAGACAATAAACCGAGGTCCCGTGTGTTATACATCACTATTTTTAGCGCACGTAAAAGAACCCCACAGCAACAAGGGGGTTGACCCTGGCAAAATTCTGTAGAGAAAAGTCACTCTGATAAGGAAACAAAATACAGTTGCATACAGGAAAAAGGAAAAAAAAAAAGGGTAGGCGCTGCACTTGTGGCGACGCGCTCTCCCCGGGGAGAGCAGCACGAATTTCACGCAGAGAAATCTGCTGCCGAAAGTCGGTTTAAGTTAAAGGTGTCCCATAACCTTATGTAGTCGAAGGGGAGCGAGGTGTCAGAGACCTCAGCTTCTCTAGGGGCCAGCATGTTGAGGGCGGCGCCCATCTCCTCTCTCTCACTGCATTACCTTCCCTGACCCTAAAGAGGGCAGGTACCCATTTACAGCTGGGTGAACTGGGGGGACTGTACTGAAACCAAGGCGCGCAAACGGTCACCCACCCACTTGGTAACCACGCTCGATGCTGCTTAACTGTAGCTTGGGGAAAACGAGCACTCTGACCGCTGAGCTATCCCGTCCTCTGAAGTCGGTATGTGGCTACCTAAATGATGGCGGTGGGGTGGGGAGTAAGGGTGGGGGAAACAGTCGCATACGCAACACTCTCTCATCATTGAAGAGTCATACTCGTTAACTTCTCATTTTAGCATGTACTTTCAATCTCGCAGTGATTTCAAGATGGGATGAGTGATTCAGAAGTGCACATCGAATTATTGTTCTGGGTGACTCCTGGGATGTTAAGCTGAGGAACGCTCCATACTTAAACTACAACATTCTTGCTTGCTGCAATTCTATTTCGGAAACAGCGGGATGACTTGTATATACTGTACTGTCTTGTAGGCCTTGAATCTGGCAGACACATCAACTGATGGCCCATATCATGTACATTACTCATTAGTTATTAAGCAATACCAAAAAAAGAAAATTAAGCCGACGTAGAGGACGCACAACAACCCCCCCCCCCCCCCCCATTGAACAAAAAAGAAAAACCAAAAAGAAAAGAAAATCAATTAAAAACCCAACTCTGTTCTTCATTCACCTGTAACCTCTGTTATTGTTAAATGACAATGCAGTATACAAAACGTGCCTGTTTGTTTGTCAGCGATTATGAAATGTTCAGTGACGGTGTGTGTGTGTGTGTGCGCGCGTGTGTGCGTGCGTGTGCATGTGTGCATACGTGCGCGCGCGTGTGTGTGTGTGTTGAAAATAAACATTCAGCGATCTGTTTACGATACAGCCATTGACAGAATCATTCACTATGATCATTGTGTCGACTCACTTTGACAGTCGTGTACACGTTCCTATTGCGTGCACACCGTCATTATTTCTTCACTACGTCGTTTTCTATGATTGTGGTCTATGTAGGTAGGCCTGTCCGCGCCAATTATTCGTACATTTTCAATGCAAGTGAGAGAGAAGAAGGTTTGTTTTATGTGTGTACACATTTTAACTGACGCTCCCGCCCACATTTCCCACTTCCTTTTTGCTATGCATACATGCAGGCGTGTATGGGCACGCGTGTATGTGTTCACAGACACATTCATACATACACGCACACATAGACACACGCACACATACCCACACACATCCCCATCCCCACCCCCCACACACTGTCTGTCTGTCTGTTTCTCTGTCTCTGTCTGTCTGTCTCTCTCTGTCTCTGTCTGTTTCTCTGTCTGTCTGTTTCTCTGTCTCTGTCTGTCTGTTTCTCTGTCTCTGTCTGTCTGTTTCTGTCTGTCTTTTCTCTGTCTCTGTTTGTCTGTTTCTCTGTCTCTGTCTGTCTGTTTCTCTGTCTCTGTCTGTTTCTCTGTCTCTGTCTGTCTGTTTCTCTGTCTCTGTCTGTCTCTCTTTCTCTGTCACTCTCACTCTGTCTGTCTCTCACTGTCTGTCTGTCTGTCTCTTCGTCTCTTCTGCTCTCTGTTCTCTCGTCTCTCTCTCTCTCTCTCTCTCTCTCTCTCTCTCTCTCTCTCTCTCTCTCTCTCTCTCCAAATCAACTATACTGTGAGCTAGGTCATGTCAACAGCATTTTGCAGTACAATATGCAGCTGTTATTCAGTCTTTTGCGGGATATGCAAATTAGTGTGTTGCCGGATATCAATTTCAGAACAAGTTCATTCCCGCCCGTGTTTATCGTAACATTACCCTTTTATTTTTGCCATTTTTCATTTTTTTTCTTTCTTGTTTTGACATTTATCGTTTACCATCATGATAACAAAACTTGTAGCTGTATATCAAAACCATGACTTAACAAAATATAACGAATTACGATAGTAATAACAAAAAGTCATATCAGTTTTCTGTCCGACAGTGAAATTAGTAAACTGCGCTTAATAGTACAAACAGTACTACAGCATTTCATCGTGCTCACTTATTTTGTTTGTCGAAAGACGTAGTTAGTAGACTTGGATATCTTTCATAGTCAGTGTTTACTCTCTCTCTCTCTCTCTCTCTCTCTCTCTCTCTCTTATACTCGATATAAAAGAATAATCAAATCTCTCTCTCTCTCTCTCTCTCTCTCTCTCTCTCTCTCTCTCTCTCTCTCTCTTCTCTCTCTCTTTTAATGTATATTTTTGTACGTTAGCATGTTTTATATCCTTTTTAGTTTTTTTTCCTGTAATCTGGGGGATGGTAAATTAAGCAGAATATTGCTGGCGTCTTCAGCTCGGCCATGTTTATTAGCCTTAAGGAAAGAAATGCCATTAGTATTGTGTCATTCAATTTTTTCAGATGGATAGTTGTTAGATATTTGAAAGTATTAGAAGCCTCTGTAACTGAATGGGGTGACAGCCCTGGTATTGCTTTCATGGTGGCTAGGACTATAATAAACAGTGTGGTAAGGTATGGTGAATCTGTTTTCGTGTGCCTGATCTATATTTTTTATTTTTAGTTCCGCGGCTAGAGCTCTCAGGTTCGTTCACAAGTAGTGAGATTTTTCCATTGCGACCTGTATTTGCCCACCATGAAGGTAGCCACTTTCCGACTTTTGGTATGTTCGCGTTTCCATAACCCACAGAAAGGGAATAAGGGCACTGGCAGGACTGCACATGAAGTCGACCTGGGAGATCATAAAAAGCAAAATCCACACCACCCTTAAGTCACCAGACGCCGTCACTGAAATTCAAACCCACGACTTCATGTCGCCACAGGATTGAAGTGGAACAGTCTGTAAAATATAGAACACTATCCCTACATGAAGGGAGAGAACCCCTCTTTCCCAGTACACAATGCACTGTGCAGATTGATATGCTACCGTAACCCAGCCGTGGTGACACGGAGGGAAGGGTTAGTGGAGGGTTGGTTACCCTATAGCGGGTTACCCGAGGGGAAAATGGGGTTAATTAACCACTCAAAGTAAAATTATTTTCACCAGATAGGACATTGAATACCAATGCATTTCGTTTTCTTTCATCAAACTAGATGTGTGATCCCTAGGTTGATAATAATGATGATAATAATAACAATAATAACGATAATGACAATAATGATAATATCAATAATAATAATAATAATAATAATAATAATAATAAAAAAAAAAAAAATAAGAATAAGAATAATAAGAATAAGAATAAGAATAACGATAATGATAATAATAATCTACTACGACTCTCCTCCTCCTCCTCTCTCTATTTTGTTCGTTGGTTCGTTCGTTCGTTCGTGTGTGTGTGTGTGTGTGTGTGTGTGTGTGTGTGTGTGTGTGTGTGTGTGTGTGTGTTCAAATTCATTTAACCTCTATTCACAAATTGTGAAATTAGACTGAAGGGAGGGGGGGGGGGGAGAGAAGGTGAGTGTATGAGTGTCAGGAAAAGAGGGTGTAGTTGGCAATGTATGGGATAAAGAATTTCGGGGGGGGGGGGGGTCAACACTTGCTAAGTAAATTAAAAAAAAAAAAATTAAAAAAAACAACCCCCCCCCAACCTTTTTGTTACTAACCTATTGAACTACCGTCAACAAAAAACGGGAAATGCAGTTCTAACAATCTCTAACAAAATCAGTAATTCCAATGAAAAATATAACTAAATAGTTACTTAATTTCACATTAGAAAACACAAAATACCCCTCCCAGAAAAAGAACGGGAACCACCAACAACTGTGAAAAATCTGCTAAAATCAGCAACATCTCCAAGAACTCACCCCCAAAACCAAACAAACTGAACAACAATAGGAATACAAATACCGAGTACAGGAAAAATACTGCACCCCCAAAAAAACAACAACAACAACAACCAAAAACAAAAAAACCCCTTACAAACATGAACAATTTATATATATATATATATATATATATATATATATATATATATATATATATATATATATATATATATATATATATGTAGAGGGTCCTACACGGGAATTATCTAAGTCGCCACTCTAATTCCCGTTCCGTCTAATTCGGTACTGGAAATTTAGAGTCCTAGACTAATTCCTGGTTTCTTTAGTAACCCTAAAGAAGAGTAGGGCTCAGCTACTTATGGGCCGAAGAGTGATAAAGGGGGGATAGAAAAGAGGATAGTCGAAAAATAGGGGAAAAGAAATATAGAAGAGGTAGGAAAGTAGGTGAAGTGAAATTAATTAACCACAACTCACTCAGCAGCCACACTGAATACACTGAACGTGACGAATAACACCATTCATTCAATGCGACTCCAGACCGAGCAAATTGGGTTTACCACATATATTCCACAACACAACCTACAACACTACCACATTACACAAAACACCAATGACTAATTGTACTACAAGTACAATTAAAAAACACAAAATATATATTCTGTTCAGTCCTATACCAAATCAAGAACAAAATCAGTGATCAATCTCAGATCAGGGCCATTAATAAAGACAACAATAAGGGTGGAGATTTAACATGGGGCAAAGCAGGTGTGACAGGGGAAAAAAACGATGTTCCTGTAATCAAAAGAACATACAATGTAAAAAACATCACCTCTAAAATTATTACATAGTTTTAGTAGTTAGTTTTACACATGTTTCATTTACTTTAGGACAGATGATGGTCCATCCTATGAAACTGTGCAAGCATCCCAACATGTTTCATTTACTTTAGGACAGATGATGGTCCATCCTATGAAACTGTGCAAGCATCCCAACATGTCTCATTTACTTTAGGACAGATGATGGTCCATCCTACGAAACTGTGCAAGCATCCCAACATGTCTCATTTACTTTAGGACAGATGATGGTCCATCCTATGAAACTGTGCAAGCATCCCAACATTAGTAAGAAGGACTAACTTATTTTAAATAAATGTCCACAATGACATTCCAATGCCATTACACCTGTTTTAAAATTACTAAGTGATTTATCACAAATAAATCACAATTCTAATTTTAAAATCATTACTACATGATTTTAATAACTTGTCTCACAACATGTCTCATTACTTTAGGACAGAAGATGGTCCATCCTATGAAACTGTGCAAACATTAATAAAAAGGACTAATTTATTTTAAATAAATGTCCACAATGACATTCCAATGCCATTCCACCTGTTTTAGAATTGCTACATGATTTATTATAAATAAATCACCATTCTTAACAAATAAAATTCTTTTGAAAATCAAATAGGCTTTCACACCCATATATTTGTAGTGTAAAGCCACACTAGAATATTTCCAGCATTTTAATAATAGCTGAACAATATTCTACCACAAATTAAACATACAACAAAAACCATGACTGTGTCAACATTTACATGCTTTGTTCAAAACAACCAATAGGTCTCACTGTTAATTCACAGGCTAAAAGCCTCTCAATTTAAATTAATGCCCCCACTAACATTTCAACTGTTTGAATTTCCTAAATGATATATCACAAATACGTCAGAATTCGTAGTGATAAACATTTGTAGTGTAAAGTCATACTAGAATATTTCCAGCATTTTAATAACTGAACAATATCCTACCAAAAATTAATCTTACAACAAGGACCATGACGCGCCAAAAATTACCCCACGCTTCCTTTGTTCGAAGCGATCACTTATATTCACTGTTAATTCACAGGTTGAAAGCCTGTGAAATTAAATCAAACATATAGTTTTCCTGAACCTTCCACAACTAATCTGAATTAAGCTAAAATTGGCGTAAACAGATCGTATGACCAAAAACGAAATTAACGAAATAAACCAACCTTAATGGGGAACATCTAGACTCAGCGAGAAGCCAGTCTCTGTCATGTGTCCTTCCCTCACTAGCCCCAGGCAGGAAGTGAGATTTAAAAAACAGAAGTATCCCGATACGCACTCTTTTTTAAGGGGCGATCACTCAACTCTACAAGGGAGTTACTGAACCTAACGCTTAGTAACGCCAAACACAAAAATACGTTTTGTGAGGGGGTTACACACACCCTTCGCAGGAAAATGTTGCTATCTTTTTTTTCAAAAAAGTGCCAACATTTCAAACAAAACAAAAACTCTACCCTCTTGGGGACAACCCTTCAAGTCTTCAACTTGAACAAAAATGCATACCCAATCCAAGGTGGGTATCAACGTTTATCCTAAAAAATCATATGAGGCCAAAACCTTTTAAAGCCTCTGGTTAATTTTGATTCTGCATATCTACCCAATCTAATTTGGATACTGAAAACAGAACAGCACACAAAAACATTCCACATTTTACAGATGTAGAAAATATAAACCCAAACATGACTCACAAAGTCACACCCTGCAAATATGCAGCAAAACAAACATTCATAAAAACATAAACCTGTGGACTCAGAAAGCCACACTCTGCAAATTAGCAGCAAAACATTAAAAACGTGAATTTGTGGACTCAAAAAGCCACACCCTGCAAATAAGCAGTAAAATGGATACATTCAAAAATGTAAACTTGTAAACTCAAAGTCACCCTCTGCAAATATGCAGTAAAAACAAAACATACACAAGAATTACAGCAATCTCAAGACCACCCTTGGTTGCTGACATACACCCTCCTTCTCTTCCTGCAACTGTTTAGGTTGCACAGGAACAGAATCACACCTGTTGATCAGATCTGGAGTTTTAACACTGTCAGGATCTCCATGCAAAATGGATCTCCTTGGTGCAGGCACTGGCTTCCATTCTGACTTCTCGGGGATGGACTTTTCCCAGCCAGGCCTACCCACACTAGTCAAAGAACTCCTCTGACCAACTGGCAAACGCTTACGCCTTTTACGGGAGCCACCTTTCAGGGCATCCCCCCGGTTGTTGGTAAGAGGCTTGGAAGCACCAATGCCTTGACCACAACCCTTTTTTTCCTGCTTATCAGGAAAACAGCTTGGACCGTCTTTTCCTCTGCACCGTTTCCTTCTGGAAAGGTGAGGAAAACTGACATAATCCTGATGGTTGCCTCGAGAGCTACCATCCACAACCACTTTCTGGTCGCATACTTCCAGAACACCACCCTGACCACTACCACAACCTCGCCGATGCGGCGGTATGTAGCAGCCAGGTTTGTTCCTGTAGGAGGATTTTTCAGGTTTCACAGAAACCCCGTTCTTACTGACTTCGGCTTTAGTGGCCTTCTTTCTCCGTCTTGCCGACTGCGACTTGACCGGGCAATCACGAACAATGTGACCAACACCTTTGCATCGGTAGCAGGAACTTTTCGGCTTCTTTGAGTGGCCTCTGAGTCTCTCTGCTACCATGCCTGCCAACTCTTTATAGTTGATGGCCACCTTTGCCTGTTCCTGATGTGTCCGGCCCGTCACAGCTGACATAAGCCCTGAGGATGATTCCTCTAACTGCCTGACTGACTTCAACAGTGAAGTCAAATCAGGCGATGCAGAACCTGGTCTGCCGAACTCATTCTTAAGTTCCCGAGCCATAATGGGCTCACATGACATGAAACTATTCATGAACACAAAATAAACATTCCTGGCACAGTCCTAATGAGAATACACCTCACATCTATTCAAACGAATAAAATTTAACCACACATGCGCCAGAAAGTCTGATGAACTATCACTTCTGTCCATCCGCATCAGTAAGAACTCGGCCAGCAGTTCCACTTGGGTTTTTACACAGCCAAACACATCACTTAGACGGCTGACAATGTCCATGGCAGAAGAGCAGGACTTGGCAAGCTCCCATGCCACACCACGCAGACTGCGCCGAACACTGGCCAACACATCAGAGGGGGAGTCGTTCCCTCTCATCAGCACATCGACTTGCTCCTCCCACTTGGCGAAGTCGACCTCATCACCACCTGTTGGCCTCGATCCACTGAAGATGCCAAGCGGTGCCAAAGGCGTAGATGGCACCACGTGGACCTGGATCCTGGTCTGTAGCAGGGCTGCCATCTCAGCATCCTGCTTGTCGACCCTCTCCCTCAACAGGCGGTGACCTTCCTCCAGGGCAGTGAGCGTCTCCCGTAACTGCCGGTTCTCCTCCTCAACCGCAGTCACCCTCGCTCGTACCCCATCATCTCCCAGTTGCTTCATCTCTGGTCCCTCACTTCGACTGATCATGATCTTAATGTATGAGGAAACTGAACTTACAATTAACGTTCAAAATTCCATTTTCAGAAATTTTGTTTCTCTTTTTCTTTCAGAATTTTAAAAATTCCTACACAACTTTTCTACACTGTTAACAAAAATTTAATTAAGCTAACAACAAAAAATTACCAGAGCATTATTGCTGCTCTCAGCAAAATCACAATTTTGCTAACCAAAATTTCACTTTCTCTGTAAGCCAAAAATTTATTTAGCTAACAACAAAAATTCCTTTTCTGAGCAAAATTTTTGCTCACTGCAAAATTTAAATTTTGCCTACACTTTTACTTCCAGTGAAAATAAAAATTTTCAAACACACACAAAAGACATTACACCTTGTGAAATTCAAAGTTCCACAAAGATCGCAAACATCCACTCACAGTGGAGTTGCAGCTTCAAAACAAACTAAGAAAAACACTCCCTAGCCCCACATTGGGCGCCAGAAATGTATAGGGGTCCTACACGGGAATTATCTAAGTCGCCACTCTAATTCCCGTTCCGTCTAATTCGGTACTGGAAATTTAGAGTCCTAGACTAATTCCTGGTTTCTTTAGTAACCCTAAAGAAGAGTAGGGCTCAGCTACTTATGGGCCGAAGAGTGATAAAGGGGGGATAGAAAAGAGGATAGTCGAAAAATAGGGGAAAAGAAATATAGAAGAGGTAGGAAAGTAGGTGAAGTGAAATTAATTAACCACAACTCACTCAGCAGCCACACTGAATACACTGAACGTGACGAATAACACCATTCATTCAATGCGACTCCAGACCGAGCAAATTGGGTTTACCACATATATTCCACAACACAACCTACAACACTACCACATTACACAAAACACCAATGACTAATTGTACTACAAGTACAATTAAAAAACACAAAATATATATTCTGTTCAGTCCTATACCAAATCAAGAACAAAATCAGTGATCAATCTCAGATCAGGGCCATTAATAAAGACAACAATAAGGGTGGAGATTTAACGATGGGGCAAAGCAGGTGTGACAGGGGAAAAAACGATGTTCCTGTAATCAAAAGAACATACAATGTAAAAAACATCACCTCTAAAATTATTACATAATTTTAGTAGTTAGTTTTACACATGTTTCATTTACTTTAGGACAGATGATGGTCCATCCTATGAAACTGTGCAAGCATCCCAACATGTTTCATTTACTTTAGGACAGATGATGGTCCATCCTATGAAACTGTGCAAGCATCCCAACATGTCTCATTTACTTTAGGACAGATGATGGTCCATCCTATGAAACTGTGCAAGCATCCCAACATGTCTCATTTACTTTAGGACAGATGATGGTCCATCCTATGAAACTGTGCAAGCATCCCAACATTAGTAAGAAGGACTAACTTATTTTAAATAAATGTCCACAATGACATTCCAATGCCATTACACCTGTTTTAAAATTACTAAGTGATTTATCACAAATAAATCACAATTCTAATTTTAAAATCATTACTACATGATTTTAATAACTTGTCTCACAACATGTCTCATTACTTTAGGACAGAAGATGGTCCATCCTATGAAACTGTGCAAACATTAATAAAAAGGACTAATTTATTTTAAATAAATGTCCACAATGACATTCCAATGCCATTCCACCTGTTTTAGAATTGCTACATGATTTATTATAAATAAATCACCATTCTTAACAAATAAAATTCTTTTGAAAATCAAATAGGCTTTCACACCCATATATTTGTAGTGTAAAGCCACACTAGAATATTTCCAGCATTTTAATAATAGCTGAACAATATTCTACCACAAATTAAACATACAACAAAAACCATGACTGTGTCAACATTTACATGCTTTGTTCAAAACAACCAATAGGTCTCACTGTTAATTCACAGGCTAAAAGCCTCTCAATTTAAATTAATGCCCCCACTAACATTTCAACTGTTTGAATTTCCTAAATGATATATCACAAATACGTCAGAATTCGTAGTGATAAACATTTGTAGTGTAAAGTCATACTAGAATATTTCCAGCATTTTAATAACTGAACAATATCCTACCAAAAATTAATCTTACAACAAGGACCATGACGCGCCAAAAATTACCCCACGCTTCCTTTGTTCGAAGCGCTTCCTTTGTTCGAAGCGATCACTTATGTTCACTGTTAATTCACAGGTTGAAAGCCTGTGAAATTAAATCAAACATATAGTTTTCCTGAACCTTCCACAACTAATCTGAATTAAGCTAAAATTGGCGTAAACAGATCGTATGACCAAAAACGAAATTAACGAAATAAACCAACCTTAATGGGGAACATCTAGACTCAGCGAGAAGCCAGTCTCTGTCACGCATCCTTCCCTCACTAGCCCCAGGCAGGAAGTGAGATTTAAAAAACAGAAGTATCCCGCACTCTTTTTTAAGGGGCGATCACTCAACTCTACAAGGGAGTTACTGAACCTAACGCTTAGTAACGCCAAACACAAAAATACGTTTTGTGAGGGGGGTTACATATATATTATATATATCCAATTAGAGCATCTTTAGAGTCCAAAGCAAGTACAATAACAAACCAACTGGACTATGAATCAGCGATCTAAAAAAGTCATACATAAGTGACAGATTGTTAAAGATAGCTGATGGAGAATGTACTATCAAAACGGGAATATGCCCTTTTAAGCTGCTGCATGTTAGTATATGATCTACTGTTATATTATTACCGCACATGCAAAAAACATTTCCAGCATATTTTGTCTTAAAGCAATTCAATTTCCATCTACAAGCTAAGGAAACAATCTGCTTTGAACAATATACATCACCTTCTCGTGTTTTAACAAAAGACTCAAATTTACGTAGTTCTTTGTGAGCATCTAGACACCCGAGCCTCATTTCCTCGCACTGAAATAATTTTTTTGGTGATTTTATTACAATATGATAACACTCTTGTAATGAAAATGGGAGTACTAAACGTGGCACCTCCAATGAACCCTTTGCTCCTTTTTTTGCTAGGATGTCCACTTTTTCATTGTAGTAAAAACCACTGTGGGATGGAATCCAACAGAAGGTTAGTTCTGAGCCCTTTAAAGATAAAAGATGAATTAAATGACAAATTTCAATAACGACTTTAGATCTAACTTTTGTTTGCAAGGAACTAATGGCATGAATTACAGATTTAGAATATACACAAAGCAGAATCTGAAAGATTATTTTAGGAAAACTAACGAGAAAATTTAGGGCCATCAATATTGCGATTAGTTCCGCTGTAAATATCGAGATATCTTTTCCAAGATGAAATTGGTTTTCAGTTTTTAGATCTGGTATAATATAAGCAGTACCAGCGTTATTGTTTAATACTGAGCCGTGATTGGGATAATTGTCTTCCAAATGAATTTTGGCATGAGAAGACACTAAATTGATATTGTCTTTTTCGCTAGATCAATATAATTGATGTCAAACTTTGCTCTGTTGAGTTCCCAGAATGGAATTGGGGGCACTACATCCGGCTGTGCTATATTACCTGTTGGATTCAACCCAGACTTTGTAAAAATGTCTGATGTGTATGTTCTCAATGTGGTATGTGATGATATAGATCTTGCTCTCTTTGGAAAATGGTTATCCTACTTAAGATTAATGACTGATTCCAAATCGTTTTGAACAGTCAGACTTCTTAGTACAGATTTACTGCAAGCAACACTCCTATAATCTTCCAAAGGTAAAACCCCTGAGGCACTGTATGTTTTTAAATATGAAGCATGGATAGGTAGGCCTAGAGCAAGTTTATATGCCCTGCAGTCTATGCTTTGGAGTTTTTTCAAAAGATATTTTGGGGCACCAAAAAACACTTCCTGGGCAAAGGTTAATTTTGAACGAATTAGCGATGTTGAAAGATGCAACAAGGTGAAAATATCTTGGCCCCAAGGCTGTTTACTGACAATTTTCAAAATGCTTAAGCTCTTTCTTGCTTTAGTTAAAATGTATTCAAATATGTTTATGCCATGTTAATTTTGATGTTAGAAAAACTCCAAGGAATTTAACTACTTGTTTATATTGTAAAATTCCACCATTTATTTTAAAACTAGGCATTTCAATTGGATTTGCTCCATTATTAAACAACATCATATGAGTTTTATCTCTTGATAGTTGTAATCCATTTTCAGTCATATAATTAGCTATAGCATTTAAATCGTTTTGATACAACTTTTTAACATAATTTATAGATCTAACAGGAGTGTTCTTTTTCATCGCAGCTTTCATCCATACACATATATCATCAACATATTGAGCTAATTCTACATTTTTTGAAAGATTGTCTGGCAAGTCATGCATCAAAATATTAAATAACATGGGAGCAATAACTGAACCCTGTGGAATACCCATTTCTAATAATCTTGTAGATGAATATGTAGTTCCTATTTTAGCCTGAATTCTTCTGTTTTCTAAGAAATTTTTGATAAAACTATACATCTGCCCTGACAAACCAATATTCTGGAGTTTAAATAGTAAACGTGAATGCCATACCTGGTCGTAAGCCTTAGTTATGTCAAAAAATGTTGCTAATAGACATTTCCGCCTCCAAACTGATACTTAACCTGAGTTGTCAGCTTTACAAAATGATCAATAGATGATCTGCCTTTCCTAAATCCTGCTTGATTCACGGGAATAATGTTATTCTTTTCACAATGATATACAAGTCTGTTTAAAATGATTTTTTCTAACAGTTTACAGACATGAGATGTAAGTGCTATGGGCCTGTAACTATCCATATTTGTTATTGGTTTACCGTCTTTAAGTACAGGGACAATAATTGATTGTTTCCAAACTTGTGGTAATACACCACTCTCCCAACATTTTTGAAAAATATTGTAAAGAATGTGTATCCACTTGTCTGGCAAGTGTTTGATCATTTCATTTGAAATAGCATCGATTCCAACTGATGTTTTCTTGTGTGGTAAGGATGAGATTGCATCTTTTATTTCTTGGATGGTTAATGGAGCATTGAGGTAATGGCTGTTATCAGGAACAGGGTCGGCAAGATCGACTGATTTTTCTCTTTGGGCTCTGTAGATTTTTTGTTCTGGAGATAAGCTATCTAATCTACTTGTGTTGGAAAAAGAGTCTGCAAATGCTTCAGCCTTTTCCCTTAAAGAAGGGAATACGTTGTTTTGTAACTGAATTGGATAATCCGGAAATTTTATGCCATTTTTTATTATGTTTAGTTGTCTCCAGATCTTTTAGTATCCTTATGACTTGAGACTTCAGAATTGCAAAATGTTGTCCAGTAGGTTTTCTTAGCTTGCTCTATTACTCAGGTTGCACCTGATTTAGCATTTTTCATGGCCTTGTGATTTTCACCGATTTATCTTTAGTGTACAATTTGAACATTTGTTTTTTCTCATTAACAGCCTTTTCACAGTCGACATTCCACCATACATTGCCTAAATTACAGTGATTTTTTGTAGCACTTGTGTTTAGTTTTGGAATGGTTTCATTGGCTACATTTAAAACAGAATTGCAGAAAGAATTGTATATTGTATCAATATTATCATCACTAAATGTAGTTATGACTAAATTCTGTATATATTTTTGAAGGTGGACCAGTCTGCTCTCTTAGTAATTGTATTTTGGAATGAAGTCTGGGTCAGTATTTGCAAGGTTAAACTTTTCATTTATCTTGATACAGATAGGAACATGATCACTACCTAATGTTTCATCGTATACTTTCCATGAGTGTGAAACGCTATTTTGGGAGAAACTAATGTAAGATCTATAGCAGTTGGCCGATGGGTTGATACATCAGGGATTCTGGTGTAAGATACAACCATGTTAAGCAAAACAAAAGGTGAATCTACTATGCTTTCAACAAGCCTGTTGCTAGTAATGTGACTACAATCTTTTTCCCAAAATGGTGAATGGCTATTAAAATCACCTCCTATAATCCATTTATGTTGGTCATTTATAGTTCTCAGCCAATCAGTGTTATCATTATCAGGACCTTTAGGTAGATAAACAGATACACAGTTGATGGTGAGAGATTCCGAAAACTGTACAGTAACTGCACATGATGAAACATTTGTTATGTTTTTTTGGCACAGGAGACTGTGTCATGCAGTACTGTAGACCAACACGAATATAAATTGCAGTATTAATCTTTCCATCAGTCTGTTGTAGTTCACAAACTGGTGGATAGAAAAACTGCTTCAGTTTTGGAAGCTTACTCTTTTTAACATTTAGAGACTGAAGAATAAGTACATGGTAATAAGTTGACATAAGATGTTGGTGTAAGCAGTCAACATTTGTAGCAATAGATCTGCAGTTCCACTGCAGTATTGAAATTTTATCATTTTGGTGCATTACCAGAGTGCTATACTAATATATAAATGTATACAGGAAGTGGGTACAATTAAAAGGATATTAGGTGGGAAAAAAAGAGAAAAAGAAAACCTGAAGAAGCAAAAATCCCAATAAACAAACAACAACAACAACAACAAAAACAACAAAAACTAACAAACAAAAAAAAAAAAAACCCACAGTAAAACCAAACAACCACAAAACAAACTAATCTGATTCAACTATCAGTAAGGTAATAAAAGTGTTTAAAATAACACTACTATACTACTTCAGATGTATACGCCAGATATAGGATAATACAATATAGTCAACAAGATATCAACTCGATTTTGTTGTTACTAAAAACCACAGCAAAATAACCACAATAGATTGTTTCTGTTCATATACCATTCAACAATGAAGAGAAAAAAAAAGAAGTCACATTTGTATAACTTTTCCCTTTTCCCTGGGTCTGGCAAGAATGAAGAGATGTGCACACAGTTTCCTTTAGTAACAATGTCTGAGAACATCAAACATGTTACCCCAAGGAAGTCTGGGACTGAAGGCTTGCCATGGGGGCAGTTCCTGCTGCTGGAAGGGAGTCGCCCTGGGCTGTTGTGGAGACCTCACCGTTCGTTTTGGCCTCGTCCAAAACAACTGACGTAGGTGACAGCCATGGTTGACTCCCAGGATGGTGGAGCCCTTCATGGTGGGGTGTATCCCATCCTTCAGGTGGCTGGTGTCCATGTTGTCATTGGATATAAAGGATACCCTCTTCATTCCCAGCAGTTCTTTAGTTACCAGGGCATTGA
Source organism: Stramonita haemastoma (assembly GCA_030674155.1). Taxonomy (NCBI): domain Eukaryota; kingdom Metazoa; phylum Mollusca; class Gastropoda; order Neogastropoda; family Muricidae; genus Stramonita; species Stramonita haemastoma. Next base: position 10,928,130 of record CM060317.1, read on the forward strand.
ACAACTGCCTTTTGATTTCTAACTCCTCATCATGAACAGGTGATACTTTACTTATAATGATGAAAGTGTTAGGGTGCTGCTTCCGAATTTGTTTCACTGAGTCAACGAATATTTTGCTTGTAGAAGCAGCTTCTTCTCTTCTTAGATGGTTTAGGCCACAGTGTAAAACGATGCCATCAAAAGATTTTTCCAGATTGCAGGAAGCAATATTTACATTTTCTTGGATATCCTTTATCACATCGACTTTGCGGTGAATAGTAGAAAATCCATATGACCGTCCTAATCTTTTATACTGGACTCCTTTTAATACCCAATCGTGCAAGAATAGGACTTCAGGAAAACCTTCCGAGTTCTTGATATTTTCTTTCATGGACTTTGATGTCACTGTTACCTTGACGTCATTTTGAACTTTGACGTCACTGCTTGTTCTTAGCTTTGTAGGCTTTTCCTTATTTAGTTTTGCCTTGCTGTCTATTGAGGGCAGGATGCACAGAAGGCCTGAGTGGGGTGCCTTGTGTGTGCTGTGTGCAGCAGGCATGGCTTTTGCGACATCAGCGTAGGTTTGAGAGACTTTTTGCTCTGTCTGCGTGCTTACGTTTACCTGATGACATTTTTGAATTTCAGGCTTCTCTCTTTTGAGTTCCTTGATGGTGTTCTCTATGGACTGGAGACGATCAGTAAGGTGTAAAACAATAGATTTAAGATCACTGACCGTCTCACGTAAACTGGAAATGATCTGGGTGGTGTCATTGCCTCTGGCATCCTGATCTGCCTCATCAGTTGGGGTGGCTCGTTCTCTTGCAGAGGGTTGTGGAGCAGGGCTGTCAACGGCTCCAGACTTGTTGCCTTCTTTTGCTGGTTCGGTGAGCTCCTTTGCTACAGAGGTCTCGTGTGTTGATGCCTCGCCGACACAGGAGCTGTATTTTCTACTTCTGGAGCGAGTGGCCTTGGTCATTTTCGTGGTTATAGTAAAAACATTACCCTCGATTAGTGGTTGCTGACCAGTTCCGCCATCTTGGTGACGTCATCTTCCTCTGTGTGTGTGTGTGTGTGTGTGTGTGTGTGTGTGTGTGTATGTGTGTGTTGACCAGGGTGCTGTACGTGGTCAGTCTGGTGATCATGGTGACGCTGCTGGTGGTGCTGGTTGCCATGGAGACGCCGGACAACCTGGTGTCTCTGGCGGGACTGGCCGCCTTCATCCTGCTGGCCTGGGTCACCTCGGTCAACCCCGCCAAGGTCAGGCTACACTCCACATTTTACCTTCCGGGTCACGCGTACTGTGTGACCGTTTGTGCGCCTTGACTTCAGTATAGTCCCCCCAGTTCACCCAGCTGTAAATGGGTACCTGCCTCTTTAGGGTCAGGGAAGGTAAAGCAGCGAGGGAGAGATGGGCGCCGCCCTCAACATGCTGGCCCCTAGAGAAGCTGAGGTCTCTGATGCCTTGCTCCCCCTACGACCACATATGTTTATGGGACACCTTTACCTTTTACCTTTACACAGTATCATCTTCTATGGTTACTTTCCTGTGTTAGCTTGCAGATCATGTAGGCCTAGTATCTCCTATAGAGTGCTAATCAGAATTTTTGGGGGCTGATTTTTACAGATTTTTTTAAAAGAATGAACAAAAAGCACTGTGTACTTGGTTGGGTTTTTTTTGGGGGATCGAAGACTTAGAGCAATACCAGGTAGTCACGAGAAAATTGGAAATAATCATAAAAATTTTAATGACTACTTGTGTTCCTACAATGTTGATTCAGCGTATGCATAGAGGAATTTTTAAAGAAGACAAGGACTGAGGGGGTACAGTGTTTGCTGATAAATAAAACAAAATCAAACCTACCAAATTTGTGCAAAATCCCGAGTTTTGAGACAGAGGCAAGTCTTTCACAAAAAAGGGTTGGTTTAAAAATAATCTGTGCCTTGGTGCAGTTGCAAGAGTGATCATTATAGGAAAACAGAAGGGAAAGGGACACAAATGAAGGTGGTGTGTAGCCTTGGCTGACTGGTGTGGGGCGGTGTGGTGTGGTGTGGTGTTGTGTTGTGTGGGGTGGCATGTTAGGATGTGGTGTAGTGTCGTGGTGGTGTGGTGTGGTGGATGTGATGTGGTGTGGTGGGATGTAGTGTAATGTGGTGTGATGTGGTGTGGTGTAGTGTGGTGTAGTGTGGTGTGGTGGATGTGGTGTGGTGTGGTGTGGTGTGGTGTAGTGTGGTGTAGTGTGGTATGATGTGGTGTGATGTGGTGTGGTTTGTGTGGGTGCATGTTAGGATGTGGTGTAGTGTCGTGGTGGTGTGGCGTGGTGGATGTGATGTGGTGTGGTGTGATGTAGTGTGATGTGATGTGAAGTGGTGTGGTGTAGTGTGGTGTAGTGTGGTGTGGTGGGATGTGGTATGGTGTGGTGTGGTGTAGTGTGGTATGATGTGGTGTGATGTGTGGTGTGGTGTGGTGTGGTGGGATGTGTTGTGGTGTAGTGTGGTACGATGTAGTGTGGTGGGATGTTGTGTGGTGTGTTGAAGTGGTGTGGTGTGGTGTGGTGTGGTGTGGTGTGGTGTGGTGTGGTGGGATGTGTTGTATTGTTTGGTATTGATTGTGTTGTATGGCACGGTCTGGATTAGGGTATGGTAGAGCCATCATTGCTACTGACCAAACCTGGTTCTGTTTTTGTTTGTTTTCAAAGAGAAAACAATACAGATAATTATATCAAAATAAGGGTAGTATTCCCAAAATCAAAATGCAGCTACCTTAATGGTGGGCAAAAGAACGGTCACAGTATACTCATAAATCTCCACCCTGTGGAGAACCTCGGAAGCTCTAGCAGAGGAAATAAAAACAAAAAAACAACAACACAATGTGAGCGGCACAGGTTAGTTGTGCGTTACCCACACACCAGACTATGGATGTCTAGTCTCAGCTGAAGTAGTAACCGAGGAATGCCAAGGGTCGGACAATTTTCGTGTGAACTCCAGCTGGTTTTTGAGGCAACGTACTTGCCTAGAGCATGAAAAGTTACAGGATCAAATAATTATTCACGTGAAAGATCTCCTCATTCATGTCAGCGTTTGAAGATGGCTTACGGAAGCAAACACAACCAGCCTACATCCTGGAAGGCGAAATGCGGCTACCTTTCATGTTGGGCAAAGAAAAACAAATAAACGGTGGCATACGCACAAATCTCGCCATGGTGAACAGCAAAGCTCGAGCCGAAGAACGGAAGAAAAGAAAACAAAAAGTCATTTTTGCTCTCTGTGTGCGTGTGTGTGTGTGTGTGTGTGTGTGTGTGTGTGTGTGTGTGTGTGTGTGTGTGTGTGTGTGTGTGCGCACGCGCGCACACGCGCTCGCACGCGCATGTGCGTGTGTGTATGCGTGCGTGTGCGCCTGTGCACGGGCGTATCTTCTTTAATTTAACGTCTTTTCACATTGATTGATGCATGCCTGCGTGCCGGGTGCGTTCGTGTGTGCGTTTGTGTGTGCGCGCGCACGCGAGTATGTATGTATGTATGTATGTATGTATGTATGTATGTATGTATGTATGTATGTATGTATGTATGTATGTATGTATGTATGTGTGTACGTATGTATGAACCCACGTATGTACGTATGTACGTAGGCCTACGTATGTATGTATGTATGTATGTATGTATGTATGTATGTATGTATGTATGTATGTATGTATGTATGTATGTATGTATGTATGTATGTATGTATGTATGTATGTATGTGCTATGTGCGTGCGTGCATGCTCGTGTGTGTGTGCGTGCGCGCGCGCACATGTGTGCGTGTGTATGTATGTATGTGTGTGTGTGTATGTGTATATATGTATGAATGTGTGTGTGTATGCGTATGTGTGTCTGTGTGTGCGTTTATATAATGTGTGTGTGCGTGCATGTATATGTATGTATATGTGCGTGCGTGCGAGCACGTGTGTATACGTGTGTGTATATGTGCTCGTGCATGCGTGTGTGTGCGCGCGCGTGTGTGTAGGTGGACTGGCACCCTGTATTCTGGGGCTTCAGCCTGCAGTTCTACTTTGCCTGCATCATCCTCAGGACCAGGGGAGGCTACTTGGCCTTCACGTGGCTCGGAGACCGCGTCTCCGGCTTCCTGTCTTTCTCCAATGAGGGAGCCGCGTTCGTCTTCGGGGAAAACTTTCGTGTCCACTTCATCGCTTTTGCTGTGAGTTGGGTTTTCTTGTGGGTGTCATTTTGATGTGGTTTTTTTTCATTACTTATGTTAATGGTGGTGGTGGTGGTGGTGGTAGTGGTGGTGGTTGTAGTGGTGGTGGTGGTGATGGTGGTGGTGGTGGTGGTGGTGATGGTGGTGGTGATGGTGATGATGCTGATGATGGTGATAGATGATGATGATGATGATGATGATGATGATGATGATGATCATGTAGAAGATGATGATGATGTTTTGGTGATGATGATGATGATGATAACTATGTTGATAATGATGATGATGAGGATGACGATGTTGATAATGATGATGATGACGATGACGACGACGACGACAATAATGACAACCAGAACAACGCCGATTATGATGATGACTTAGCCATATCTGCTTCATTTTATATCATAACAATTTTTTTTTATATGTGTGTATATACTTCGGTGTTGAGTCGGCGTATGCGACTTTGCCTTTTTTTTTTTTTTTATACGTGTGTATCTTTTTTATACCCCCCCCCCCCCCCCCCCACACACACACACACTCCTCCACCCCAAACACACAGAGCGTCCGTAAGTGGTTTGGTTGGTAAAATAATTTTGACTATTTTTTTTTATATACGTTTTGTTTGTGGTGTGTTGCGGTTAGGCTTTCCTTGTGAATATATATACACGAATGGAATTAAGGCACTGGCGGGTCAGCAACATAAGTTGGCCTGGGAGATTGTAAAAAGAATATATTCCCCGCCCTTAATTAAGTCACCAGACTCCGTCGCCGAGATTATTGGAACCCACGTCTGCACGGAACCACAGCATATTGAAGTGTAACTGTTGTAGCCGCTCGGCAAAATGCTTTATTTATTTATCTATTGATTCATTATTTTATTTGTAGGATAATGGAAGATACACTCATAAGCTTTTTTTTTTTTTAATTTAATTTTTTTTTTTACATCCAGTCCATCTATATCTGTGCATGCAGTTTTGTTAATTTTGTCATCCTTTCCCACATGGACACAACGGCCTACTCTTTCGAAAAATGGAACAGGTTTTAATGTGTGCGCAAGATGCTCTGCTTGCTCATCCGAAGGAATATTTTTTGGGCCGGTGGCTCAAACCACTTACGGACGCTCTGTGTGTGTGTGTTGGGGAGGGGGGTGGTTAAGTGTGTGTGGGGGGGTGGGGGGTGGGGGTGGTTGAGTGTGTGTGTGGGTGTGTGAGTGTATGGGCGGGTGTGGATGTGGGTGTGGGTGTGTGTCTGTGTGTGTGTGTGTGTGGGGGGGGGGGGGTTAAAATAATGTTTTAGAGTTTTCTTTTCGGGGGGGTGTGCAGATCATGTCGACGGTGGTGTTCTTCAGCTCTGTGATGTCGGTGCTGTATTACCTGGGGGTGATGCAGAAGATCATCTCGGTCATGGGCCGGTTCCTGGGATTCTGCATGGGCACCACGCCTGCCGAGTCCCTCTGTGCAGCCTTCAACATCTTCCTGGCCATGGTGTGTGTGTGTGTGTGTGTGTGTGTGTGGGGGGGGGGGGGGGGGGTGTTGGTGGGTGGGTGTGTGGGGGGGGGGGGGGGGGGGGGGAGGGGTGGGGGGGGCGATGTGTGTGTGTGTGTGTTTGTGTGTGTGAAATTTACACTTGTGTGTGTGTGTGTGTGTGTGTGTGTGTGTGTGTGTGTGTGTGTGTGTGTGTGTGTGTGTGTGTGAAAGTCAAAATTTTATTTCCAGATAGTACATTGAGTAAGCAATAAATTTTGCTTTCTTTCCATCAAGCCATCCATCTAGTAAAGACCCCACAAAAAACCAAAAAGAAAAGAAAACAAAAAATTCCCCTTAATAACCACTTATGAAAAAAACACAAAAAACCCCAAAACAAAACAAAATGAAGCAGCAAGCAAACAAGCAGAGTAAAAAACTAATAAAAAAAACCCTCCCCAAAAATATTTAGCTACAAAATTGTTACAACTCATAACAACAAAATAAACGGAAAAGGAACTAAAGGAAAAATAATGATAATAATAATATATAATAATAATAATAATAATAATAATAATAATAATAATAAGTGGTAAGAAACTCGCGTAGAGCATGGCAGCAGAGAGTCCTCAGAGGAGAAGCCCCCTTCAAACAAGTGTTTCGGGCCTTTAATCTTCCTTACACTCTAGGGAGGCCGGCCCACATCCAGTTCATGACTCTGGATGTCTCTCTGCTGCCCCTTCATGTATGTGGTGAGTTCTGACTCGGATTTGAATTCATAGTCTCTGGATATGCACACTTTTTTTTTGGGGGGGGGGGGGGGGATTAGCCACCTATGGTATTATGGGGTCATCTAGGTCTTATGCAGTTCACTTTTGTTCCTCCTTGACCAGATCCAGCTTGAACATCTCTCAGCTGCTTCTGTCATGGCTTTCAGGGCTCTGGTTTTTTCCTTCCCTGCAATCGAGAGCTGTTTCATGAGGTTGTAAGCCGATTCTCCCACAAACCCCCTGGCTCCGACTTCTGCAGCAAGGACTTTGACCTGATAGCCTTCTTTCTTCAGGCTGTTGGCCAGATCTGCATATTTTTCAGTCTTGTAGGCGTGAGATGCCTCCATCCTGTTCTCATATGGAACAGTCAGCTCTATCATGATCAGCTGCTTGGTTGAGTGGGAGTTGACTACTATGTCAGGTCTCATACCACTCTTGCTGATGATCTCGGGGTGGTTGTTCCATTCTGGGAGGTCTGCAGTGCACACCCAGTCGTCTGCTCCATCCAGCAGACTCTGCTTGCAGGTTCTGAATGGCACTGATGTTCGTGGCCATGAGTCTTTTCCTCCTGCCGTGAAGAAGGTTGCGGGAGCTTTTTGTGTCCTGATGTTGCCAATTGTGGAGCAGGTACTGAACCAGACTGCTTCTACAATCTCTTTTAGCACCTGGTTGTGCCTCCATGTGTACCTCCCTTGGGTTAAGGCTACCTTGCATGAGCTGAGGACATGTTCCACTGTTTGTTTTTCACGGCAGAGGGGGCATGCAGGATCGTCTGCTTTTCCCCACTTCACCAGGTTTGCATTTGATGGTAGCAGGTCATACACGGATCTGAGAATGAAGCTGATCCTGAGAGGGGCCATGTGCCAAATGTCATTCCAGGTGAGACATTTTTGGAGCGCACTCTCCCATGTTGTCCATTGCCCTTGTTGGCTCTGCTGGACTGCAGAGCCAACAAGGGCTAATATTTAGCTACAAAATTGTTACAACTCATAACAACAAAATAAACGGAAAAGGAACTAAAGGAAATATAATGATGATAATAATAATAATAATAATAATAATAATGATAATAATAATAATAATAATAATAATAATAATAATAATAATAACAACAATAAAAATAACAATAGTAATAACAATACTGATAATGTGTGTGTGTGTGCGTGCGTGCGTGCGTGCGCGTGTGTGTGTATGTGCGTGCGTGTGTGTGTGTGTGTGTGTGTGTGTGTGTGGTGTGTGGTGTGTGGCTCTGTGACTGTGCGTGTGCGTGCGTGTGTGTGTGCGTGCGTGTGTGTGTGTGCGCGCGTCTGTGCCTGTGCGCGTGTGTTCGGGCGTGCGTGCATGTGTATGCGTGTGTGTGTTGTGGTGTCAGACAGACACGCCCTTGATGGTTCGCCCTTTCCTGGCCAAGATGACCAGGTCTGAGCTTCACGCCATCATGACAGGAGGGTTCGCCACCATCGCAGGATCTACGCTGGGCGTCTACATTGGATTCGGGGTCTGTCTGTCTGTCTGTCTGTCTGTCTGTCTGTCTGTCTGTCTGTCTGTCTTGTCTGTCTGTCTGTCTGTCTGTCTGTCTGTCTGTCTGTCTGTCTGTCTGTCTTGTCTTGTCTGTCTGTCTGTCTGTCTGTCTGTCTGTCTTGTCTGTCTGTCTTGTCTGTCTGTCTGTCTGTCTGTCTGTCTGTCTGTCTTGGCTGGCTGGCTGGCTGGCTGGCTGGCTGGCTGGCTGGCTGGCTGGCTGGCTGGCTGGCTGTGCTCTGGGGACGAGGGATGGATGAGTGGATGGGTGTGGGGGTGGGTGGTGGGTGAGGGGGGTTGTTGGTGGGGTGGGCGGGTGGGTTTGTTGGTGTGTGGGTGGATGGGGGTGGGTGGATGGGTGGATGGGTCGGTGGATTGATGGGTGGTTGGGTGGATTGATGAATGAGTGTGTGAGTGGATGATTTGGTGGGTGGATGGATGGGTGGGCGGGTGGGTGGATTGATGGGTGGGGATGGTGGCTGGGTATGTGGGTGATGGACAAGCGGGTGGGTGGATGGATGGTAGGGATGGTGGGTGGGTGGATTATTGGATGGATGGTGGATGGATGGATGGATGGGTGGGTGGATTGATGGGTGGGGATGGGGCTGGGTATGTGGGTGATGGACAAGCGGGTGGGTGGATGGATGATTTGGCGGGTGGATGGATGGTAGGGATGGTGGGTGGGTGGATTATTGGATGGATGGTGGATGGATGGATGGATGGGTGGGTGGATAGATGGATGGGGGATGGGCAGGTGGGTGATTGGATGGATGGATAGATGGATGGATGGTAAATCTATGCCAGGCGGCAGCATTGGGTTTGGGGTCTGCGCACTGTGTACATGGATGCTCGGAACATGGTTATATCAATGGTAAACAAAACAGTCGCATACCGGTATATGTACCAGTCCGTATAGGAGTTATGTAGTAGAAGTAGCACTAGTGGGATTTGTAATAATAATGATATTAATAATACACACACAAGCACGCACACAACACACTGCTTTGCTGCTGACCAGTCACTATCTTATCAGTCGCTATAAACAAAACACAAAACAGTTCTTTAAGAAAAAAGGACCAACCGTAGTTGTGTGTGTGTGTGTGTGTGTGTGTGTGTGTGTGTGTGTGTGTGCGCGTGCGTGTGTGTGCGTGTTGTTGTGTGCGTGCGTGCGTGTGCTGTGTGGTGCGTGTGTGTTCGTGTGCGTGCGTGCAGTGTGTGCATGCGTGCGTGCCTGCTGCTGTGTGCACGTGTGCGGTGCGTGCCGTGCTCAGTGCGTGTGCGTGGTGTGATGTGAACGCGACAGTGCGGCCAATCACCTGACTGTCGCCTCAGAAGAGTCAGCGTGCTGCAGCTCTGCCATTTCCAAGCTGACTACCCAGACAAAGCCACAGCCGTGCAGAAACAGAACTACGACATTATCTCCAAGGGTGACATTCAGCATCCAACAATCTCAGGCTTTTAGATTCTGGAGTGCTCCTGAGAGAATCTGGCTTTTTCCCCGTCTGATATGAGTGAGGTCTCTGACACCTCGCTCCTCCCCTTCGACCGCCTAGGTCATGGGACACCTTTACATTTACCTGTTTTTATGAGTGAAAGGGGTATATTCGGTGTCTAAAGACAAGTTTGGTTGTTTTAAGGAATCTGGTTTTTGGTTTTATCTCATTTTATGTATGATCGATGTGGGTTTTCCCACAACGCGGTGCCCGTCTTGGGCTGACCCTTATGGTTGACTAGGGTAACGATACAAGCAAGGACAGCAGTAAAGTTGGTTTTATACCCCGTTTTAATCGTGTGGTCGGCGGGGCTATAAACAACATGATTGGATTGGATTGGACCCCGTTTTAATCTGTATATAATTGCGCGGTTTTAATCTGAGATTTAAATTTGACGAGGGGACAGCCCCGATATGGCCTGTGTGATCGGTGGGGCTATAAACAACATGATTGGATTGGATTCCAGAATGTATACTCAAGGTTCAAACTCATCCCATTCTTGGATTTAAGATGCAAGCTTTAAGATGCAAGATTTAAGATGCAAAATGTAAAATGCTTAATTTTCAAACATTTTAAGACTGACAAAGCAAAAATGTATTAGTTTTCTTTTGTCAAACGCTCAGACAATAACTGTTGTTGACTGTCATGTGAGCAAACATGCGTTGCGCTGCGGTTAAGTGCCCGACAAATCTGGCCCCGCGCATCCGACCGGCAAGGGAGAAAATTGTTATAATGCCAGTGCAGTCTTTCTGGGGAAAAAGGCAGGAGAATGGACTATGGAGGCAGAAAATAGACAAGGAGGAGATGACAGAAAGAAAAGGAACAAGGCAGAAAGAAGCGGATAGAAAAGACGAGTTTCCTAGAAAGTAGGTCTGCTATTTATTCTGATAGGCTCCCGCATGTCCACAGAAGAAAGATGCAAGATTTATGATGCAAGATGTAAAATTCTGATTAAAAATTCAAGATTTCAGATTTAAAAAAAAGCAAGATTTAAGTTTCACAACGTAAAAAAATCAAGATTCTAGAACCAAAAATTTAAAATTCATAATGTAAAACTTCGACGACTCAAGTATTTCGTGTCAAGATCTCAGAATTCGCAACTAAAGAATCAAAGATTTAAAGTTATTGTTCACCTTCACCTTCACATCATGACCTTGACCTTGACCTTGACTGTTGATGGTCACGCAGGACGGAGAGTAACCTGATCGAGGCGGCCAGTGCCGGGGCCAGCTACTCCATCTTGCTGGTGGGCAGCATTCTGGTCAACATCATCGCCTTCCTCTCCATCCTCAAGTTTGTCAACGCCACCCTCACCTGGTTTGGGGAGCGAGCCGGGGTGGAGAACTTGACTTTCCAGGTAACTCACTGTCCACTGGCCCAGGCGTCCTACTGAGGATAATAATGACGATGATGATGATGGTGATGGTGATGATGATGTGATGATGATGGTGATTGATGATGATGATAGATACTACCACTAATGATTTTAAATAACAACAATAATAACAATAACAACAACAACAACTAATATTAATAATAATAACAACAACAACAACAACAACAACAACAACGACGACAGACGACGACGACGACGACGACGATGATGATGATGATGATGATGATAAATGGAATTCATATAGCGCTATATCTTGCCAAAACCAAATCAAAGCGCGTGCATTCAACCTATACAACCCACAAGCTATCAATAACAACTAATAGTCTCAGCAAATTTGAATGCCTTTGGAGCACAGCCTGAGCTTAAAGCCTGTTGCTATGCTGCTGTTGATGTTGTACATTTGTTGTTATCTGTAACATGCTCTGTCTAAGAAAACCTGTTGAAGCCAACTTGGGGTTAGAGGTGGACATGTACAGAAATAGAACATCTTTAGCTTGTGGGGTCATCTGTCGGTAAAACTAGATTTTGTATAAAGTAATTTTGGCCATTTGCGGGTAAAATCAAACTTTGTAGAGGAGTAGAACATTTGAATATTTAAGACATTTGTCTGTGAAACAAGATTCGTCGAGTAATTTGAGCAGTTTGTGAAGAAATAGAAAATGTTAGCTTTTGATTTTATCTTTTGGTGTAACTTGGATGGAAAATGTGACAATATTTTGAGGTCGTTTGTGGTAGAACTGCGTGTTGTAGTCTACAAGATATTTTCTAGGTTAAATCCGTACCTAGAATTAACTATTCCCCTAGCTGATATGTTCCTATGTGCTGTGCCTACACTTTACTATTTCCTCCAGTTTGTGAGTTCCAACGAGCTGTACTCTTTGAGATATTTTCTAGGTTAAATCCCAACCTAAATCTTAATATTTCTCACAGCTGGTGTGTTCCTACGTTCTGTACTCTTGTGATATTTTCTTGGTTTTATTCTAACCTAAAGTTAACTATTTCTCACAGCTGGTGTGTTCCTATGTGCTGTACTCTTTGAGATATTTTTTGTGTTAAATCCTAACCTAAATGTAACTATTCCCTCAGCTGATATGTTCCTACGTGCTGTACTCTATGAGATATTGTCTGTGTTAAATCCTAACCTAAATCTAACTTTTCCCCAGCTGATATGTTCCCATGTGCTGTACCTACACTTTACTATTGTGCTCCTACGTGCTGTACCTACACTTTACTATTGTGTTTCTATGTACTGTACCTACACTTTACTATTGTGTTTTCCATGTACTGTACCTACACTTTACTATTGGTGTTTCTGTATACTGTACCTACACTTTACTATTGTGTTTCTGTATACTGTACCTACACTTTACTATTGTGCTCCTACGTGCTGTACCTACACTTTACTATTGTGCTCCTACGTGCTGTACCTACACTTTACTATTGTGTTTCTATGTACTGTACCTACACTTTACTATTGTGTTCCATGTACTGTACCTACACTTTACTATTGTGTTTCATGTACTGTACCTACACTTTACTATTGTGTTTCCATGTATTGTACCTACACTTTACTATTGTGTTTCTGTATACTGTACCTACACTTTACTATTGTGTTTCTGTATACTGTACCTACACTTTACTATTGTGTTCCATGTGCTGTACCTACACTTTACTATTGTGTTTATCTGTAATACTAGTACCTACACTTTACTAGTGTGTTTCCATGTACTGTACCTACACTTTACTATTGTGTTTCTAGTTACTGTACCTACACTTTACTATTGTGTTTCCATGTACTGTACCTACACTTTACTATTGTGTTCCTACGTACTGTACCTACACTCTAATAACATTTCTTCCCCACAGCTGATCTGTTCCTACGTGCTGTACTTTTTGATATATTTCCTAGGTTAAATCCTAACCTAAAGTAATTATTTCCTCTCACAGCTGATCTGTTCCTACGTGCTGTACCCTGTATCAGTGCTGATGGGCACGGAGCTGGGGCTGGACTGTCGGCGGATGGGGGAGCTGGTGGGCATCAAGACCTTCACCAACGAGTTCATCGCCTACACGGAGCTGCGGAAGATGATGCACAACCGCCAGGTGTGGAACAACTACACCACCCTCTACGACGTCAGCAACCCCGCCAACGTGGCCTACAACGACATGGACGTCACCCTGACCCAGTGGGGGATGGTGCTGGAGAAGGGATTTCTGAGTGTGAGTGCTGGAGAAGGGATTTCTGAGTGTGAGTGCTGGAGAAGGGATTTCTGAGTGTGAGTGCTGGAGAAGGGATTTCTGAGTGTGAGTGCTAAGGAGAAGTGGGAATTTCTGAGTGTGAGTGCTGGAGAAGGGATTTCTGAGTGTGAGTGCTGGAGAAGGGTTTCTGAGTGTGAGTGGTGGTGGTGGTGGGGGGGGGATGTAGTGTGTGTATGTGTGGGGGGGGGATGCCTTGTTGCCTTATAACATTTTAGGCTGCCCTACACCATCAGATATGAAGTTGGTTGTTGTCTAAGAAGGCAGTCTGATGCAAGTTTCTCTTTTTTTTATAATCATTATCTGTTCTGCTTTTCCTCCTCCTCCTCCTCCTCCTCCTCCTCCTCCTCCTCCTCCTCCTCCTCCTCCTCCTCCTCCTCACTAACACAAATCTTCTATCTGGTTACAGTACAGATCAGAAGTGATAGCGACCTAAGCCTTGTGCAGATTTTCCATCCTCCTCCCCCTCCTCCTCCTCCTCCTCCTCCTCCCTCCTCCTCTTCACTAACACAATTTCCTCTCTCTGTTGACAGCCCAGATCAGAGGTGATAGCCACCTACGCCCTGTGCGGGTTTTCCATCCTCCTCCTCTCCCTTCCTCCTCTCCTCCTCCTCCTCCTCCTCCTCCCCTCCTCCTCCTCCTCTCATAACACACTCCCTCCTCTCTGTCTGGTGACACCCAGATCAGAGGTGATAGCCACCTACGCCTGTGCGGGTTTTCCATCCTCCTCTCCTCCTCCTCCTCCTCCTCAATAACTTCACTCCTCTCTCTGTCTGGTGACAGCCCAGGTCGGAGGTGATAGCGACGTACGCCCTGTGCGGGTTCTCTAACTTCGGGTCGATGGGCATCCTGCTGGGCGCGATGGGCGCCATGGCCCCGGAGCGGCGTGCCGACGTGGCCGCCATCATCCTCCGCGCCATGATTGCCGGCAACGTTGCCTGCTTCTTCACCGCCTGCATTGCCGGTAATCCCTCCTTCCGTCCGTCCGTCTGTCGGTCTGTCTGTTCGTCTGTCCGTCGGTCTGTCTGTCTGTCCATCCGTCTGTTCGTCTGTCGGTCTGTCTGTTCGTCCGTCCGTCCGTCCGTCCGTCCGTCCGTCCATTACACACTCACCCCCACTCACCCAATCAATCAATCAGCCAATCAATCAGCCGATCGAATCAGCCAGTCAGTCAGTCAGTCAGTCACTCACTCACTCACTCACTCATCATCACTCCTCGAGCTTCCCTTGCTATGAAACCGGCAAGACGCATCTCTCCACAGCAGTTATTTACAATATCGAAGTTTTCACAGTTTCACTACATAATGCCTGTCGAAGGACTTCCCTCTACGTTGGAAACCATACTGAATGCAGCTCTGCACGAAAGCACTCTGTCTTCATTTAAAATACACGGCAGAGGCAACCACACAACTGTGGTTCTCAGGGTGACAGCAACAACTGCAAACCAGTCTCCTGTGACTGAAGATCACAGCGCTGTGTATAGGAGGAAGTCTGTGACACAGGTGAACAGGGACAGGAGAAGAGCGGAGGAGCACAGAATGCAGCAAGAAAAAAAGGCAAGTGAGAACGATCTGTCCCCTTCGGAATTTGTTTTTTCCAACCCCACCCAGTTTACTGTACACTGTAAACAACTATGATGACGGGTTGGGGCGGATATGTTTGTGTATGGTGAGAATCCCCTCCCTCTGTAACCCACCCCCTGACTGACACAAGGCACGATTGCCAATCCATCGACATGGAACCATTTCAATACTGACACACAGACTGTGACACTGGTAAAGGTAACTGATTATGCTGAACAGGGTGCATGTGACATTGTTGAAACTGTCATGTGCCAAAGTGACACACTCCATGCCGACAAGAGTGACAACACAGCTGCTTCACACTGTGTAGACAGCACCCAGCACGTGGAGACAGGGGACAGTGGACTTCGTGAATCACGACAGCCAACAGCACAGCCACGAGATTTTGGCATGGAAATTTTGGCAGCCCTCCAGGAAGGGCAGGAACGTATGGCACGTGCATTGAGAGGCGAAGAAGAGCCCATGGTTTTGACTGGAACTGTGCAAAAAGAGCATCTTTCTTCTGGTATATCGTGACTGCTATAAGGAAGCAAGTGTTTTACGAAGTCTGTTCGAAATATTTTTTTCTGATATGCTTTTTGACTAAATGGTAATGAATTCCATGATAAGGAATCCTTGTCTGGAAGATTGTACATGCCATCAATCTTCTGTTTCCTCATTGCAATGGATGTACTTTATCTATGCAATTAATATTTAATCATTTGAATCATTGAATCATGAATCACTCACTCTCTCACTCACTCACCCAATCAATTAATCAATCAATCACCCAATCAATAAATCACCCAATCAATCACCATATCACTCACTGACTCACTGACTCACTGACTATAGTCAGTCAGTCAGTCAGTCATTCAGTTTATCCATTGATCCTTTCATTCATCCAAAGACTAAATTATTATGTGAATGGCTGAATGTTCGAAATATCACCCCGTCCACCCATCTCTCCCCCTCCCCCCTACCATCAACAAAAAAGTATCTAAAACATTTAATGTAACAGCACATACACTGGAACATACAGATCGCTTTTTGAGCTTTGGTCCTAGGTCCTGGTCTTTGGTCTTACGGTGGGTGTGGGTGTGGGTGAGAGTGAGGGTGAGGGTGGGTGAATGGGGGTGTGGGTGAGAGGGTAGGTGGGTGCGGTGAGAGTGGGTGGGGTGGGTGAAGATGAGGGTGGGGGGGGTGGGGGTGAGGATGAGGGTGGGTGGGTTGGGATAGGGGTGAGAATAGGTAGGTGGGGGATTGTACCACTCTTAGCCCTCTTGGTTTGTTAGATTACTGCGAGAGTTAAACAAGGGTAGTGCGCAGTTCAGCAGCTGGCTCAGAAATGAAAGGACAAAGAAACCTGCCAAGGTAGGCTGATGATCAATTCCTCAATCTGTTAATGAATGACTAATTACACGAAACGGGGCGCGGGATGCCTCGTGGTCAGAACATTGCGCTCACAATCCGACCCCGGTTTGATTACCGTTCAGTGGGATATTTCCCCTGGAGTTAGCATCAGTACTGACTTCGAATGAGACTATAAACCGAGGCCCCTGTGCAACACACGCAGAGCATCTTGCGCTCACGTTAAATCCTGTTTCGCCCTTCGTAAGAGTAGGCCATTGTGTGCCGGTGGGAACAGTTGACAAGATTACAAAACTGCATACACAAGGGGACTAGATGTAAAAAGCGCATGATTGCTTATTCCATTATCCTTGATATAAAAGAAGAAGAAAAACCCTAACATCCAGCCTAAACAGCGAAGAGTGTGGTCACAAACCCACATCCACTAAACAGAAATTTACAAACCCCACATCACCTAACACGAATTGTACACATACGAACAGCGAAGAGGGGTCACAAACCAACATCAGCCCAAACAGCGAAGAGTGCCATTAGTAACAAGATTGGTCAAGCATAACGCAAGAGTGTGGTACAGCCTGAAACAAAGTTCATAGTCAAGTTGGTCATTTATATTTTTTCTCTCTCTACCTAGCTACCTGTGACTTCACGGTGACGATTAAACACAGCACAGCACCAGCACACAGCCAGCACATTTTGCACATAAGCAATACATTGGAACCAAGGATCCAAAGTCCAATTTTTTTCCTTCCTACACTATTCCCTTCCTTCCTTCCTTCCTTCCTTCCTTCCTTCCTCCTTCCTTCCTTCCCTCCTTCCTTCCTTCCTCCTTCCTTCCTTCCTTTCTCCTCCTTCCTTCCTTCCCTCCTTCCTTCCTTCCTTCCTCTCCTTCGTTCCTTCCTCTCCTTTCCTTCCTTCTCCTTCCCTTCTTCCTTCCTCTACTTCCTTCTCCCACTTCCTCTCTTCCCCCCCCCCCCTCACTGTCTTCCCCCCTCTGTTCTGTCTAGGTGTGTGGAAGAAGGGGGGGGGGAGGGGGGGGGGCTGTATCAGATCACTTAGTTTTTTTGACTAATCAGAATCGGATGCTTGTATGTTTGTTATAAATGATGATTTTTTTTATTGTTGGTTTGTACATGATGACTAGCGGGTAACGGTGTGTGTCTATGCACACATTATGTAGACTACATACTTGTGCACATGTCATGCTGGGGTACTTGCAAGTGCGTGTGCACATGCACGCACACACACACAAACGCACACGCACGTACACACACACACACACACACACACACACACACACACACACACACACACACACACACACACACACACACACACACACACACACACACACACACAACTTAACAAGGCAGCGGCAAAAAACTTCTTGTTAATTTCAGATCAATGTAAAAAAAACCAAAAAAACAAACTATGTATAGCCAAGTATGTTACCAGAAGTCTTTCCGTGCCAAGAAGTAATGATAGATGATGTATTGGATTAAAGATGACCCTAAAAGAGGTCATCAGATAATTATCTCCACACACTTAATTCAGGATTACACGAGTGATTGATGGGCTGAATCACTCAGAATGTAAAGTTGATATTTCCGAGATTCCTGTCATTCCAAGAATAAACCTTTCCCCCATCCATTAAACCATGAGTGGTGGTCTGGGCGCTAGTCTTTCGGGTGAGACGATAAACCGAGGTCCCGTGTGTTACTCATCATTATTTAGCGCACGTAAAAGAACACACGGCAACAAAGGGGTTGTCCTTGGCAAAATTCTGCAGAAAAAGCCACTGTGATAGGGAAAACATATATACACTTGCAGACAAGAAAAACAAAAAATGGGTAGGCGCTGCACTCCCCGGAGAGAGCAGCCCGACTTTCACGCAGAGGAATCTGCTGTGACATAAAGTGGTATTAAAAAAGGAGATATCATAATGGGAACAGAAAAAGGCTTGAGTTTGATTAGCAATTGTGCCCCTCCTACCCCCCCCAAAAAACAAAAACAAAACAATTAAGACAATATTAATGTGTATAAAGTGCAACGCAAAAAGAATTGAAAAGAAAAATTCAAATAACACACAAAAAAGTCTGCACAGATTGTTCAGTGTATGTATTAAGAGCAGGATCAGGATTTGGTATCCCTACTTTCAGAATTCAAAACTCATATTTATAGCCTTGGAAGAGGTTTTTTTTTCTTTCATAATTTTACACCAGACTTATCAACGCAGCAATCCTTAGGTGCTTTATTCTTTTTTATATATGTGGTTGTGACCAGACAAATGTTAATAATTATTCTTGTTATCTGTATTGACTCAAAATCGGTTTCATATATCGGAATGTATATATATATATATATATATATTGCATTGTATTATGCGTGCGTGCGTGCGTGCGTGCGTGCGTGCGTGCGTGCGGTGTGTGTGTGTGTGTGTGTGTGTGTGTGTGTGTGTGTGTGTGTGTGTGTGTGTGTGTGTGTGTGTGTGTTGTGTGTGAATTATCGTATATATATTGTTCGTTTATTGCTTCGAATAGTTTTTTTAAATTATGAAATATGATTTGCATTGATGTAAACAAAAAAATGTCGACATGAATATGAACAAGGTGGGGGGGGGGGGGGGGTGATAGAGCCTAGTGGTTAGAACCTTGAGTTTGTGATCTGATGGCATGGGTTTGAACTCGAACGAGACACCATTTCCACGTGTCTCCCCCCCCCCCCCCCCCCCCGCCTACCCTGCCCCCCCCCCCCCCCAGTTACCATCACAACCAGCTCCACACACCCCAAAGTTTTTTGAATGGGATTTTGAACCGAGGTCTCGTGTACACCAAAGCATTTTGCGCACACACCTGTTCTGCCTTTCGGAAGAGTGCCATTGTGTGCCAGAAGAGACAGATGAAAGATGGAGAGAGAAGCCATCCAAAATATGCATCAGGCGGTGTATCATGCCGGAAAATGGAACGTGGCTGTCTTTGTGAGGAAGTCAGTCACACTATACAGGCAAGTTTTCACCAGTTTTGCGAACCACAGAGACTCTTCCACCCACCCAGCTCCCAACACACGCACGCAGCACCATGCACGCACGCGCGCGCGCACACATAGCAGACATAGCACGCACACTCACACATACACACATACACAATGTGCACATACACACATTCACACAAATCAACACACAGACACCACAGACACACACAGACAACACAACATACACACACATACACACACACACAACACACACACACACACACACACACACACACACACACCAACCCCACACACACAACACACACACACACACACACACACACACACACCTGCAAACGCACACATTCACACAAACTCAACAGACACACACACGACAACACCACACATATTTCTTTTTTCTTTTTTTTTTTTCTCTTCCCCCCCCCCCTCTTTTTTTTTATTTGTTTTTAATCTATAGAATGTCTTAATTTTGAGGCTGATTGTTAGTCAAAAGTTTAACTCCTGGTGAAATTTTTTTTTTTCTCTTTCTTCCCCCTAGATAGATGGCTTGATGAAAAAAAAGCAAATCAATGCTTATTCAATGTACCATCTGGAAATAAAAATTTGACTTTGCTTGACTTGATACACACACAACCACATGCACGCACACACACACACACACACCACACGCACACGCACACGCACACCACACACACAAACACACACACGAACACACACACAAACACACACACACACACACACACACACACACACACACACACACACACACACACACACACACCACACGAACACGAACACACACGAACACACACACACACACGAACACACATACACGAGCACACACGAACACACACACAGACACAGACAGACAGACAGACAGACCAGACACACACACACACACACGCACACGCACAACACAAACACACACACACACACCACACACAACTACACACAAACAAACCACCACCACCACCAACATCAAACACAAAGATAAACAATTGTGATTATTTTTATGACATGTCACAAGATCAATGCAATGATGAAATAAATTAAATGAAGGTCATTTTGATTTTTAAAAAAAAATGGAATTAATTTTAAAAGGAATTTCTTTTGATAAGGGTTATAATGCATATCGAAGATCGTTTTTAAAAATGTGATAAAAATGATGATGATGATGATGGTTATGATTATGATGATGATAATTATGATGATCATAATTATGATGATAATGACAATGATGATGGTGGATGATGATGATGATGATAAGAATGATGTCAAATTTGTATTCCGATTATGAAAGTGACAGTGCGCGCGCGCGCGTGTGTTTGTGTGTGTATGCACGCGCACACGTGCGTGTGTATGTGTACATAAATGAGTACGTGCGTTTGAGAGTGTAGGCGTCTGTGGGAGTGTATATTTAACCATCCGGTTCTTTTCATGTACGACTTCTTCATTTTCATGGTTTTAATTTTCATATTAAAACAGTGGTGTATTGAGATCTGTGTTCTTGGTTTCCCAGTGGTGAAAGACGAGTGTTTCTGTTTCTTTCGTTTTAAACAATACTGGATCGGTGGTCTAGAGGTAACGCGCCTGTCTAGGAAGCGAAAAATCCGGGTCGGAGTGTGCGGTGGTTCAAATCCCGTTTGGCCCCAAAGTTTTCACCCATCCATTAGATCATGAGTGGTGGTCTGGGCGCTAGTCTTTAGGATGAGACGATAAACCGAGTTCCCGTGTGTTACACATCATTATAAGGGCACGTAAAAGAACCCACGGCAACAAGGGAGTTGTCCCTGGCAACATTCTGTAGAAAAAAAGCAACTCCGATAGAAAAACATATACTTGCAGTCAGGAAAAAAAAGGGTGGCGCTGCACCTATGGCTACGTGATCTCCTCGGGGAGAGCAACCCGAATTTCACGCAGAGAAATCTGCTGTGACATAAATAAATAAATAAATAAATAAATGGAAGGTGTTCATATTTAAATTTCCACATAATGGTCAGTAGATCAGTCTCCAAAGTCACTAAATAAATGGAGTAGATTATGAATCGAATTTGTCTTGGATGGACCACACACCACACACGCGCACGCGCGCGCGCGCACACACACACACACACACACATGCACAGCACCACGTGCGCACACACACACACACGTCTAATATTACTTTAAGTGTACAGACGTAAATCAAACACACACACACACACACACACACACACCACACACACACACACAACACACACACACACGGGACGGATATGGGACGGATAGGGGGACGGGATAGCCTACTGGTCAGAACATTGCACTCGCAATTTGACGACCCGGCTTCGATTCCCAGTCGAGGGGATTTTTCCCCTGGAGTTAACATCAGTGCTGACTCAACTCTCCCCAAAAGTCCCTCAGATGAGACCAAAAACCGAGGCCCCGTGTGCGAACGCACGCAGAACATTTGTGCATACGTTAAATCCTGTTCCGCTTTTCGTAAGTGTAGGCCATTGTGTGCCGGTGGGAACAGATGACTTACAAAATTGCATACACACGGGCACTGGATGTAAAAAGGCACATGAGAGCTTATTCCATTATCCTTGATATAAAAGAATAAATAAATCAATCAATAACATACACACAGCACACACAGGCATGCGCACACGCGCGCGATCCCACGCACACACACACACACACACACACGCGCGCGCGCGCGTGCGCGCGCGCAGAGCATCTTGCGCACACGTTAAATCCTGTTCCGCTTTTGGTAAGAGTTGGCCATTGTGTGCGGTGGGTACAGATGACTTACAAAATTGCATACACACGGGCACTGGATGTAAAAAGCCATGAGAGCTTATTCATTATCCTTGATATAAAAGAATAAATCAATCAATCAAAACATACACACAGGCACACACAGGCATGCACACACGCGCGCGCGATCCACGCACACACACACACACCACACACACACACACACACACACACACACACACACACACACACACACACGCGCGCGCGCGCGCGCGCGCGCGCAGAGCATCTTGCGCACACGTTAAATCCTGTTCCGCTTTTGGTAAGAGGAAGCCATTGTGTGCTGGTGGGAACAGATGACACGATTTACAAAAACTGCATACACACGGGGACTGGATGTAAAAAAGCACATGAGTGCTTATCCCATTATCCTCGATATAAAAGAATAAAATAAAAAGTAAAATAAATAAAAAATAAACTCACACACACACGCAACACACACACACGTACACACACACACACACACACACACACACACAACACACACACACACACAACACACACACACACACACACACACACACACACACACACACACACACCGCTATCGTGGTGCCAGTCTGTTGAGATGTTCTGAGTATGTATGTGTGTTTGGGGTGGGGGTGGGGGGTACTTAAAAGTGAGCACTGGTTCTGAATAAATAAAAAATAAATAAAAATAAATAAAAAATAAATTAAAATAAATAAATAAAGCTGTCAAATCACTGACATCTGCTGTTGAGAAACACGTGACTGTTGGGTGTTCTGTTGAGGAAGATGGCCATCTTCACCTAACCCCTACCCTTCGCCCACCTTTTCAGTCTTAGTTTATTTAAAACAACAATAACAGCCCCCCCCCCCAAAAAAAAAACACCCTCCAACAACCAAAACACACTGCAATCTCCTACTGTCCAGTTTGTTCAAACCGATTTTTTCGGGGGTTCCTCACACCTTTAAATTCCCCGTAGTGATGTCGGAGAGCCTGTCAGTATCCATAGCATCCAACTTTCTGTGCGAGGAATTTCCTCTTTTCTATCTCCTTGCTTTGTTTCTGCCTGGTTCCTTTTCTTCCTGTCGGCTCCTTCTCGTCTTTTTTTTTTTTTTGCCTTCTTCGTCCATTCTCCTGTCTCCCCCCCCCCCCCCCCCCCAAGAAAGACGTAAAAGATACCAAATCTCTCCGACGCTGAGTTTGGATTGGCTAGGCCTGACTATTAGGCTCTTAACGGCAGCACAATGTATGTTTGCTCAGATTAAAGACAACAGCAGTTACTATCTGAGCATTTGACGACGACGACGACGACGCGACAGAAGAAGAAGAGGAAGCAGTTTATAAGTGCAGGTCTAGATCTAGATACACAGAGCCAAATCATTGTAACACGAAGTTCCAACATCTCCGAGATGATATGCACCAATGAGAAACAGAGCAAGGACGATAACCCGTGGTGTGGTCATTGGCGGGGGCAGACGACAAGCTACAGATAGGGTCAGCTTCCAGGGTCATTGAGTGCCAGTCAAAAGCAGGTCTGCTGGTTTTCACAGATTTTTTAAAGTAAAAAAATGCACTGTGCACTTGTATTTTGGGTTAAGGCCATAGATCAACACCAGGTAGGGATGAGAAAGTGGAAAATGATCATCAATTAAGGATTGCTTGTGTTCCTACAACGTTGACCCGCGCATGCATATTGATGTGAGGCAGTTAGCAGACAACAAAGATTAAGGGGGTACAGTGTTTGCTGAAAAATGAAAAAAAAAGTTCGAACCATACTTAATTTGTTTGTATTGTCCTGAGTTCTACATCTGGAGCTGGTCTTTCTGAAAAAAAAAGTGGTTTTTATTTCTGTGGATGCCTCAGTACGTGCAGTACAATGCAAGTGTGATGTATGAAACTAGAAGGAAAACTGCCCAAGTTTCACCGTTATTATGTAGCCCCGAACAAATCTTCCAATCCTTTTGTGTACTTTGGATCGAAAGAGCTTCAGAGCTAAACAAACTATCATCGCCTGCCTTCATCTTGCAATTAGTTCGGACTCAAACCAAAGGATACCGTAAAATACCCTAACAAGTCCGTTGAAGAAGGCAATTCTACTTTTTAAAGTCAATGTTATCACTTACTTACGAAACACATCAGCCGCCATGGCCAGTTGTTAGGGCCTTGGACTACGGACTTAAAAGGTCACAGGTTTGAATCCCTTAAGAGTCATAGGTTTTTTTGTTTGTTGTGTTGTTGTTTTTTTTTTTACTACGACCGCTCCTACCCGAGGGAGTTTGCTATAGGGTCATTGGGAAGACTGGGACCACATTATCGATCTTCATACACTTTATAGACACGGTTTGAGATTTTTGCTTCAATTATCTGACCAACCTGCAGGTGTCTGTATCTCCCGGCTCGGTTGACGCGGGATGCAGTGTGATAGAACGTTGAGAGTAGGCCTACAGCCTGTCAAGTGTCTCAAAGCACAGGCACTTCCATAGCAGCATTGTTTCATTATCCTCGTCATCACTGATCATCATGCCATAAAAGAAAATTGTCTTGAATCGGTCTTTCTCAGAAAATGAGGCAGCAAAAAAAAGTAACGAAAAAAGTATACAAGAAATAAAGTTTAGCAACAGATGTTTCCTCACCCCCCCCAACCCCCCCCCCAACCCCCCAACCCCCCCTCGCCAAAGATGATAAATGTTAATGTCACCAGAAAACTACACATGTCAAAACTTTTAAGCGATCCCGCCCAGAGACTAGATTTAAAAGAAATATTTCCATGTTAACTATTTTCATGGCACATGCAGGCGGTGCCTATGCTGTGTGTGTGTTGTGTGTGTGAAAAGACCGCCCAGTTACAGAGGAATTCGGTGCAATGTCTTCAGCACTGAGCGAGGAAACATAGCAGACATCACCAAGGGGGATCGGTGGTCTAGGAGGTAACGCGCCTTGCAAAAAGTCCGGGTCGGAGTGTGCGGTGGTTCGTACCCCGTTTGGGCCCAAAACTTTTCCCCATCCATTAGACCCTGATGGTGGTCTGGGTAGTCTTCGTAAGCTAGCCATTGTGTGCTGGGACACATGCATTTAAAATGCTACACACGGGGAGGATGTAAAAGCACGTGAGTGTTATTCCATATCCTCGATAAGATAATAATTAAAAAAAAAATATCTCGGTGAGACGATAAACCGAGTCCCTTGTTACAATCCATTTTAGCGAACGTAAAAGAACCCATGGCAGCACTGGCAAAATTCTGTAGAAAAACGCCACTCTGATAGGGAAACAAAATACAGTTGCATGCAGGAAAAAGAAAAACAAAAAAATGGGTAGGCGCAGCACTTGTGGCGACGCGCTCTCCCCGGGGGAGAGAAGAGCAGCCCGAATTTCACGCAGAGAAATCTGCGATGACACAAAGTGGTACAAAATACAAAACACAAAAGTGTCATCCTGAACTGCCTGAAGAGCGTGAACGTGTCAACGCTTACAAAGGAGATATTTATTAACTTTTGTGATTGCTGTATGTACACCTGCATAGAAATCATTGCAGAGAATAGTCATAGCAGTTGGCAGAATTAAAAAAAAGAAAAGAAGCAACAACATTAAAGTATCAACAACAATAATAACAACTAAATAGTGATGTCGATGAGATGATGATGATGATGATGGTGGTGGTGGTGGAGGTGGTGATGAACAATCATTATTTTTTTTTGTATGTAAGTTTCCCAGTAACATAGGTTGAAAAGTACAAACTTGTAGGCAGGCAAACACACAACACACACACACACACACACACACACACACACACACACACACGCACGCCGCGCGCGCGCGCGGGACACACATCACTCACAGCACACACACACAAACACATTCACACACACACACACACACACTTTCTCTCTCTCTCTCTCTGTCACACACAAACACCACTCACGGAACACACACACACACACACACACACACACACACACACACACACACACACACACACACACACACACACACGCACGCACACATATACATACACACACACATACACGCGCGCGCGCGCGAGCACACACTCACACAAACAACAACAACAACACACAGACACATACAGACACACACAGACACACACACACACACACACACACACACATACAGACAACACACACACACACACACACACACACACACACACACACACACACACACACACACACACACACACACACAGAGGCAGCAGATCATACACTCGCGCCTCTGTGCAGGCGGGTTGAAAAGGACAAGCAGGTAAAGGAATAAGGTTCAAAACCTACAACATGTAGAGACACAAATTCAGGGATACCCCCCCAAACACACATACACATACACACACACACACACACACATAGACACACACACACACACACACACACACACACACACACACACACACACACACACACACACACAACACACACACTTGCTTTTGCTGTTACACTTGTTATATCGTCATATTTGAATTATTGTTTGACAATTATTGCACCATACTGTTCCCCATATTGCCCTCATCATCTTCTCGTAGGAGTATAACACTAGTCTGTGCAAGTAGATTGAAACACACACACACATCCACACAAACACACACACCCACACACACAAACACAACACACACAAACACACACACACACATCACCACACACACACACCACACACACACCACACACACACACACACACACACACACACACACACACACACACACACACACACACACACACACACACACACACACACACAAACACACACGCACACACACACACAGAAAACACACACACACACACACAGAAACCACACACACACACACACACACACACACACACACACACACACACACACACACCACACACACACACACACACACAAACAGGTCATGTTGTGCCTAGTTTAAAATTGACTGTCCGGAAAAAGCAAAGAGTTCAGTAACTGATGATGCCATCTTTCATCAAGTTTTACATCACACATGCTTGCTGCTGCTTCCTGTTTTAGTTCTCAGTTTTCTTTTCACTCATGTGTTACAGTATGTCGGTAACGCTGAATAATTTTAAGTCCTTTGGATGAGACTATAAACCGAGGCCACGTGTTCGCGCGAACGCACGCAGAATATCTAGCGCACACGTTAAATCCTGTTCCGCTTTTCGTTAAGAGCACGCCATTGTGTGCCAGTGGGAACAGTTGACAAGATTTACAAAAACTGCATACACACTGGGACTGGATGTAAAAAAAAGCACACGAGTACTTCTTCCATTATCCTCGATATAAAAGAATAAATAAATTAATAAATAGATAAATAAATAAATAAATAAATAATAGTTTTTTCGGTTTCTTCCTCCAAACAGCTCTGAGGCTCACCAATAGTGAGATTTTGTCGTATGAAGCCGTTTTTGCCCACCATAAAAGTAGCTGGGGGCGGGATAGCTCAGTGGTCAGAGCGCTCGCTTTCTCCCAGTCAAGGTTAAGCAGCGTCGAGTGTGGTTACCAGTTGGATGGGTGACCGTTTGCGCGCCTTGGCTTCAGTACAGTCCCCCCAGTTCGCCGAGCCCTAAATGGTCACCTGCCCTCTTTAGGGTCAGGGAAGGTAAAGCAGCAAGGGAGAGGAGATGGGCGCCGCCCTTAATATGCTGGTTCCTAGAGAAGCTGAGGTCTCTGACACCTCGCTCTCCTATGACCGCCTAGGTTATGGGACACCTGTACCTTTTTTTTTTTACCTTAAAGGTAGCTGCATTCAGAGTTCGGGGATGACGTCTAAACACGGCACCAGTGTGCATGCATGCGTTTTTTCAAAATGTTGTCACCCCGTTCCTACCAGCAGGAATGGCTTACTTCTTCCCAAAGGTGGAACGAGTTTGATAAACGTGTGTGCAAAATGTTCTGCGTGCGCTCCCACACGGGACTTCAGTTTATAGTCTCATCCAAAAGATTTTCTGGGGAGTGGGGGGAGTGAGTGGTGATGTGAACCCCAGGGGCAAAAAACCCAATCTCCTCAAACGGGTGCCTGGGCGGTGGCTCGATCCCGAGCCGTGGGACCACGAACTCAGCGTTCTAACCACTAAGCTCTCCGGCTCCCCTTTGTTTACGTATAAAAACCTTCAGATATATGTCACAGCTAGTCATGCCTTCAGCGACTGGGCTTTTTCACAGTTCTTGATTAAACCATTGACACTGGGGGCAACAACAAAGTGAGAGGCTGTATGACCAGTGGCTTTCCCACTCATGGAATTCCACTTTACAGCTTAGTCTTTAATAATCGACTATGACTCTCTGACTAGGAGGCTTGACTTGCACATTCCTTATGTGCTGCAGCCCAGGGGGCTAGTTGGCCTTTGGAGAACATCTCTAACACTGTCTTTATGCCCTCTTGGCCGAGAGAGTGGGGATGTACTGTGGGCAAGGCATCCGCACTATAATCAAATTTGTGCCCAGTTTCCGAAACAGCAGTTGCCTCCTCTGCTGCTGTGGAGTTCATCATGGAACACGACGGACAAACAAACATATGTCACAGCCTATAATGTTATGTAAGGCTAGTGTGGCACTCTTGTGTTTGTGAAGGACTGGCCCAGTTGCCTCAAAGAATTGTACTGTTTTTGGGGTGGCAAGAGGCGCTGAAGTGGGATGACTTGCTGCCACAGTCCCTAGATCGGATAATTTCGCTGGGACTCAAACATAATCTGAAACAAACAATCACAGTCTGTGGTGTGCCTGAAAACTGAGCATAACGTTGCTGTTTCACATACAAAAATATGGTTGTTGTAGGTTGTGTGGGTGTGTTCTCATGACATAGATCATAACACTGATTCACACAAACACACAATATCAAAACAAATTTCTCATACTTTTGTGCAGACCATTTATTCCTTTAGCTTCCTATGGCGTAGATCAGACACTGATTCACACAAACACACACACAATATCTAAACAATTTTCACATAGTTTTGGGCAGACCATTTATTTCTTTCGCTTCCTGTTAACAGCTGACCTATCTAACAAGGCAACCAGTCTTTTTCAAACGTCCGTTTTCTTTGTGCTGTTTCCAGGATCTGTCCAATGCTTTATATTCGTTTCATATCCCCGAGGTCGGAATGCAGCTACCATCATAGCGCGCCAAAATGGTTGCATACCTAAATCTCCCCTTTGGCGAACCTTGCAGCTGTACACGAGGAAGGAAAAACAACTCGATCAGGTGTGATGTTCTCTACATTATTATACATGTGTCTGATAAATAACTCTTGGGATTTTATTTTTGGTTAGGGTCTGATAAGTTGCATGCTTAAAATAGCATTTGTCATTGTAATATTAAAAAAAGAGACTTTGATTATTATCAAAAAGTTGTTTAAGTATATGAGTGAGTTATGCACACGCGCGCGTGTGTGAGTGTGTGTGTGTGTGTGTGTGTTGTACAACACACACTCACACACACACACACACACACACGCAAACACACACACACACGCACACACACACACACACACACACACACACACACACACACACACACACACACTAGAGAAAATTTTGAAAAAAAATTGCTGTTAATAAAACAGGTCTACTCATAGACTGTTTTTACCCAGGTCCTGTAATAAACAGTCTTCATAAATCAAGCCTCGCTTATCATGGCAGAATATTGTGGAGTAATTTAGCTCCCTTGTTCGAAATAAGCTCCTTCAAAACAAACGTTTAAGAAACTTTTGATGAGATATCAAATAGAAAAAAATGTAAGACCATTTTTTCTCATGCTCAAAATTGTTGTACATCTGGTTTACTTTGTAAAATTGTAAGACCATTTTTTCTCATGCTCAAAATTGTTGTACATCTGGTTTACTTTGTAAAATTGTAAGACCATTTTTTCTCATGCTCAAAATTGTTTTCCATCTGGTTTACTTTGTAAAATTGTTACTCTTACCTTTTTGATATTGTGTTTTCTTCACTACTTGTCTGTCTGACGTGAGCACATGTTGTAATGTTCAGGTTTTGTTTTTATCTTAAAATGTGATGTCTGAATTTTTTCCGGTGTTCTTTTCTAGTTCTTGTAAACATATAATAAGAATGTCTTTCGTCTACTTTTATACTCAAATTTCTGGATTTTTTTGTGAGGTCAGGAAGAACAAAAGTTGTGTACAGTAAACTTTTACCCTTAATAAAGGTTATTTTGACTTGACTTCATACACACACACACACAGACACAGACACAGACAGACAGACAGACACACACACACACACACACATTTACAATACTGCATACACACAGGGACAGGATGTATAAAAGCACATGAGAGCTTATTTCATTATCCTCAAAATAAAAGAATAATAAAACATACACACACATATATGCACGAGCACACACACACACACACACACACACACACACACACACACACACACACACACCACACACACACTCTCACACACACATACACACACACCACCACCACCACCACCACCACCAACAACAACAACAACTTGTGTGTTCAGTCAGCTTGCTGTTGTTCCATGCTTTTCTTTGTCATTCTGGTCATGCTGGTAGCTGCAAAAAGGCAAGCCAGGTTAGAACACACACACATACACAACACAAACACACACACGCACTACACACACACACACATACACACAATACACCACAAAACACACACACACAAACACACTACACCCCCCCCACCCCCCACACACTCACACACTCATTACTGGAAGCATCATCAATCACTCCCTTGAAGTCAAGACTGTGTATTCAACCCAGCTACAAACACACCCTTTGTGCTACCCAGGTTCGTGGCCTGGGTAACTTCAGTCATAAACTTTGTCGGGCTTTTGTGTGCAGGGGGCCAGAATTCACCCTTAAGGAACACCCATTGTCTGTAAACTTAGGGCAATTTGGGTGTGCTGAAGTCTCTTACCGTAGCATACGGCATTAGTAGTACTTACTCATTCTATTCAGTGTGTGTGTGTGTGTGTGTGTGTGTGTGTGTGTGTGTGTGTGTGTGTGTGTGTGTGTGTTCTTTTCTTGTTTTTGCTTGTGATTTTAGTTTTGTTTTCTGTTTTCGACCTGTTTTTTTTGATGTTCTGTTTGTGTTAAAAAGTATGTCTACTGTGTTCAACGTGTTTGTATTTTGTGGTTTTGTCGACTTTTAAAAAAAAGAGTCTTTTATGCCTTTTTGCTATTACACTCGTGAAATGAGGCACAAAAACTAAGACAACAAGAATAAGAAAACAAAGATACTGAGGGGTTCTTTTGTTTGATCTCTTCTGGTTATTCTACAGTTTTAAAATTGACAAGCTTTGATTTTCAGTGCCATCTTTTCGATGCAGAGCTCATGAACAAATAAGTTTTGTCGAATAATCCATGATCCTATTTTGTAAAATATTCGGGGCCTTCATTTTTCGATAAATCATTATCTTTAGCAACATGTCTTTTGTAGAGAACAAACCTACTTAGGGTTGCGAGAAAGAAGAAGTGAGGAGAGAGAGAGAGAGAGAGGAGAGAGAGAGAGGAGAGAGAGAGAGGAGAGAGAGAGGAGAGAGAGAGAGAGAGGGAGGAGAGAGAGAGAGAGAGAGAGAGAGAGGAGAACTCAACTCCAACTGGAAAGGTTTATTCATGAAAAAAGGCCATTGGCCCATACATGAAGGGGTTGTGGAATAATGATAATTGCTTTAAGCTGACACACAACACCACTCCATGCCATGGAAACCACAGCATTGATTAGTAAAGTACATCAAACACAAAACTCTTACGACCAGATATGTTACGGCATTCCGAGCCTTTCTTTGGTCCAGTCTTTGTCACACACCCTTAGGTCTAGGCTAGCCAAGAAACCATTGTAGTAGTTCTCTAAGTGTCGCTAGGTCCCTTGAAGCACGGGATAGGGTCTCCTTGTGTAGTGTGTTCTGGATTCGCTTCCCATTCTGCAAACTGGTGAGTTTGACACGTTCCTCTTTTAACATGTTTTTCTCTTGCTGTTTGACAAACCAGTACACACATACTGGCTCAGTGTCTGGTTGGCATGCGTACTGGATCACAATGTCGTCTGATTCACATGTTACAATATCTTCACCATCTGAATGATGTAGCACAGATGTTCTAAAGTATGTATTTCTTTGTCTGTCTCTTAGCCTTTTCTGTAGGGATCTATCAGTTAGAGTAGCCATGTACTGTTTGACATTTCCTGTGTCAATGCACAAACACTATTATCATCATTCACCTCAGGCAACAACACACATATCAGCACACATATCAGCACAGTCACTACAATCAGACAACAGGAGTCTATTCAACGATGATGTGAATCTTCGAGACTTTAACGAGCCGTGTGCAAACGCACGCAGACACTGCACACATATCTGTCGCTTTTCGTAAGATAGGCCAACGGTGCGGTGGAACAGAGACAATATACAACTCATAACGGACCGATGAAAAACACATGTTGCTTATTCTGTATCTCGATTAAAGAATAAAAAAAAAAAAATTAAAAATAAATAATAATTAATATGCAACTTAATGATGTTTGTGTGATGTTGTGTTGTGTTGTTGTAGGTCTATTCCATGTGTCCATGTGTATCTACACATGCTGTATTCCCCTGTTCTACTCCACTGTCAGGCAGACTCGAGGCACTGAAGGCACAGTCACTTTCACACACAACACTTGCCTGCTTCTGTTTATGCTTTCGAGGAGCGCGTTGAGATAACCATTTCTTCTTGTAGTACTGTGCTTGTGTGCTGCGATACACTGTTGGATCCGCCATGTTGGTTGACACTGTTGTGTCCACTGGTTTCAGTCGCAAGACAAAATCCACGCTGTCCCCTTCTCTTGCCACTTTCCAGCTGGAGACTGCATTGTCAGTCAGCAGGGCGCCTAAGGTCCCTTCCACAGCTGCTGGAAGTCCAGTAACTAGCATTTTTGAATGAATTTCTAGTTTTACTGCTGCTCACAGAAAATGTACGCCCTGTCCACTTCACTTCTCTGACGACCCCAAAGAGAAGAGAGAGAGAGAGAGAGAGAGAGAGAGAGAGAGAGAAAAGAGAGAGAGGCTTTAAGCTTTTAAAATTTTTTTTTAACCTTTAACAGTTTATTGTCATTACCCAACTGGGCCTTTTGACAAGGGAGGTAACACAAATACTTTTATGTGAAACAGTAAACAAAACGTAAAATATGTTACCAGTAACATTAAGTTTGGCAAAATGAAAGGATCCATTCATTTATAATCAACTAACATTAACATTGGGGTATACACAATTACAATCACCTAGTACATACAAAGAAAAGAAAAGAAAAATCAAAACTGAAATGCAAAAACAATTTTCGAATCACAATCCATTTAAATCACATGTGATATCAACCTTTCTGAAGTTGCCTTACTTGAGAATACGTTACCCTTTAAAGTCACTATATCATTGCATGCTAAATCAATTGTTGCTGACATGGCTTTGTCTTAATTTTTGTGACTGCAAAAAAAAAACTTAGCTGCAGATTTAATTACATGTTCATTTTCAGACTACAAAACAGAAACAATGTCTTCAATTTCTGCTGTTTGTAGCCTTGGAAAAGTATGTGTATTACATATAGTTTCCTATGCCTTAGTCTACCCTCTCGTGCCTTTGGATTTTCTGACACTTGACAATTGTTTCGACAGCTGGGGAATCTGACATCGATATTTCTAGATGCGCTAACCCACATCATTTATCATCATCGTCATCATCATCATCCATCATCATCATCATCATCATTCATCATCATCATCATCATCATCATCACCACCACCACAACCACCACCACCACCATCATCATCATCACCGTCATCGTCAACGTCGTCGTCGTCGTCGTCGTCATCATCATCATGGGCTACCGATCGACCCCGAGGATGCGACAGAACGCATTTGGGTATAGCTGGGGCGGAGAGATTCAAATGAGCGGTTTGAAAATATAGGACACAATGTCACCGAAGACAACTCAGTCTGCCCCCCCCCCCCCCCCCCCAAAAAAAAAAAAGTCGTATGGCTGCCTATATGGCAAAATACTTGAAAACAGTCACACACACGGAAACTTCTTATCCAGTGTGCAATTTCAAGCTGACGGTGATTCTTAGGTGGTGTCAGTTAGACAGAGGTGCACAGGGTGACCCCCTAGGGTGCTAACATGCAGAACTCCTAACACCAACAACAACCACAGCAACATGACGTTGCACCATTAGGGTGTGACCACATGGTCTGACACGTCGACTTTCAAAGCAAAACCTGTTCTGTATCAGCATTACGTGACGAAGAGATCATTGCCTTGCCGTGTTGGGACATGCCTTAGAATGTCGTGCGTGACATTTAATGCGTATACGTTACGTACATTTGTTATGTTTGACTGCACATCAACAATGCATAAATGCGTGCAAAGACTGACAGATAGACAGACTGGCTGACATGAATGCATGCACGCATGCACATACATACGCACACAGACACACATACAAACAGATACACAGGCACACACACATTTATACCCCCCAAATTATTTCTAAGTTGTTTATTGCGGATGACCAGCTATGCGTGCACGCACCTGCGCATCCAGACGCTCACACACACACACACATACACAACACACACACACACGCACGCACGCACACACACGCACACACACACACGCACGCACACACACAGAGTACATCTT
>CM060317.1:10967531-10977531 GCA_030674155.1 Stramonita haemastoma
TTGACCTATGACTTTTCCCCTCAAGTTGCGTCTCTTACCTGTTCTGCTTTGAATGCACATCTCCATCTCCATCACCCTGCCATAGCATGGTGTGTGTATGTGTGTGTGTGTGTTGTGTGTGTGTGTGTGTGTGTGTGTGTGTGTGTGTGGTGTGTGTGTGTGTGTGTGTGTGTGTGTGTGTGTGTGTGTGTGTGTGTGTGTGTGTGTGTGTGTGTGTGTTGTGTGTGTGTGTGTGTGTGTGTGTGTTGCGCGCCGTGCGTTTGAGTGTGAATGTTATGGATGCAAGCGCTTTGATTTGCGCTAGACAAATTCCATTTATTACTGTTGTTGTTGTTACTATTATCATTATCATTGTCATTATTATTATTATTATTATTATTATTATTATTATTATTATTATTATTATTATTATATTCATATCATCATCATCATCATCATCATCATCATCATCATCATCATCATCATCATCATTATTTTCCGAAAGCAGAACGGGTTTTAACGTGTGCTCCGGATGTTTTTCGTCTGTTCGCACACGGGAGCATTTTGGGGGGAAGTGGAGTCGGTACTGATGTTAGTTCCAGGGATAAAAATCCTCTCAAACGAGTGCCTGGTCGGCAGCTCGAATCTGGGTCATCAGATGACGAGGTCAACACTCTAACCACTAGGCTATTTCGCCCCCTGAAAGTTTTTGGTCTGTATTCAATGTGACAATGTTCTTTGGAAAAAGTGATGCCATGTTTGTTATGGATCAAAAAGTGTAGCAAGTTTAGCTGATACTTTATGCTCATAGGTTTCACTTTTTGATATCAGATGCCGGATGTAAAAAAAAAATCAAAACAACAAATAAACAAACAAACGAACAAAACAAAACATGTCCATGATGTCATGTAGCCCTCCCAGACCACTGATCTCAGTGATGTTGGCAATGCAATGTAGGCCTAGCATGCTGGTGGTCTGCCTCTTTCCTTCTGCTCTCAGCCTTACCATGGAGAGCTTGGTAGTATCCCTCAGTCTCGGAAGACTTGGAGTTGCGCTCTAGGCTCTAGAGTGCAAAGCCTGGGTAAGTACGTATGGAGGGCAGGCTGTTACCCATGCAGCAGACCACCCCCCCCCTCTATCTCCACGTCGCTGGAATGGTCCATTGGAAAGACAATCGCCGATACGAATGGTTCCAGTACCGTTCCAGGATGCGCCAGAGTCCCGAACCGCTCTGGGGACTCCAGCTCCCCGATTTTTTCCCTCAGGGGTGGTGCCTAAACTCAACACCTTATACATGCTGTTTTTTGTTTTGTTTGTTTGTTTTTAATATTATTATTATCTTATATTTTTACTTTGTTGTCATCTGCTCCTAGCCACAACTAGATTCATCAGTTTGTCTACGTCTTTGTGTTTCTGTTTATTGTTAAGCAACAACAACAACAAAAAAACGAATAACTTGGTTTATGAATAACACACTCTGCCTGTTCAGTGCATGCAGCGACGACTGGTGAGGAAACAGCAGGAGGTTTTGCAGGCTTTCTGTTCGGACAATGAATTATGCATGGTTTTACCTGTCAGCTAGAGATACACTAGGCTAGTGAGTGCCCTTACCCTCTTGTACGTGCTTCGTGTGTTTTGTGTTGTGTTTGTAGTGTTTGTGTTGTGTGTATGTGTTGTTTTGTTGTTGTTGTGTGTGTGTGCGCACAAGCGCTGTTGCGCGTATGTATGTTGCGTATGTATGTTACATGTGTATGCTTGTATTTGCGAGCCTGTAACCTATAGTTATGTGCATACGTCTTATCAAAAAAATGTGAAAGCTAGCGTATGTTTATGCACAGGTGTTTCCAGGTGTTTCTTAATTACCTGCTATGTGTGAATCCTCTGTGTTGTGTGTGTGTGTGTGGTGTGTGTGTGTGTGTGTGTGTGTGTGTGTGTTTGTGTGTGTTGTGTGTAGTTGTGTTTGTGAGTGAGTGTGTGGTGTTGTGTGTGTGTGTGTATAATATGTGTATGTGTTTGGGATGTGTGGTTACATATATAATATAATATATATATATATATATATAATATATATAATGTATATATATTATATATGTGGTGATTACAACAGGTGAGTGCAACATGCTGTGCTGTATGTGGTGTTGTAAAGTAGGTTTTGAATGTAGCTGGTACTGGTGTCAGTATTGGACCTTAACGGTTCACTGACTGCCCTACTTGTGAGCTGTTGCCTCGTGTCTACTTGTAATGCTGGTAACCTACTTAGTACTTTGGAACAGAGACGAATTTAGATGGTGTTTTCTTCCCCGATCTCTTTATCCTCAATTTTTTTGGGTATCATTTTTCCCTTGTGTACGCTTGTTCTTTCATGTTGACCCCCTTGTCTTTGTAAAATTTTTCTATATTTGTTAAGGTTCCATTAGAACATGTCGAAGTGTATTGAGTTTTGAAGGGGGCGATTTAAGTAAAAATATGTTTTATTGGTGGTATTTTTTAATTAAAAAAGATAAATCCACTTTTACAGTTTGAACAACTTGATGTCTACCAGCTTCCAAAGCGCTTTGATCTGTCCTTGCAAGATATAGCACTATATAAATTTAACTTCTTCTTCTTCTTCTTATATTATAATAATAATAATAATAATAATAATAATAATAATAATAATAAAATAAAACTGAAATGGTACGGGCATGTCACAAGATCGAAAGGACTAGCAAAAACAATAATGAAAGGCACTGTCCAAGAGTAAGAAAAAGAGGAAGACCAAGGAAGAGATGGGAGGACAACATCAGCGAATGGACAGGCCTAGAACTCAACCAAATTTTGAGAAAAGCAGAACAGAGAGAGGAATGGAGGGAACTAGTTGTCAAGCATTCAGGGGTACCCCCACAATCACCAGACTATGGGATAGATAGATAGAATTAAAGATGACATCATCATGTCGGCTGCTGAATATCTTTTGGAGCTGGATATTATATGGTATGTTTTCAGCCATACTGAGATGTTTGTGATGAATATCTTTATATAGGGGACAGAAAAAAAATCACATGCTCTTCATCTTCTAACACGTTTTTACAGAATGGACAGTTTCTTTTTTCAGACACAGACACATATCTAAATTCATGACGATTAGTTTCTGAAACTCCATTTCGAAAATGTGCCAATGCTACTCTATAGAGTATTGAAGGTAATTAGTTCAATATACCTTTCTCTCTCCAGACAATATTTATCCTCACTATACAGACTACAATCATAATTTTACTTTCAAAATTCAAAACCACTCTTCACAGAAAACATCTTTTAATCTCTTTTTAAATTCGTTAATGAACAGTTTTTCATTGCCGACACTGCCAAAGGTCCAAACATACCAGAAACCATGTAGGCACAACAGATTAGGATATGTGTTACCAATTTGTAGGCCATGATTATGAAGTTCTAACAGTATGTTGTAAGCACACTTAGAATTCTTTGTGTCCTGCTGTTTCAAAGCTTAATTGAAGAGAGAGAGAGAGAGAGAGAGAGAGAGAGAGAGAGAGAGAGAGAGAGAGAGAGAGAGAGAGAGAGAGAGAGAGAGAACAGATTTCGAAAGATTTATTCACAAAAAAGGCCATTGGCTCATACATGAAGGGGTTTACTGAACTGCTTAGTTGAACAATACATATAACAATACATACAGCAACAAAACATCGCAGTGGGAGGCCATTCCATGCCATGATTTGTAATGTACATCCAAAGCACGAAACACTTCACGGTCCAGATGTGTTACGGCATTCCCAGCCTTTGGTTGGTGGAGTTTTTGTCACCTAGCCCAGATAAAATTTAAGTAGGTCACTAAGTGTTGCTAAATCCCTTGAAGCACAGGATACGGTATCCCTGTGTAGTGTGTTCTGGATTGGCTTCCCATTCTGCAAACTGATCTGTTTGACACATTCCTCTTTTAACATGTTTTTCTCTTGCTGTTTGACAAACTAGTACACACATACTGGCTCAGTATCTGTTGGCATGCATACTGGATCACAATGTCGTCAGACTTACACGTTACAATATCTTCACCATCTGAGGATGTAGGACAAATTTTCTTAAGTGTGTATTTCTTTGGCTGTCTCTCAGTCTTTTCTGTTCTGATCTATCAGTTAGAGTAGCCACATACTGTTTGACATTTCCTGTGTGGAATGCACCAACAATATTATCATAGTTCACCTCAGGCTGCAAAACACACATATCAGCACAGTCACTACAGTAAGGCACACAGGGGGGTTCTAAATCAACAGATGAAGGCAACTTTACTGATGTTTTTGTGTTGGTGTCTTGTGTGTGTACTGTTGGTAGGTCTACTCTATGCCTATCTGCCTATGCTGCATTCTGCTGTTCTACACCACTGTCAGGTAGACTCGAGGCACTGAAGACACAGTCACTTTCACATACAACACTTGCCTGCTTCTCTTTATGCTTTCTGGAGTGCTCCAGATCACTGCAAATTTGGGAGCAGGATTTATTTCTGTAGTACTGTACTTGCATGCTGCCATTCACTGTTGGATCCGCCATGTTGGTTGACACTGCTGTGTCCACTGGTTTCAGTCGCAAGATTTACGCTGTCCCCTTCTCCTGCCACTTTCCAGCTGGAGACTGCATTGTCAGTCAGCAGGGCACCTAAGGTCCTCTCCACAGCTGCTGGAAGTCCAGTAACTGGCATTGTTGAATGAATTTCTAGTTTTACTGCAGCTCACAGAAAATGTACGCCCTGTCCACTTTGCCAGAGAGAGAGAGAGAGAGAAACGTTATGCTTTTGGGAGAACTTCATTTTCGAAGTACTTCAGACAGCAACTTTATTGTTGTCTGTCATATGAGCAAAAATTTGCCCTGCCCTTAAGCCCCTGATAAGTCAGGCCCAGCACATCGGACTTCGATATGGGAAAAAACTGGGTTTTTTTTGTCTTTCTGGGGGGGTGGGGGGAGGCAGGAAAATGGATCAAGAGGGCAGAAAATAGTCAAGAAGGATGTGACAAAAAGAAAAGGAGAACAAGGCAAACAGAAAGAAAGGGATAGAAAAGAGGAAAATCCTAGTACAGAATTTCCAGAGGGCAGGGGTGGTGTTTATACAGACAGACCCCAACATCCCCATGGGAAGATTTTGGATTACAAGGTTTTGGGTTCCCACAGTTGAGAGTGTTGAACCAGTTAGTGTCCAGAGAAACATTTAAGGACACTACAATTATGTAACAAACTATCACGACTGTGGTGTTGTTCAAAAATGATTTTTCTTGTGGCTAACTGGAAATAAGGCCTTAAACTGTGCAAACCAGGTCCAGCTTCTCTGCATGAAATTCGGGCTGCTCTCCCAGGAGAGAGCCCGTTGCCACAACTGCAGTGCCTACCCATTTTTTTTCTTTTTCCTGTCTGCAATTGTATTTGTTTCCCTACCTGAGTGGCTTTTTTTCTACAGAATATTGCCAGGGACAACCCCCTTGTTGTCGTGGGTTCTTTCATGTGCACCAAATACTGATGTGTAATACGGACCTAGTTTTATCGTCTTATCCCAAAGACTAGCACCCAGACCACCACTCATGGTCTAGTGGGTGGGGGAAAAGTTTTGGGCCCAAACGGGATTTTGTTCAGCCTCTTGCTTCGTAGCCCACTTGGTGAAGGAAAGAGATAGTTTTTTTTTGAACAGGAAGGTTTAAGACCCCAGGAGAGCAAGAAGTACTGCTCCTATCCACTTAAAGACAAGCGGGCAGCTTTCCCACCCCCCGCCTCCCCTCACCCCCCTTACCCCCAATTTCCGGCCCCTTTCTCTTCCCTAGAACTGTAGATTAGTCATATGTCATCGGTTTGTTTGCATTCTTTGTACAGACATTATCTGCCAAGGCCTTTGTTTTGGATAATAGGCTCTACTTGATTCAGGTCAGTTTGGGAAAGAGAAGGATTTATGATTGTAATATGCTAGTAGTGACGATGATTGTTGTGTGTGTGTGTGTGTGTTGTGTGTGTGTGTGTGTGTGTGTGTGTGTGTGTTGTGTGTGTGTGTGTGTGTGTGTGTGTGTGTGTGTGTGTGTGTGTGTGTTTGTGTGTGTGTGTGTGTGTGTGTTGTGTGTGTTGTGTGTTTGTGTGTTGTTGTGTGTGTGTGTGTGTGTGTGTGTGTGTGTGTGTGTGTGTGTGTGTGTGTTGTGTTGTGTTGTGTTGTGTGTGTGTGCTGTGTTGTGTGTGTATGTGTGTGTGTGAAGTCAAGTCAAGTCAAATTTTTATTTCCAGATGGTACATTGTGTGTGCCGTGTATGTGTGTGTGAGTGTGTTTGTGTGTGTATGTACATGCTTTGCGCATGGGGCTGTGCATGCGGGCATGTGTGTGTATGTATGTGTGTGTATGTGTGTGTGTGTGCGCGTGGTCTTCGACTTCATGCCTGAAAGAAACCCTTTAAAATAGGTGCATGTAAATGCTTGCTTAGACGCCCGGGGGCATGAGTAAGCACAGGTAAATGGTACAGGGTGGTTAAGCAAGCATAGGAAAGAGGCCCAGAGAAACAGATTGATTTTGGTGTTTGTTGTCAGTTGTCAGCTGTACAGGTATAAACATGATAGAGAAATCTGTCCTCGTTAGCTCCAATGAGCCGTTCGGGAGGACACTGGTGTGGCGCTTGTCACCCTGTGATGGGTGTGTGTGTGTGTTGTGTGTGTGTGTGTGTGTGTGTGTGTGTTGTGTTGTGTGTGTGTGTGTGTGGTGAGTGGAGAGAGAGAGAGAGAGAGAGAGAGAGAGAGAGGAGAGAGAGAGAGAGAGAGAGAGAGGATGTGTGTGTGTGTGTGTGTGAGAAACGAAGAGCAAGGAATTTGAAAGCAGACAGGGTTATTCAGTAACCCCGCCCCCCCACAACACCCCTCCGCCCCCAAACTACCTCCAGCTTCCCGTCCCCTTCCTCCCCTACCCCCCCCCCCTCCGTTTTTGGACTGGTCCCTTTTCTTCTCAGACTGTCATTCCCCCAATCCATTCTGCCTTTTGCTGTTCTCTCCTCAGGATTACAGGAAAGAACGTAGGGAAAGGTTGTATTTACTCTTCTCCAGTACTGTGTTGAAAAAAAAAAACCGAAAAAAGGAAAGTGCATTCATCTGTTTCTTTAGTGAATTGAAAACCCCGACTTTGGGCATGATATAGTCAGAGTTGTCTATGGATATAGTAAAGTCGTCTGGTTCTGTTCGGGTCTTGTATAGGTGTGGAAAGCAACATTTTAAGGTATGTTGTCTGTAATGGAGTGTGGTTGTGTGTGTGTGTGTGTGTGTGTGTGTGTGTGTGTGTGTGTGTGTGTGTGTGTGTGTGTGTGTGTGTGTGTGTGAGAGAGGAGAGAGAGAGAGAGAGAGAGAGAGAGAGAGAGAGATGGGAGAGAGAGGGAGTTGTTTGGTGTGTGTGTGTTGTTTGTTGTGTGTGTATGTATGTGTGTGTATGTATGTGTGTGCTTGTGTGCTTGTGTGTGTGTGTGTGTGTGTGTGTGTGTGTGTGAGAGGAGGAGGAGGAGGAGGAGGAGGAGGGGATTTTTGCAGCCATTCTTTTTGGCCAATGAATTATGCATGGTTTTATTTCTCAGCAAGAGTTATGCTAGGCTAGTGAACTGCCCTCCCCCCTTCCGTTAGTGGGCGTGCCGCGAGTGTGTTTTGGTGTGGTGTGTTGTGTTTGTAGTGTGTTGTGTTTTTGTGTGTTGTGTTGTGTTGTGTTGTGTTGTGTTGGTGTGTGCGTGTGTGTTTATTTGTGTGTGTGTGTGGTTGTGGTTGTGGTTGTGTGTGTGTGTGTGTGTGTGTGTGTGTGTGTGTGTGTGTGTGTGTGTCTGTGTTGTGCTGTGTGTTGTGTGTGTCTGTGTGTTGTGGTTGTGTCTGTGTGTGTATGTCTCTGTGTGTAGGATTTTCGTCATGCATATTGCGATATTTATTAAGACTGTGTCATATTATTTACTTTAAGATTTTGTACATGATAGCGGAACACTTATGTTTTGGACAGCTGGGATTTGAACTTCTGTTTAGTAAAACACCATTGTGAAGTGCTTTTTGTTTGGAAGGTTTGTACCCAATATATTTTTAAAAATAAGATTTGTGAAGTTTATTTTAGATATGACCTGGAATCACGAGTGAAGTGATTTAAGCTACACTCATATTTTTGTGGACTCAGTCAGTGTCTTGACAGACGCTATCGCGGATTGGTTAACAACTGTTTGACTTCCATCACTTGTGCCCGTTAAGTAGCGGGTTCGTAATCTTAGCGGTGTCTGGTGAATTAGGGATGG
The DNA here is from genome assembly GCA_030674155.1 of Stramonita haemastoma. Classification (NCBI taxonomy): domain Eukaryota; kingdom Metazoa; phylum Mollusca; class Gastropoda; order Neogastropoda; family Muricidae; genus Stramonita; species Stramonita haemastoma. Next base: position 10,975,766 of record CM060317.1, read on the forward strand.
GGATTTTTACGACTCCCAAGGTCAACTTAAAGTAATGGCCTACCAGTGTCTTAATCCCTTTCTTTGTACTGACAGAAGATGAAATATGCACGTTAAAGATCCCTTAATGCATATCAGGGGTCATTAGGTTAGGAAACATGAAGATACTCAGCATGCAACCTGTACAATGAACTAAGCTACTTGAGAGAGAGAGAGAGAGAGAGAGAGAGAGAGAGAGAGAGGAGAGAGAGAGAGAGAAGAGAGAGAGAGAGATGAATCAATCAACAAATCAAATCAAAATTATTTAGATGGACGTTGAGTAAGCAATAAATTGCTTTTTTCATCAGCACTATCTAAAAAAATAATATAAAAACCGCCCCCACCCCCCCCCCCCCCCACAAACCACTTAAAACAGACTACAGAAATGAAGCAGCAAGCAACAAGGAAAAAAAAAAAAAAAAAAAAGAGAGAGAGAGAGAAGAGTTATTCTTTTATATCAGGATAATGGAATAAGCACTCTTGTGCTTTTTTACATCCAGTCCCCGTGTGTATGCAGTTTTGTAAATGTCATCTGTTCCCACCGGCACACGATGGCCTACTCTTACGAAAAGCGGAACAGGATTTAACGTGTAGCAAGATGTTCTGCGTACTTTCGCACACGGGGCCTCGGTTTAAAGTCTCATCCGAAGAGAGAGAGAAGTCTAATATGTTGTGTGGGGAAACTAGGATAAAAGAGAACACAGGGTGGGCATGATTTAGAAACCAGCAGGCTTTAACCTGTCCCAAGCGCTTGTTTTTTATCATGTTTCCTTTTGCTTTGTTACGGGAAAACCGTTTGGCTGTGACAGTAGTTTGTTATCTCTCACGACAGACCTGAAATGATGTATAATGGTGTCAACTGTACCCTTTACACAGCAGTGTTATTCATATGTGACTATAGTCTTCTTCGTCAAACGCTCAACAGCAACTATTTATTTTTAATTTAATTTTTTTAAATTCTTGTATATCGAGATATAATGGGATAAGCACTCATGTGCTTTTCTACACCAAGTCCTCGTGTGTATGCAGGTTTGTAAATTTTGTCATCTATTCTCCCCGGACACAATGGCTACTCTTACGAAAAGCGGAACAGAATTTAACGTGTACGCAAGATGTTCTGCGAGCGTTAGCACACGGGGCCTCGGTTTACAGTCTCATCCGAAAGACTTTTGGGGAGAGTGGAGTCAGCACTGATGTAAACTCCAGGGGAAAAATCCCCTCGAACGGGAGTCGAACCTGGGGTCGTCAAATTGCGAGCGCAGTGTCCCCCCTTCACCCTTTAGTGTAGCCCGAATCACCATCCTTTAGGCTAACTCCACCGTTTCTTGTGGAAGGGTGTGCGTTTTTTATATGAGCAATTTTCAGTGTTTACACAGAACTGCTTTAAATGCACTCACTTTGGTGTGTAGATAGGTAGTTGGTGTTTGGTTTTCTACCGTCAGTTGGGCCAATCTTTTAGCCTGAAGCAGCTTTTAGACATCCGAACATTGATTCTGCCAAACTCTTGTGTGTTGTGGTTTCACTTGTTTGCTTTCACCCAAGAATTTATGTGCAAAATCCGGGCTGCAGTGAACAAATCACTTCAAATACAGAGAAATAAGACAAGACAACAGTAAGTGCTTTTTTTTTTAGTAGTTGTAAAATAATGTCATGAAAATGGTGATCTTTTATAAGATCAAGGGTAGATCGATGCACCTTATAATCCTTACACAGATTTCTAAAGCCAGAGCTGGATTTGCAATTTATTG
>CM060317.1:10982531-10995031 GCA_030674155.1 Stramonita haemastoma
GGCAGTTGATAGTTTTTTGTCGGAAGCCATAGTTCTATGGTGGGGTTTTTGTTGTTGTTTGCTTTTGTTCTTTGTTGGTTTTTCCCCCTTGGTTCGAGGGGGTTCACCAATGGTAAAACCTTTGCGCATACGACCGGGTCCCCCCCCGTCCCCCCCAACCAACCATTACGATAACCGCACTCAGATTTCGAGTTCTAAGATATGCACGAACGTATTATCAAGTTAGAAACATTTCGTGGTTATTTTTCTCTTTTTTTCTGTCATAAAATCAGATCTCTCCAGACAAGAACTACGACGACGGCTTCAACCACAGCCCTTCACACATCGTGCCTACCTCGCCAACATCATCATCCCCATCACCCCCATCGTCGCCATCATCGCCACCAACAACAGCCTGGATCACCTCAGAGCCAGCAGCATCCTCCTCCAAGGAGCTCAACGGCTGTGCCCGAAGCATCAACAGCGTGCAGCAAGCCGTGGTGACCTTTTTCCGCAGACACCAGACACTCTTACGCCGCGCTGTGCTGATAGTGTTGGCCCTGCTCTACCTGGCTTACTTCGCCTACGCCCTGAGCTACAGGTTCGGGGACGAGGGGTCCATCCGTCTGCTGGTGGGCACGATCCTGGCCGTGGTGCTGATCGTGATCCACCTCACCTGGGACACTGTCATGGCTCGCCTCAAGGGGCTTGCGGTGTTTCGCCTCTCCCCTGCTAAAGCTTTCACGGTGCGCAGAATCATCCGATGGTAAGTCTCTGGTGTAGTGAGATTGGGGTAGGTTCAGTTCCTTGTTATGTCCCAAACGGTCGGTATGCGGCTACCTACCTAAATGGTGGCGGTGTTGTGTGGGGTAATGGCGGGTGAGGGGATGGGGGGTGGTGGTCTTTCGGGTCTCCTCTGCTAAGGCTTTCATGGTGCGCAGAATTATCAGATGGTAAGTCTGTGGTGTAGTGAGATTGGGGTAGGTTCAGTTCCCAGTTCTATCCCGAATGTCGGTTTAAGTTAAAGGTAAAGGTGTCCCATAACCTTATGTAGTCGTAGGGGAGCGAGGTGTCAGAGACCTCAGCTTCTCTAGGGGACAGCATGTTGAGGGCGGCGCCCATCTCCTCTCTCTCACTGCTTTACCTTCCCTGACCCTTAAGAGGGCAGGTACCCATTTACAGCTGGGTGAACTGGGGGACTGTAATGAAACCAAGGCGCGCAAACGGTCACCCATCCACTAGGTAACCACGCTCGATGCTGCTTAACTGTAGCTTGGGGAAAACGAGCGCTCTGACCGCTGAGCTATCCCGTCCTCTGAAGTGGGTATGTGGCTACCTAAATGATGGCGGTGGGGTGGGGAGTAAGGGTGGGGTAAACAGTCGCATACGCACAACTCTCTCACCATAGAAGAGTCATACTCGTTAACTTCTTATTTTAGCACGTACTTTCAATCTCGCATTTATTCCCGGGTGGGATGAGTGATTCAGAAGTTAAGTGTACATTGAATTATTGTTCTGGGTGACTCCCAGGATGTTAAGCTGAGGAACGCTCCGTACTTAAACTACAACATTCTTGCTTGCTGCAATTCTATTGCGGAAACAGTGGAATGACTTGTATGTATTGTACTGTCTTGTAGGCCTTGATTCTGACAGACTCCTCCACTGATCGCCCTTATCATTTATATGACTCATTAGTTAGTGAGCAATAACTAAAAAATCTAGCCGACGTAGACGACGAACAACAACAACAACAAAACAACACCACCTTCGAACAAAAAGAAAAACCAAAAAGAAAAGAAAATCAATAAAAAAACAAACTCTGTTCTGCATTCACCCGTAACCTCTGTTATTGTTCAATGACAATGCAGTATACAAAACATGCCCGTTTGGTTGTCAGCCAGAATGAAATGTTCAGAGACTCTGTGTGTGTGTGTGCGTACGTGTGCGTGCGTGTGCGTGTGCGTGCGTGTGTGTGTGTGTGCGTGCGTGCGTGCGTGTGCGCGCGCGCGCGCGCGTGCGTGCGTGTGTGTATGTGTTGAAAATAAACATTCAGCGATCTGTTTACGATACAGCCATTGACAGAATCGTTCACAATAATTATTGTGTCGACTCACTTTGACAGTTCTGTACACGTTCCTATTGCGTGCACACCGTTATTATTTCTTCACTACGTCGTTTTCTATGATTGTGATCTATGTAGGTAGGCCTGTCCGCGCCAATTATTCGTACATTTTCAATGCAAGTGAGAGAGAAGAAGGTTTGTTTATGTGTGTAGCCTACACATTTTAACTGACGCTCCCTCCCACATTTTCCACATCCTTTTTGCTATGCATACGTGCAGGCATGTATGGGCACGCACATATGTGTTCATAGACACATACATACACGTACACATAGACACGCGCGCACACACACACACACACACGCGCGCTCGCGCGAATCCCCCCACACTGTCTGTTTGTCTGTCTGTCTCTCTGTCTCTGTCTATCTGTCTGTCTCTGTCTCTGTCTTTCTGTCTGTCTTTCTGTCTGTCTTTCTGTCTATCTGTAAGTCTGTAAGTGTCTGTCTGTCTGTCTGTCTGTCTCTCTGTCTCTGTCTGTCTCTCTCTCTCTCAAACGACTATACTATGAGCTAGGTCATGTCAACAGCATTTTGCACAAGAATGCTTATTCCATTCACTCACTCTCACTCACTCAGTCCCATGTCCCAAAGGACGAAGGGGGGACATGAGAGAAGACGCAACAGCGATCTTTTTCCATGCTTCACGATCCTGTGTGGCTAGTAGGAGGTGTTGCAGGGGTTGGGCAGTCCAGTCTTTGATGTTGTCAACCCATGATTTCTTTTGGTGGCCTCTTCTTCTCTTGCCCTCGACTGTTCCTTGCAAGATGGTTTTTGCTAGGGTGTTATGTCTTGTGGTGTGACCAAACCACATCAGCTTTCTCCTCTTTATGGTGGAGAGCAAAGGCTCTTGGGGGCCCACACGCTTTTTGATTTCTTCTTTCACATAGTTATTGGTCTTGTGTTCTTTGTATGATATTTTGAGGAGTCTTCTGTGGCATTTGTTCTCGAATGCTTGGATTCTCCTCTCTAACTCTGCTGTCAGAGTCCATGATTCACAGCCATATAGGAGGATAGATATCACGAGGGATTTGTAGAGGTGGTATTTGGTGCAGAAGCTGATGTTGTTGCTTCTGATGATACTCTGGAGTCTGACTAGAGCAGATGTTGCTGTTGCAATGCGAGCTTTCACTTCATTGTTTGATGTGCCATCTTTTGTTAGGATGGAGCCTAAGTATTTGAATTGGCTCACCTCTTCCAATATTTCTCCATTCATCTTTATTTCCGTGCTGTCATTACTCGCGCTGTTGACCATGATCTTCGATTTCTCTGTACTGACCTCCATGCCGTATGCGCTTGCTCGATCTGTTAGACTGTCTGTGAGGAATTGCAGTTCTTGTTTGCTGCTGCCCATGAGGTCAATGTCATATGCAAATCTGAGGTTGCAAAGGGGTCTTCCACCAATGGAGATGGAAGTGTGGTGGTTTTGCAGTGTCTCTGTCATGATGTTTTTGAGGAAGAGGTTGAAGAGTACAGGTGAGAGAAGGCAGCCCTGGCGGACCCCAACCGTGGTCTTGAAGAACTCGCCCACGTGATTGTTCATGAAGACTGCACTTCTTGCATTCTCGTACAGAGCCTTGATGACTTCAATTAGGCAGTTGTCAATGTTGAAGTGCCTGAGTACTTGCCAGAGGCCATCATGCCATACCCTGTCAAAGGCCTTTTTGAAGTCTATAAAATTGTGGTACAAGTCTTTTTGGTGTTGGAGATGCTTCTCTATCAGAATTCTTAGGTTGAAAATTTGTTCCATTGTGCTGCGTTTTGGTCTAAAGCCCGCTTGTTCTTCTGCCAGGAGATTTTCTACTTGGTTTTTAAGTCTGTTGAGGACTACCTGCAGCATGATCCATTATCCTCGATATAAAAGAATAAAAGAATAAATCTCTCTCTCTCTGTCGCTCTCATTCTCACTCTGTCCGTCTGTCTGTCTGTCTGTCTGTCTGTCTGTCTGTCTCTGTGTCTCTGTCTGTCTGTCTGTCTGTCTGTCTGTCTGTCTGTCTGTCTGTCTGTCTGTCTGTCTGTCTGTCTGTCTGTCTCTCTCTCTCAAATCAAACGACTATACTGTGAGCTAGGTCATGTCAACAGCATTTTGCAGTACAATATGCAGCTGTTATCCGTACTTTGCGGGATATGCAAATGAGTGTGTTGCCGGATATGAATTTCAGAACAAGTTAATTCTCGCCCATGTTTATCGACATAACACACTTTTATTTTTGCCATTTTTTTTCTTGTTTTGTCATTCATCGTTTACCATCATGATAATAAAACTTGTAGCTATATATCAAAACCATGACTTAACAAAATATAACGAATCACAATAGTAATAACAAAAAGTCATATCAGTTTTCTGTCTGACAGTGAAATTAGTAAACTGCACTTAATAGTACAAACAGTACTACAGCATTTCATCGTGCTCACTTATTTTGTTTGTCGAAAGATATAGTTAGTAGACTTGGATATCTTTCGTAACCAGTGTTCTCTCTCTCTCTCTCTCTCTCTCTCTCTCTCTCTCTCTCTCTCTCTCTCTCTCTCTCTCTCTCTCTCTCTCTCTCTCTCTCTCTCTCTCTCTCTCTCTCTCATTTTCTAGATAATGAACATTGTGTTATGGATCGCCCAATATCTCAAGAAGAAGTTGTGTTTGCACTTAGAAAAATTAAGAATCGCAAAGCTCCAGGTCCAGATGGCATTATTGGCGAACTTTTCAAAGCTCCTTGTAAACAAATTATAGACTTTCTTGTCAAGTTTTTTAATACTTTATTTGACCAAGGCATTTTTCCTGAAAACTGGTGTGAATCTATTATTCTTCCTCTCTATAAAAAGGGTAATGTAAATGATACAAATAACTATAGGGGCATTTCTCTGTCTGACATTTGTAGTAAAATATATAGCATTGTCATTAACAGAAGACTGCAAGAATACGTAGAAGAAACTAATTTAACTGGAGAACATCAGGCTGGTTTTAAGCGAGGCTATTCAACAATCGATCACATGTTTACTCTTCTGGCCTTCATTCAAAAACAATTTTCTTATAACCGTAAACTTTATGTAGCGTTTATAGACTTTGAGAAGGCGTTTGACTCAATCAATAGAAATTTGTTGTGGCCTATTTTGATAAAACAAGGGATTAGAGGAAAGCTGTTTAGATGTATAAAAAGTATGTATGATGTTGTCAAAACACGTGTCAGGTCTGGAAACAAGCTAACTGATTTCATAAACTGCACAAAGGGAGTAAAACAGGGTGATGTTTGCAGTCCGATTTTGTTTTCATTATTTATAAATGAATTAGCAATACAAGTGATTGAAAATGGAAGACATGGTGCAAAATTTACAGTTGATTTCTATGAATTGTTTATTTTACTGTTAGCTGATGACATAGTTTTGTTATCAGAAACTGTTGTTGGTCTGCAATGTCAACTTAATAATTTGAAGAATGCAGCAAATGAACTGCAGTTGAAAGTCAATATGAATAAAAGTAATATTATTGTTTTTAGAAAAGGTGGGTTTTTGGCAGCCAGAGAGAAATGGGTGTATGATGGCATTGAAATGACTGTTGTGAATGCTTATAGATATCTGGGTATTATTTTTTCCACTCGTTTGAGTTTTGTTGCTGCCTGTAAAGACCTCTGTAGTAGAGCAAAAAATGTATTGTTTCTTATTTTGAGAAAGCTGTCGTTGATAAATAACAATTCTTTGCAACTTTTTCTTAAAATATTTGATGCTCAGATACAGCCCATTGTCCAATATGGATCTGAGTTATGGGGTTTAGACAATAGTGCTGCTGTACAGTGTGAGTCAGTTCATTTATTTGGTCTAAAGAAATTTTTGGGTGTTGAAATGAGAACACCAAATGACTTAGTGTATGGTGAAACAAATAGGTATCCCATTCATATTAATTCTGTGGTGAAATGTGTCCGTTATTGGTTTAAATTGTTAAAAATGAGTGACGATAGACTTCCACGTAAGGCCTATGATATGCTATATAATTTAGATACAATGGGTAAAACTAACTGGGTAACTAATGTCCGCATATGTATATGTGAACTAGGACTGGGGTATGCATGGATATTTCAGGGGGTAAGTGATGAAAAAATATTTATACAAACTCTTCGTCAACGGCTGGTAGACTGCAGATGGCAAAGTTGGGAAAGTCATATTCAATCCAGTAATAGATTTGACATATACAGAATTCATAGTTCAACTCATATTTTGAAGAAATATCTTTCAGTTAGTATGGACAGACATTTACGATTCATTTTAACCAGATTCCGGTTTGGTGTATCTGAAATTAATGTACATGTCTGTCGCTACCGACGTGTACATGAAGCTGATTTGTTGTGTCCACTATGCAAAGAGTCAATTGAAGATGAAGTTCACTTTGTTTTGTCTTGCCCTTTCTTTTCTAATCTGAGAGTCAAGTTTATTCCATCGAAGTTCTATAGGCAGCCTTGCTTATTTCGGTTTGCATTATTAATGGCATCAAATAACGATAGCATTGTGCGAAATTTAGCACTGTACTTATATAAAGCTTTTCAGTTACGGGAAACGCTATTGTCATGATTTTCCTATATGTTATCATTTCATTGGAATTTGCAATGTTTTTTTGTTGTTGTTGTTTTTTCTTTCACAAGTCGTTCTGTTCACATGACATTTTTGCCCCCTTTCATATGGGGCTATGGCCTTAATGATTAAACCATCTGAAGTCTGAAGTCTGAAGTCTCTCTCTCTCTCTCTCTCTCTCTCTCTCTCTCTCTCTCTCTCTCTCTCTCTCTCTCTCTCTCTCTCTCTCTCTCTCTCTCTCTCTCTCTCTCTCTTATACTCGATATAAAAGAATAATCAAATCTCTCTCTCTCTCTCTCTCTCTCTCTCTCTCTCCTCTCTCTCTCTCTCTCTCTCTCTCTCTCTCAATGTATATTTTTGTAGGTTAGCTTGTTTTATATCCTTTTTAGTTTTTTTCCTGTAAACTGGGGATGGTAAATTAAGCAGAATATTGCTGGCGTCTTCAGCTCGGCCTAGTTTATTAGCCTTAAGGAAAGAAATGCTATTAGTATTGTGTCATTTAATTTTTTTTCCAGATGGATGGTGTTAGATATTTGAAAGTATTAGAAGCCACTGAAACTGAATGAGGTAACAGCCCTGGTATGGGTCTCCTGGTTTGCAGGGCTGTAAACAATTTAGTATGGTAGGGTAAATTTCTTTTTGTGTGGCTGGTATATATATTTTTTTATTTTTAGTTCCTCGGCTAGAGCTCTGAGGTTCACAAATGGTGAGATTTTGCGTTTAGGACCTTTTATTTGTCCACCATGAAGGTAGCCACTTTCCGACTTCTGGTATGTTCGCGTTTCCGTAACCCACAGAAAGGGAATGACGGTACTGGCAGGACTGCCATAAAGTCGACCTGGGAGATCATAAAAAGCAAAATCCCCACCACCCTTAAGTCACCAGACACCGTCACTGAAATTCAAACCCATGACTTCATGGCGCCACAGGATTGAAGTGGAACAGTCTGTAAAATATAGAACACTATCCCTACATGAAGGGAGAGAACCCCTCTTTCCCAGTACACATGCACTGTGCAGATTTGTATGCTACCGTAACCCAGCCGTGGTGATACGGAGGGAAGGGTTAGTGGAGGGTTGGTTACCCTATAGTGGGTTACCCGAGGGGAAAATGGGGTTAATTAACCACTCAAAGTCAAATTATTTTCACCAGATAGGGGGAGACCGGGGCAGGTTGGGACACTTTTTGCCATTTTCGCTCTCATTTGAATATGAGTACACAAATGATACATAAAATGATTTGAAACACATCTTTATATATTCAGAAATAACAGAAAAACAAAAAATAATTCAAATCAGTGAGTGTTTATTTGTAATTAATGGTTAAAGAGACAATCCAAAGTGTCCCAACCTGCCCCGGTGCTGGGGCAGGTTGGGACACAGTAATATTCTCATAAAAAATAAGAAATAGATTATGATTTTTTAATATAAAACAATGAAAACACCTGTCACCACCTCTGCAAACTTAATGTTTACAAAAAAAATGAATGCTACAGCTGTGTGGCACAAAATACTGAAGACATTTTTGACATTGATCTTTTGTCATCCATCTACTTTGGTTGGGGAGACCTTTCACTCCTGATGGGGCATTGTGCAGCATGTGCGATTTGAAATTTCTTTGTAGATAGATTAGAACAAGTGGCAGTGCATTGTCCATTACGTTGATGAAGCCAGACATGGTGACAGTCTGGCCAGATTCATGTGACAGGAGGTGTGCAGCTTGCTTTGTGCCTACTTCTGCAACAAACTTTTTGTGGGGTCTGTGACATGGTCAGCCCTGATTCATCAAGGCTGTAAATTAGCTCAGGTGGAAATGAGTAACTGAATGCAGGCCTGGCAAATTGCCAAAGAAAACTCCACATTTGTCCTATTAAGTTGTTACCCTTACATGGCTGGTAGCTTCAGGTGTAAGCCTCCTTATACAATCATGAGGTTAAAGAGAGCCATTCCCCACCTGCCATTCCATTGACAACCCAGCTAGGTGTCCACCTGATTTTGTTTCTTTCTGCAAGTTGATGTTATAGATTCGTTACAGTCTTGAAATCCAGGGGGACCTGAAGCTCTCAGTACATATTCTGTCAGTTCCATTTTCTCAGCCTCAATGAACACTTGTCTAGTCTTGCAGGTCTGTAAAACACTGGAATTCTTTGCCTTCATTTGATTTTTCAACTGCATGTCTCAGTCTCTTTTTGGGATATGAAAAGATTAAAAAGCATTACGCAATGACCACCCTTTCAGAACAGCATCTACAGCATCTGGGCAGACACTTGTGGAGACCTGTCCTTGTGTTGTCCTCTTCTTGTAAGTCATCACCATCTGTTCATGAAAAAAGAGAGAACAGAGCATAAGAACACATCAAAATTAAGAAAACAAAGAGTGAAAAGTATCAATTATCCACTATGGGGCAGCTTTGGGTGACCCCGGGGCAGGTTGGGACGGTGGCCCAACCTACCCCGGCCCAACCTGCCCCATACTGTATGATTCCAAACTTTTAACTTTTTTTCAGATACCAATCAAATTGAGCTGCAGAATCCAGCATAAACATTCTGCCAAGTTATCTACGAACATATTGCATCAAATAAAACATTGAACAGAAAATTCCTTGAGTAGTTATTTAGTCAGGGAAGTGGCATAAAAAGTTACTCACGGTAAAAACCAGGGAGGTTTTGCCAGATGACTTCGAAGCACCTGTACCACTGGCTTACAAATTGGTGTCTGCAGTAGATCCAGTCGATCAAAAACGAGGAATGGAAAGAAAACGGAGGAAAATTACGGTTTAGGCGGTTATTTTTAAGGTGACCCGACCTGCCCCATGGCCCGACCTGCCCCGGTCTCCCTACATTGAATACGCAATGCATTTCGTTTTCTTTCATCAAACTAGATGTGTGATCTGTCGGTTGATGATGATGATGATGATGATGATGATGATGATGATGATGATGATGATGATGATGATGATGATGATGATGATGATGATGATGATGATGATAATAATAATAATAATAATAATAATAACAATCACAACAATAACAACAACAACAACAACAAAAATGATGATGATGATGATGATGATGATGATGATGATGATGATCACGATGGTGATCATCATCATCATCATGATTATCATCATCATCAATTTCGTTCGTTCGTTCGTTCGTTCGTTCGTTCGTGTGTGTGTGTGTGTGTGTGTGTGTGTGTGTGTGTGTGTGTGTGTGTGTGTGTGTGTGTGTGTGTGTGTGTGTGTGTGGTGTGTGTGTGTGTGTGTGTGTGTCTGTCTGTCTGTCTGTCTGTCTGTCTGTCCACGTCTGTCTGTCCACGTCTCTCTGTCTGTGTCTGTGTGTGTGTGTCTCTGTGTCTATGTGTCTGTGTATGTGTTTCTGTGTCTGTGTGTCTCTGTCTCTAAGTCTCTCTGTCTCTGTCTGTGTTTGTCTGTCTCTATGTCTTTATGTATGTCTGTGTGTCTCTGTGTTTCTGTGTCTGTGTGTCTCTGTCTCTAAGTCTGTGTGTGTGTGTGTGTATGTGTTTCTGTGTCTGTGTGTCTCTGTCACTAAGTCTCTGTGTGTGTGTCTGTGTATGTTGACCAGGGTGCTGTACGTGGTCAGTCTGGTGACCATGGTGACGCTGCTGGTGGTGCTGGTTGCCATGGAGACGCCGGACAACCTGGTGTCTCTGGCGGGACTGGCGGCCTTCGTCCTGCTGGCCTGGGTCACCTCGGTCAACCCCGCCAAGGTGTGGTGTGTGGGTGTGGGTGTGTATGTGTGTGGTGGGGGGGGGTGGGGGGTGGGGTGGTGGTGGTGTGGGTGTGGTGTGGTGTGGGGTTGGGGTGAGGTGGTGTGGGTGGGGTGTTATGTAGTATTGTATTGTATTACATGGCATTGCTTTGTGTCGTATATAAACACACACACACACACACACACACACACACACACACACACACACACACACACACACATATATATATATATATATATATATATATATATATATATATATATATATATATATATATATATATATATATATATATATATATATATATACACTTTCATGTTGGGCAAAGAAAAAAAACCAAACGGTCGCTTACGCATAAATCTCACCATTGGTGAACATCAGAGCTCTAACCGAGGAACGAAAAAAAAGAAAACATAAAGATGCTTTTGCTGTGTGTATGTATGTGTATGTGTGTGTGTGTGTGTGTGTGTGTGTGTGTGTGTGTGTGTGTGTGTGTGTGTGTGGCGCGCGCGCGCGCGCTCGCATGTGCGTGTGTGTGTGTGCGTGCGTGCATGTACATTTGTGCACGTGCGTGCGTGCGTGCGTATCTCATTTAATTTAACGTCTTTTCACATTGTGATTAATGCATACCTGCATGCCGGGCGTGCGTTCGTGTGTGTGTGTGTGTGTGTGTGTGTGTGGTGTGTGTGTGTGTGTGTGTGTGTGTATGTATGAATGTGTGTGTGTGTGTGCGCGCGCGCGCAAGTGTGTGTATATATGTGTGTCTGTGTGTGCGTGTGTGTGTTTATGTATGCATGCGTGTGCGTGTGTGCGTGTGTTTGTGCGCGTGCGCACGTGCGTGTCTGCGTGTGTATGTATGTATGTATGTATGTATGTATGTATGTATGTATGTATGTATGTATGTATGTATGTATGTATGTATGTAGATGTGTGTATGCATATGTGTGTGCGTGCGTGTGTGTTTATGTATGTTGTATGTATGTATGTATGTATGTATGTATGTATGTATGTATGTATGTATGTATGTATGTATGTATGTATGTATGTATGTATGTATGTATGTATGTATATATTATTATATATGAATATATGTATGTATGTATATATGTATATATGTATATATATATATATATATACATATGTATATATATGTGTGCGTGTGTGTGTGCGTGTGTGTGTATGTGCGTGTGTGTGTGCATGTGTGTGTATGTATGTATGTGTGTATGCGTATGTGTGTCTGCGTCTGCGTTTATATATATATGTCTGTGGATGTGTATGTATATATGTATGCATGCATGTGTGTGTGTGCGTGCATGTATATGTGCGCGCACGCGCACGCGTGTGCGTGTGTGTCTGTGTGTGTGTGCATGTGCGTGTGTGTGTGTAGGTGGACTGGCACCCTGTGTTCTGGGGCTTCAGCCTGCAGTTCTACTTTGCCTGCATCATTCTCAGAACCAGGGGAGGCTATCTGGCCTTCAAGTGGCTCGGGGACCGCATCTCCGGCTTCCTGTCTTTCTCCAATGAGGGAGCCGCGTTCGTCTTCGGGGAAAACTTTCGTGTCCACTTCTTCGCTTTTGCTGTGAGTTGGGTTTTCTTGTGGGTGTCATTTTTGATATTTTTAAGAAAAAAAAGAGTTATGTTAGTTATGATGATGATGGTGGTGGTGGTGGTGGTGGTGGTGATTATGATGGTGATGGTGATGATAATGATGATAATAATGTTAATAATGATGATGATGACGACGACGACGACGGCGACGACGACAACAACAATGACAACCAGAACAACATCGATCATGATGATGACTTAGCCATATCTTCTCAATTTTTATATCGCAACCAATTTTTTTTTTCATATACGTGTGTTCATACGTTTGTGGTGTGTTGGGGTTAGGCTTTCCTTGTGTATATATATATACACGAAAGGAATTAAGGCACTGGCGGGTCAGCACTGGACGTTGACCTGGGAGATTGTAAAAAGAAGAATACAATCCCCTCCCTTAAGTCACCACAGGATATTGAAGTCCCAAATGTCGTAGCCACTGGGCGAAATGTGTTATTTACTGATCTATTGATTCATTATTTTATTTCTAGGATAATGGAAGAAGCACTCATAAGC
>CM060317.1:11000031-11020031 GCA_030674155.1 Stramonita haemastoma
CCTAACCTCTGTACTCTTTGAGATATTTTCTAGGTTAAATCCTAACCTCTGTACTCTTTGAGATATTTTCTAGGTTAAATCCTAACCTCTGTACTCTTTGAGATATTTTCTAGGTTAAATCCTAACCTCTGTACTCTTTGAGATATTTTCTAGGTTAAATCCCAACCTCTGTACTCTTTGAGATATTTTCTAGGTTAAATCCTAACCTCTGTACTCTTTGAGATAGTTTCTAGGTTAAATCCCAACCTCTGTACTCTTTGAGATATTTTCTAGGTTAAATCCTAACATAAATCTAACCATTCCCCAGTTGGCATGTTCCCACATGCTGTACCTACACTTTACTATTTCCCCCAGCCGGTGTGTTCCTACTGCTGTGTGTACTCTTGGAGATATTTTCTGTGTTTAATCTTAACCTAAGTCTATTTCCCTAGCTGGTGTGTTCCTAAGTGCTGTACCTACACTTTACTATTGTGTTCCCATGTGCTGTACCTACACTTTACTATTGTGTTTCTATGTACTGTACGTACACTTTACTATTGTGTTTCTATGTACTGTACCTACACTTTACTATTGTGTTCCCATGTGCTGTACCTACACTTTACTATTGTGTTCCCATGTGCTGTACCTACACTTTACTATTGTATTCCCATGTGCTGTACCTACACTTTACTATTGTGTTTCTATGTACCGTACCTACACTTTACTATTGTGTTTCTATGTACTGTACCTACACTTTACTATCATGTTTCTATGTACTGTACCTACACTTTACTATTGTGTTTCTATGTACTGTACCTACACTTTACTATCGTGTTTCTATGTACTGTACCTACACTTTACTATTGTGTTTCTATGTATTGTACCTACACTTTACTATCGTGTTTCCATGTACTGTACCTACATTTTACTATTGTGTTTCTATATACTGTACATACACTTTACTGTTGTGTTTCTATATACTGTACATACACTTTACTATTGTGTTCCCATGTGCTGTACCTACACTTTACTGTTCCCCAGCTGATATGTTCCTACGTGCTGTACATTCACTTTACTATTTCCCCCAGCTGGTGTCACAGTGCACAAATCCAACCTCACTCAGTCAAGAGTGCTAAATTTAGTGCGTCCTTTCCCTTGACACAGTCCAAGTGTGGTCAGTTCCTGCTATAATTAGCACCAGCTGGCCCCAGCTGGGCTGGGATGGGATGGGATAATTAGCAGCTGAGAGGAGCTGAAAGTGGGGGAAACTGACAGCTGTGGTGTGTTTCTACGTGCTGTACTCTTTGAGATATTTTCTATAGGTTAAATCCTAACCTAAAGAAATTCTTTTCTCTCCAGCTGATATGTTCCTACGTGCTGTACCTACACTTTACTATTGTGTTTCCATGTACTGTACCTACACTTTACTATTGTGTTTCCATGTACTGTACCTACACTTTACTATTGTGTTTCCATGTACTGTACCTTCCCTTTACTAATTATTATCCACAGCTGATATGTGAGATATTTTCTATAGGTTAAATCCTAACCTAAAGAAATTCTTTTCTCTCCAGCTGATATGTTCCTACGTGCTGTACCTACAGTTTACTATTGTGTTTCCATGTACTGTACCTACACTTTACTATTGTGTTTCCATGTACTGTACCTACACTTTACTATTGTGTTTCCATGTACTGTACCTTCCCTTTACTAATTATTATCCACAGCTGATATGTTCCTACGTGCTGTACTCTTTGATATATTTTCTAGGTTAAATCCTAACCTAAATCTAACTATCCCACAGCTGATATGTTCCTACATGCTGTACTCTTTGATATTTTCTTTGTTACATCCTAACCTAAATGTAACTTTTCCCCTAGCTGATATATTTCCATGTACTGTACCTACACTTTAAAAATATTTCCTTCCCACAGCTGATATGTTCCTACGTGCTGTACTCTTTAGAGATATTTCCTAGGTTAAATCCTAACCTAAATCTAACTATTTCCTCCCCAGGTGATTTGTTCCTAGTGCTGTACTCTTTGAGAGAGAGATTTTTTAGGTTAAATCCTAACCTAAATCTATTTCCTCCCCAGCTGATCTGTTCCTACCTGCTGTACTCTTTGAGATATTTTCTATAGGTTAAATCCTAACCTAAAGAAATTATTTTATCTCCAGCTGATCTGTTCCTACGTGCTGTACCCTTTAATATTTTCTTTGTTAAATCCTAACCTAAATCTAACTGATCCCACAGCTGATCTGTTCCTACGTGCTGTACCCTGTATCAGTACTGATGGGCACAGAGCTGGGGCTGGACTGTCGGCGGATGGGGGAGCTGGTGGGCATCAAGACCTTCACCAACGAGTTCATCGCTTACACCGCGCTGCAGAAGCTGCTGCACAACCGCCAGGTGTGGAACAACTACACCGCCCTCTACGACGTCAGCAACCCCGCCAACGTGGCCTACAACGACATGGACGTCACCCTGACCCAGTGGGGGATGGTGCTGGAGAAGGGCTTTCTGAGTGTGAGTGCTGGAGAAGGGCTTTCTGATGTGATGAGGCTGGAGAAGGGATTTCTGAGTGTGAGTGCTGGAGAAGGGCTTTCTGAGTGTGAGTGCTGGGGGGATTTCTGAGTGTGAGTGCTGGAGAAGGGCTTTCTGAGTGTGAGTGCTGGAGAAGGGCTTTCTGAGTGTGAGTGCTAGGAGAAGGGCTTTCTGAGTGTGAGTGCTGGAGAAGGGCTTTCTGAGTGTGAGTGCTGGAGAAGGGATTTCTGAGTGTGAGTGCTGGAGAAGGGCTTTCTGAGTGTGAGTGCTGGAGAAGGGCTTTCTAAGTGTGAGTGCTGGAGAAGGGATTTCTGAGTGTGAGTGCTGAAGAAGGGATTTCTAGTGTGAGTGTGTGGTGTGTTGTGTGGTGTGTGTGGGGTGGGGGGGGGGGGGGGGGGGTTGTAGTGTGTGTGTGTGGGGGTGGGTAGTGGGGAGGGGGGGATGTAGTGTGTGTGTGTGGGGGGGGGGATGCCTTGTAGCATTGGGTGAGGCGCGTGGCACGCATCATCATCATCATCATCGTCATCGTCATCATCGTCGTCACTACCACCACCACCACCACCACCACCTCCACCACCACCACCACCACCACCACCACCATCATCATCATCATCATCATCATCATCATCATCATCATCATCAATCACATGATTCCTCGCTCTGGTGACAGCCCAGGTCGGAGGTGATAGCGACATACGCCCTTTGCGGGTTTTCCTTCCTCCTCCTCCTGCTCCTCCTCCTCCTCCTCCTCCTCCTCCTCCTCCTCCTCCTCCTCAATAACTTCATTTCCTCCTCTGTCTATTGACAGCCCAGGTCGGAGGTGATAGCACACACCCTTGCGGTTCCTTCTCTCCCTCTTTCCTCCTCCTTCTCCTCTCCCTCCTCCTCTCTCCTCAATAACTTCACTCCTCTCTCTGTCTGGTGACAGCCCAGGTCGGAGGTGATAGCGATGTACGCCCTTTGCGGGTTTTCCTTCCTCCTCCTCCTCCTCCTCCTCCTCCTCCTCCTCCTCCTCCTCCTCAATAACTTCACTCATCTCTCTGTCTGGTGACAGCCCAGGTCGGAGGTGATAGCGACGTACGCCCTGTGCGGGTTCTCTAACTTCGGGTCGATGGGCATCCTGCTGGGCGCGATGGGCGCCATGGCCCCGGAGCGGCGTGCCGACATGGCCGCCATCGTCTTCCGCGCCATGATTGCCGGCAATGTCGCCTGCTTCTTCACCGCCTGCATTGCCGGTAATCCCTCCTTCCGTCTGTCTATCTGTCCGTCCGTATGTCTGTCTGTCTGTCCGTCCGTCTGTCTGTCGGTCTGTCCGTTCGTCCATCTATCCGTCCATCCATCCATCCATTACCCACTCACCCCCACTCACCCAATCAATCAATCGCCCAATCACTCACCCAATCAGTCACTCAGTCAGTCACTCAGTCAGTCACTCAGTCACTCACCCACTCACCCATTCAGTCAGTCAGTCAGTCAGTCAGTCAGTCACTCAGTCAGTCACTCAGTCAGTCACTCAGTCAGTCACTCAGTCACTCACCCACTGAGTCAGTCAGCCCAGTCAGTCACTCAGTCAGTCACTCAGTCACTCACCCACTGAGTCAGTCAGTCAGTCAGTCAGTCAGTCACTCACATCAGTCACTCACCCACTCAGTCAGTCAGCCAGTCAGTCAGTCAGTCACTCAGTCTGTTCATTCATTTATCCTTTTATTCATCTAAAGACTAATTATGTGAAAGGCTGAATGTTCGAAATATCACCCCATCCACCCATCCTCTCCCTCCCCAACCACCACACCACACACCATCACCACCACCACCACCACCACCAACCACCACCACCACCACCACTACAAAGGTATCTAAAATATCTTATGTAACAACACATACAGGTAACTTTTTGAGCTATGGTCCTAGATCCTGGTCTTTGGTCTTACGGGTGGGTGGGGTGTGTGGGTGAGGGTGTGGGTGGGTGGATGGGGGTGTGGGTGAGAGTGGGTGGGGTGGGTGGGGATGAGGATGAGGGTGGGGTGGGTGGGGATAGGGGTGAGAGTGGGTAGGTGGGGGGATTGTACCACCCTTAGCCCTCTTGGTTTGTTAGATTACTGCGAGAGTTAAACAAGGGTAGTGCGCAGTTCAGCAGCTGGCTCAGAAATGAGAAAAAGGACGAAGAAACCTGCAAAGGTGAACTGATGATCAATCTGTTAATGAATGAATGAATGCGTTTTAAGTATTGATTGATTGATTGATTGCTTGATTGATTGATTGATTTATTCTTTGATGTCGAGGATAATGGAATTGATTTATTCTTTGATGTCGAGGATAATGGAATAAGCACTCATGTGCTTATTTATTTATTTTTTCTACATCCAGTGCTCGAGTGTATATAGTTTTGTAAATGTTGTCATCTGTTCCCACCGGCACACGCTGGCCTGCTCTTTGTAAAAAGCTGAACAGGTTTTAATTTTAACATGTGTGTAAAATGTTCTGCGTGCGTTCGCACACGGGATCTCGGTTTATAGTTTCATCCGAATGACTTTTGAGGAGAGTGGAGTCGGCACTGATGTTAACTCCAGGGGAACACAGGCATCTGTCAGTCCGTCAGTCAGTCCGCCGTCCGTCAGTCAGTCAGTCAGTCAGTTAGTTTGTCAAGAAATCCATTCAGTTATAGATTTACCGAACGAATGACTAAATACACGAAGCGAACGAAACAATATCCAGTTTAAACAGCGAAGAGTGTGGTCACGGCTTGGTTGATGATTTGTTGCAGGTCTCTTCTATCAAGAATACGACTAGCGCTGTTGACTTCATCGGTGACTGATAGAAACAACAACACACGAGCAGCAAGCAGCGCATTAGTAGTGGCAGCATAAGCAATACAGGAAGTGAGGATCCAGAAAGTCCAAATATTTTTCCCTCCTTCACTAGTTCCCTCCTCCTTCCTTCCTTCCTTCCTTCTCCTTCCTTCCTTCCCTTCCTTCCTTCCTTCCTTCCTTCCTTCCTTCCTTCCTTCCTTCCTTCCTTCCTTCCTTCCTTCCCTTCCTCCCTCCTTCCTTCCTTCTCCATCCTTCCTCCTTCCCTTTCCTTCCTCCCTCCCTTCCTTTCTTCCTCCCTTCGTTCGTTCGTTCTTCTCTTCCTTCCTTCCTTCTTCCTTCCTTTCTTCCTTCCTCCCTCCTTCCTTCCTTCCTTCCTTCCTTCCTTCCTTCCTTCCTCCTTCCTTCCTTCCTTCCTTTTTTCCTTCCTTCCTTCCTCTCCTCCCTCCCTCCCTCCTCCTCCCTTCCTTCCATCCTTCCTTCATTCATTCCTTCTTTTCTCTCCCTCCCTTCCCTTCCTTCATTCTTTCCTCCCTCCCTCCCTTCCTTCCTTCCTGCTTTCCCTCCCCCCTTCCCTCCCTCCCTTCCCTTCCTTCCTTCCTCCTTCCTTCCTCTCTTCCTCCCTCTCTTCCTTCCCTTCCTTCCTTCCTCCTCCTCCCTTCCTTCCTTCCCTCCCTCCTTCCTTCCTCCATCCCTTCCTTCCTTCCTCCCTTCCTTCCTCCCTACCTTCCTTCCTTTCTTCCTCCCTCCCCCCTCCTCCTTCCTTCCTTCCTTCCTTCCTTCCTTCCTCCTTCCTTCCTTCCTCCCACTTCCTCCTTCCTTCCTTCCTCCCGCTTCCCTCTCTGCCCCCCCCCTTCACTGTCTTCCCCCTCTGTTCTATCTCGGTGTGTGGGAGAAGGGAGGTAAAGAGGGGGGGGGGGGGAGGGAGGCTGTATCAGATCACTTAAGTTTGTTTGACTAATCAGAATTGGATGCTTGCATGTTTGTTATAATTGATGATTTTTTTTTATTGTTGGATTGTACATGATGACTAGCGGGTAACGGTGTGTGTCTATGCATACATTATGTACATACTTGTGCACATGCCATGCTGGGATAATTAACAAGTGCGTGTGCACATGCACGCACACGCACATACACACACGCACACGTACGCACGCACACGTACGCACGCACGCACACACACAGACACACACACATACACACACACAGAGAAACACACACACACACACACACACACACACACACGACACCACACACACACACACACACACACACACACACACACACACACACACACACACACACACACACACACACAAATTACAAGGCAGCGGCAAAAACTTCTTGTTACTTTCAGATCAATGTAAAAAAAAAACCGTATGTATAGCCAAGTGTGTTACCAGAAGTCTTTCCGTGCCAAATGATTATTATGATAGATGACATATTTGATTAAAAATGACCCTAAACGAGCTCATCAGATAATTATCTCCACTACACTTAATTCAGGATTACACGAATGATTGATTGGCTGAATGTAAAGTTGATTTTTATTTCCGAGATTCCTGTCATTCCAAGAATAAACCTTTCCCCCATCCATTAAACCATGAGTGGTGGTCTGGGCGCTAGTCTTTCGGGTGAGACGATAAACCGAGGTCCCGTGTGTTACACATCATTATTTAGCGCACGTAAAAGAACCCACGGCAATAAGGGGTTGTCCCTGACAAAATTCTGTAGAAGAAAAGCCACTCTGATAGGGAAACATAATTATACAGTTGCAGACAGGAAAAGAAAAAAATAATGGGTAGGCGCTGTACTTGTGGCGAAGCGCTCACCCTGGGAAAGGCAGCCCGAATTTCACGTGGAGGAATCTACTGCTACATAATGTTGTAATATATAACTAGATCTAAATTAAAAACACAATAATGAGATATCCACAATGGGACCAGAAAAAAGGTGGAGTTTGATATCGACTGTGCCCCTTCCTCCCCCCACCTCCGAAAAAACAACAACAACAACAAAACAATTAAGACAATATTCATGTGTATTAAAGTGCAACGCAAAAGAAAAATTGAAAATACTAATTCAAATCACAAAAAAGGTCTTCACAGATGGCTCAGTGTATGTATTAAGAGCAGGATCAGGATTTGTTTGTTAGTCCTGCTTTCAGAATTCAAAGCTCATGTATCCTTGGATGAGTTTTTTTTTCTCTATTTTTACACCAGACTTATCAATGCAGCAATCCTTATGGTAGTTTACTCTTTTTTTATATTAATTTTGTGGTTGGGACCAGACAAATGTCAATAATTCTTGTTGTTATCTGTGTTGACTCAAAATCTGTTTTAATGTGTCGGAATGTATAAATATATATATTATGTGTGTATCAATTCTCGTATATTTGTTCGTTTATTAATTCGGCTGGTTTTTAATTATGAAATGATGATTTGCATTGATGTACAAAAAAATATGTCGACATAAATATGAACAAAGAGGGTGGGGGTGGGGGGGTGGGGGGGTGATAGAGCCTAGTGGTTAGAGCCTTGAGTTTGTGATCTGATGGCATGGGTTTGAAACTCGAACGAGACACCCTTTTCTCCATGTCTCTCCCCCCCCCCCACCACCCGCCTGCCCCCCCCCCCCCCTTGGAGTTAGCATCACAACCAGCTCCACACCCCCCAAAGTTTTTTGAATGGGATTTTGAACCGAGGTCTCGTGTACAAAGCATTTTGCGCTCACCTGTTCTGCCTTTCGGAAGAGTAAGCCATTGTGTGCCAGAAGAGACAGATGACAAGATGGAGAGAGAAGCCACCACAATATGCATGCAGGCCGGTGTATCGGCCAGCAAAATGGAATGTGGCTGTCTTTGTGAGTTAGTCACATATACAGGTAAGTTCTCACCAGTTTTGTGAACCACAGAACTCTTCCACCCATCCCCAACCCCAACACACGCAGGCATGCACACATGCACGCACGCGCGCGCCGCACACATGCACGCACGCACAACACGCACTCATTACACCACATACAACACAATTGTACACGCACACATTCACACCAAATCAACAGACAGTACACCACACATTCTTTCACTAACTCTACTACCACCACCCACCTTTTTTTTTTTTTTTTATCTTTTTTTACTTTTTTTCTTTACCCCCTTTTTTTTTTTTTGTTTTTTAATTTTTAATATATTTTTTTGAGGCTGTTGAATCTATTTTTTGTTTTTAATTGGTGAATATTTATTTTATTTGATCCAGATAGATGGCTGGTGAAAAAGATCAATGTTATTCATTGACCATCTGGAAATAAAAATTTGCTTTCTTGACTGTACTACCACACCAATACACACATTGAACACACAACACACACAACAGACACATACACGGCACACACAACAAACACGACAGACAACAACACATACACACATGCACACACACACACACACAGCACACCACAAACACACATGCACACACACACACACACACACCACACACACACACACACAACACACACACACAACCACCACCACCACCAACATCAACACAAGGATAAACAATTGTGATTATTTTTATGACATGTCACAAGATTAATGCAATGATGAAATACATTAAATGGTCATTTTGATTTCCAAAAAATAATTTTGGAATTAATTTTAAGAGGAATTTTCTTTTGATAAGGGTTGTAATGCATATCAAAGATCGTTTTAAAAAATGTGATAAAAATGATGATGATGATGGTTATGATTATGATGATGATAATTATGATGATTATGATAATGATGATGATGATAATGATGATGGTGATGATGATGATGATGATGATAAGAGTGATGTCAAATTTTTACTCCGATTATGAAAGTGACAGTGCGCGCGCGCGCATGTGTTTGTGTGTGTGTATGCGCGCGCACGTGCGTGCTTGTGTATGTGTACATAAATGAGTGCGTGCGTTTGATAGTGTAGGCGTCTGTGGGAGTGTGTATTGAATTATCCGGTTATTTTTATGAACAACTTCTTCATTTTTATGGTTTTAATTTTCATATTAAAACAGTGGTGCATTAAGAACTCGTGTTCTTGGTCCCCAGTGTTGAGAGAGGAGTGTGTCTGTTTCTTTCGTTTTAAACAATACTGGATCGGTGGTCTAGAGGTAACGCGCCTGTCTAGAAAGCGAAAATCCGGGTCGGAGTGTGCGGTGGTTCGAATCCCGTTTGGGCCCCAAAGTTTTCCCCATCCATTAGATCATGAGTGGTGGTCTGGGCGCTAGTCTTTCGGATGAGACGATAAACCTAGTTCCCGTGTGTTACACATCATCATTTAGTGCACGTAGAAGAACCCACGGCAACAAGGGGGTTGTCCCAGGCAAAATTCTGTAGAAAAAAGCAACTCTCATAGGAAAACATATACTTGCAGACAGGAAAAAAATAGGTGGGCTGCACCTATGGCGACTTGATCTCCTTGGGGAGAGCAGCCCGAATTTCACGCAGAGAAATCTGCTGTGACATAAATAAATAAATAAATAAATAAATGGATAAATAAATAAATGCATGGTGTACATCTTAAAATTTCCACATAGTGATCATTAATTTTGATCAGTCTCCAAAGTTACTAAATACATGGAATAGATTATGAATCGAATTTGTCTTGGGTGGACACACACACCCGCGCACGCGTGCGCGCACACACACACACACACACAACACACACGCACGCACGCACGCACGCACGTGCACACACACACACACACACACACACACACACACACACACACACACACACCACGACCTGGGTTCGATACCCGTTCGAGGGGATTTTTACCCTGGAGTTAACATCAGTGCTGACTCCACTCTCCCCAAAAGTCCCTCGGATGAGACGAGAAACCGAGGCCCCGTGCGCGAATGCACGTAGAACATCTTGTACATACGTTAAATCCTGTTCCGCATTTCGTAAGAGTAGGCCATTGTGTGCCAGTGGGAACAGATGACAAGACTTACAAAACTGCATACAAACGGGCACTGGATGTAAAAAAGCACATGAGTGCTTATTCCATTATCCTTGCTATAAAAAATATAAAAAACACACACACATACACACAGGTACACACACATACACACAGGTAGGGCCTACACACATACACACAGGTACACACAGGTACACACACATAAACACACACCACACCCACAAAACACACACACACACACACGCACGCACGCACGCACGCACGCTATCGTGGTGCCTGCCGGTCTGTTGAGATGTTCTTCTGGGTCAAGTCAAGTCAAAATTTTATTTCCAGTTGGCACATTGATTAAGCAATAAATTTGCTTTTTTTTCATCAAGCCATCTATCTAAAAAAAAAAAAGTGAGTGTGTATGTGTGTTGGCGCGGGGGAGGGGGAAGGGTACTTAAAAGTTAGCACTGGTTCTGACCCCATGTACACCCCCACGTCCTATAGTGATTCTTCTTCTTCTTCTTGTACGTCGAACGCTCAGACAGCAACAGTTACTATCGTTGTCTGTTATAGGAGAGAAAATGCGTCACACTGCCGTTAAGCGCCTGACAAGTCAGGCCCAGCGCATTCGACTTCGGCGTAGGAGAGAATTGTTATCTTTTAAGTCTGTCTGGAAAGAGAAAAGGTAAGAGAATGGACCAAGATGGCAGAAAATAGACACGATGGAGGGGACAGGAAGAAAGGGAACAAGGCAGAAACAAAAGAGAGGGATAAAAAAGAGGAAATTTCTGGCACAGAATTTCCAGAAGTATATAAGAGAGAGAGAGAGAGAAGGCAAGGCAAGGCAAGGCAAGGCAAGGCAAGGCAAGGCAAGGCAAGCAATTCTTTTATTCGAGGATAATAGATAAGCACACGTGTGCTTTTTTACATCCAGTCCCCGCCCTTTTCAGGGATAACATCAAAATAAAAGATATTAAACAATAAAACTATACGCAGTACCAAACAACATACGGAAATAAGTACACTGCATATAATAAGGTAAGAGAAATGCGACAGTACACTACATATAATAAGGTGAGAAAGGTACACTCATTCAGAAGAGAAAATCAGAAGTCACAATAAAATAATTTGGATTATTAAAGAAGAAGAAAAGAAACGGAAAAAAAACAAACAAAAATACCAGAACAAAACAAACAAACAATTAAACAAACAAAAAAACAAACACCCCCCCCCCAAAAAAAAAAAAAAAAAACCCCAACCAAACAAAGAAAGAAAGAAAGAAACAAACAAACAAACAACCCCCCCTAAAAACAAAACAAAACAAACAAAAACAACAACAACAACAACAACAACAACAACAACAACAAAAAACCGCTAATAAACAAAGAGCCAGCAGGAGCCAGCAGGAGAACATTATAATAAACAACTGAAACATCAGTCTACGTCCATATGTCTAAAGTTATACAAGTCATTTAAATCATACATTTGGATAAAAGGGGGGAAAAATAAATGATATTCTTATTTGAAGGGGGCGGGGGAGAGTACTATAAAAAAAAAAATAAAAAAAAAAAAAATACAAACACAACCCCAGATGTTTATAGAATTAGCAAAACATTTTTAGAAATTGGATAATGATTTCCACATACTCACATACTCACAGACATCCAGACACACAGATAAGAATTACACACATACACACATCCACACCCATGCACACACACAGTGGTAGAGGGGGAGGGGAGGGGGGGGAGTGTGGTTTGTTGTTTTTAATGCATCAAGTGGTTTAGAAGGTAATTTTTGAAGGTTGTTAATGATTGGTGCTGTTTAATTGAATCAGGAAGGGAGTTCCACAGTGTAGGGCCTGAGTATAGTAAACTAGATTTAAACAGGTCTATTCTTGGGATTGGGACACTTGGCTTTTCCATACTTCTGGAATGATTTATTGGGAATTTATCTTTTAAGGATGTGGGGACATTTCCTGTCATTATCTTAAACATCATGATGCCTTTGTTATATTGTAGTTGTTGGTGTAGGGGAGAATATTTAACTGAGTATAGTCTACTTCTAGCAAGGTTGTTTTCTTTAAAAGGACCAGTTTAAGACCACGTTTATACAGACTAAGTAACGGTTTCATGGTATTTGCACTGGCAGAATCCCACAGGGTTGCTGCATAGTCTATTGAGGATTGTTATATAAGCTTGAAAGAATAGTTTCCTTGAATGGAAGTCAAGAAAATGTTTGATTTTAGTTAACTGGTAGACTTTTTGGGACAAATATTTGCATAGATGAGATATGTGGTGGAACCAGCTGAGATTTTCATTGATTGTCACTCCTAGGACTTTGTGGTGAGAGGTTTGTTCAATTGCGTCCTTTTTTATGTAAATTTTAAACAGTTTATGTGATAAATTTTGTCGCTTTTGTCTGGTGGTGATAAGCATGCATTTTGTTTTGGGGGGATGAATAGACATGTGGTTTTGTTCTGTCCATTTTGACAAGTTCGTCAGCGCTTTTTTGTAGTATGGTTGCAAGATAATCAATGTTGTTATGGCTTGTATGTATGGTTGTGTCATCAGCAAATAGTTCACATTTGGAATTGATATGTAGAGGAAGGTCATTTATGTATAATAAGAAGAGAATTGGTCCCAATATGGATCCCTGTGGTATTCCAAAATGAATGGTTTTTAGTTTGGATGTTGATGTAGTTATTGAAACACACTGTTGCCTGTTTGTAAGATAGGAATCTAGTAGTCCTAGGGTTTTTGTAGAAATGTTATACAGTTCTAGCTTTTTAAGGAGAAGTTTGTGGTCAATTGTATCAAATGCTTTTTTGAAATCAACAAATAATACTCCACAAAATTTATTGTCATTAATGTTTGATAGCCAGTTGTCAACAAGACTGGTTAGTGCTGTATGGCACGAGTGCTTTTGTCTAAATCCAGACTGATTAGGATGGAGTAAGTTATTGGTTTCTATATGATGGACTAAGTGTTTATTCATATGTTTTTCCAGGGGTTTTGAAAGGATAGGTATAATAGAGATTGGTCTATAGTTTGAAGGATCTGAAGTATCACCTGACTTGTAGATGGGGATCACTTTAGCACATTTGAAGGTGTTGGGGAAGTAGTTCTTATCAAGGCAAAGGTTGTATATATATGTTAGGGTGTCTGTGATAACTGGAGCTGATAATTTTAATATTTTGCTGTCTATTCCATCAAGACCAAGCGTTCTGGATTGTTTGAGGTGAGTCAGATAGTTATAGACCTCTGAAACAGACATGAATGGTAAGTGAAGTTTTGAAGGTATATGCTTTTCTTGGCAGTATTGTTTTAATTTATTGAGGTCATTGGATTCTGAGTTATCATTGCTAATTACGTTAGAAGAAACATTGATGAAGTGGTTGTTAAGTTTTTCAGCAGAGATGTCTTTGATTATATTTGATTTGGAAGATGATTGATTGTTTGTTATTTGATTTATTGCTCACCATACAGTCTTTGAATTTTGTTTGGAAGATAGTAAGTCTTGAAAATATTTCTTTTTTTCACGCCGTTTTTGTGAGATTATGGCGTTTCTTAATTTTTTGGACTCCTCATAATATTTGTGTTCTTTTAGAAAATCTCTTAGATAACATGCTTCCTCTAGTTCCTTTGTGAGCCAAGGTGGTTTGGGGACGTGTTTGATCCTAATTGTTTTTAGTGGGGCATGTTTGTTATAGATTTCAGTGAATGTCTTTAACCAGAACTCAATAGCTAAGTCTGGATCAGCAATGTTGAATGTTTCCGACAGCGTGGAGTTACATAGTTCTAGGAGAAAATGTTGTTCATTAAACTTTGCAAAAGAACAATAGGTTATAGTTTTATGGCCAGGTTTGGGAATTTTTGTTCCTTTTTTTGACCAAGTGGCACAGACTGGGTAGTGGTCGCTGCAGTTATAGACAGGGACACATGTTTCTATGATGTTTTCGGGGTTTGATACATAGATATGGTCAATTAGTGTGCTTGAATTTGATGTGACTCTCGTGGGAGATTTAACTAATTGGTGAAGATTGAAGGAATTCGTAACATGGGTCCATTGATTATGTACTTTAGTAAGGTCAATATTGAAGTCACCCAGTAAAATTAGTTCCTGACATTCAAGTAGGACTTCATTCATCATGGAGTCGAATTTGTCTATCCAATTTGTTCTTTCTGTTGGATTCCTGTAACAGAACCCTATTACAACAGGCCGTGTACCTTTCACTGAAACTTCAATCCAGATAGATTCTATTTCATGACGTTCTAGGTCAGGAAGACGTTTGAATGTTACAGATTCACTAATATATACTAACACACCTGTTTCTTTTGGCTTATGTGGACCTTTTCGCAAGATTTTATAACCTGGTATGTGTATGTCAGTGTCCATTATATGTTCTGAGAGCCTTGACTCAGAAAGCCCTAGTATGTGAAATGGTTTACCTTGATTTGTGATGAGTGTTGATATATCTTCAATTTTGTTAATTGCATGGTTTATATTTAGGTGGCAAATTCGTAAGCCATCCTTGGAGGGCCAGGTATTATGTCTTGGATGCATCTGCTATAGGTACTTTGGTGAGAATTAATAATGTGTTGTAAATTTGCCTTTTTTGGTGAATGGGGAAAATGAAAATATGTTGATAGTTTACTAATGAGGGGAGTATAAGTACTTGATTGGGGGTAGGGGATGAAATGAATTAAAGAGTAGAATCAAAATCACTTTGCATATAACACACAATAATAATAACTCAGTCAAGGTAACTGTTAGCCTTCTTGAGAAGAACAAATGAAATGGGTTAAGGAGTAAAATCAAATAACTTTACATTTAACACACAATAATGTAGTAAGTCAGTTGAAATAACTGTCAGGCTTCTTCAGAAAAACAAATAAAAAACAAATAAAAAAACAAATCAAATCAAACAAATCAAAACAAACAAATCAAAACAAAATCAGATAAAAAATCAAAAAACAAATCAAACAAATCAACAGACCATCAAAACCATAAAAAAGATAAGGCAGAGCAAGGTTTAAAAAAAAAAGATAAAAAATAAAATAAAAATCAAGAACAATCAAGGCAATACTATGCCAAGCAAGTCCTGTAAACAACAACAATGCAACAGAAGAGAGAATAATAAAAGTATCTCTTAATGCACAGTCTACACAATTCCTGGGATACAAGATGTCCACGCACAATCAGCAAGATCCAGTGGATTCACACACAGTCTTTTCAGTTTAAGTAAGGTCAGGCAATGACCAGTCACAGTTTGCTACACAATGGGAGCACTGGGTTGGGTGGGCGTGCCTGGAGCACAGAAGAACTGGTATATATTAGTTCCACTCTGTCACAAGTTGACAATTCAAGACCCTGGGTTGCTGAGCACAAATATCAGTCTTCACAACCTTGTTTCATTATTTTTATCAACTTATAGTTGAAGGATCAAGTTGTGTTCACACAATTATACATATGGGCACAATATGCTATCATCTTGCTCACACGCTCACACACATGTGTGTATGTGTGTACATATGTGTATACATATACATACATACATACATACATAACATACATACATACATACATACATACATATATAATATATATATATATATAATATATATATATATATATATATATATATATATATATATATAAACAAGATAATATTCAGTCACAGTCTTTTTAGCATAAGTATGGTCTGGCAATGACCAGTCACAATTTGCTACACAATGGGAGCACTATGTTGGGTGGGTGTGTCTGGAGCACAGAAAAACTGGTATGTATATCTATAGTTCCACTCTGTCACAAGTTGATAATTCAATACCATGGGTTGCAGAGCATGAGTATGGTCTTCACAATCTTGTTTCATTACTTTTATCAACTTATATTTGAAGGTCAAGTTGTGTTCACGCACTTACACACTTGTGCACAAATACACTACCATCTTGCTCACAGCTCACATACACACGTGTGTGTGTGTGTGTGTGTGTGGTGTGTGTGTGTGTGTGTGTGTGTGTGTGTGTGTGTGTGTGTGTGTGTGTTGTGTGTGCATATATATGTATATAAACACACATCCATACACTTACATATAATTGTACATATGCATAAACATATCACAGTATGTATGTCCACATATGCATACACATATACTCAAACATACATGCACACTCTTATTCATTATTGCAGTGTTGGTAGATTGTGACTTTATCACTCCAGAGTTTCTATGGTGTATGCTAGCTATGTTGGGCTGGTGGTAAGGAAGATTTACGAGGGAAGCTGGAGCTGGGTGAGGTCTGGTAGAGGGCATTGCTGGGTAGGGTGGGGGCATGTGGTAGGGAGAATGCAGGGTCGTCACTGGATGTAGTTGCCTGAGGGATTGTCTGTTGGCCCAGACATTGTCCTTCTGGGGTTGGGGGGTGGGATGGCATCCAGACATTTGCTTTGAGAAAGGGTATCCAGGAACACTGGAGTGTGGATGATACCCTTTGTATACTAGCGATGGTGGATGGGTCGATGGTGGATGGGTCATATGTTCGTCAGTAGGTCGTGTAGTGGGTGTTGTCAGGAGTGGCTGTCTTTCATGTCTGGGGTCGGCATATTTGAGGCTGTACACTAACCTGTCTGCACCTTTGGGGCTGGGGTGAAGAGGGTCAGAATACAGATCTTTGCGTGGGGCCCCACTGGAGGTTATAAATATGGTAGAGTGGTCTGCAAGTGGGATGTTTTCTGCAGCACACACTTTGGCTAGGGATATGTTGGAAATGTTAACTGTTTTCTTTAGGGGGTGCTGTCCCATTGGGGGAATGATGGACGATGCCAGTAGCCTGGCTCTAGGAAACACGTGTTTGATGTTTCTGATGAGTTGTGTCCATTTGCTTTCTGTGATAGCTGTGTGTTTGCATGTGTTGATTCCTGTGTGAAAAATGATGTGCTGTACTTCTTTGTTGTTGGGAATGTGATGGAGCCAATGAATAAGGTCATCGACAGTGAGACCTGAGATATTAATGTTTTGAGTTTTGCCTTTGTAGAATAGAATATCAGATTTGATGTGTCGTGTTACTGAGTCACCTAAGATGATATTAGTTGTGCTGGAATGTACTCTATGTTCTGCTAGTTGTTGGCATGGTGTGAGAGTGCTGTTGGTAGTAGTTTGTTGTGCTTCAGAAGTGTGTGTTTGGAGTTTTGTGTCTTTTTTTCTTTTTTTGAGAGAGACTTTTGTCCATACATTTGGGTTTATGTCATTGTCCTCAGGGATGTTGGAAGTTTGTTGGTCAGAGTCTGTTTGGTTGTTGTTTTTGATGGTGATGACAGTGTTGACTGTTGTTTGGTTGTTGATTTCTTCAGTGGTGTTGGAAGTTTGTTTGACAGAGTCTGTTTGGTTGTTGATTTTGACAGTGTTGACTGTGTCTTGTGGTGAAGGTGGAGTTCGATCAGCTGGGGCTGGCTTCTGGTCAGTGTTGTCATGAATACATTGTTTTTTGTTTTCCTCATTGTGGGAGAGAAGAGAGAATCTGTTGGTGGTTGGGAAGGATGATAGGAGGGTGTCTTGTTCTTCATCTGACTGTGCAGTTGAGTGCTTTTGTGTGTGTTCTTTTGATAATGTGTGTTTCAGCTGTTTCAGTTCTGTCTTTAAGTCTTGGTTTTCTTTTTGCAGTTTGAGAACAATCTTGGTAAGAGAACCTAAGGCTTTTGTGTTTTTTTTGATTGAAGTGGATAGTGAGTGTATTTTTTGTTTCTGTCGTTGTGGTGTTAGGGTGGGTGTATATTTGCAGAGGAAACGAGGAAGGTGACGTGTTTTTTTGTGAGGATGAGTGACTGATGAGGAAACATGTCGCACAGTATTAGTCTGTGTATTTTGTGAGTTGTTTTTTGGCTGATTGTTGGATTGACAGCATGTTTTGATCTCTTTCCTGTTTTCAGCTGTGTGAGGGAGACCATGCATCTGCACAGGGTGTGGGTGTGGTGTTTGTACTCTGTTTTGTGGAAGGGTTTGTTTTGTGTTCCCTACAGGTGAGTTTATCCGGCCTGACTGCTGGACTGGTGGGGGTGAGGGTGGTGATAGATCAGGCAGCTGATCATCAGTGCTGGGTGGTGGGCTGGTGGTGGGATTGATCAATGAGGGCAATCTGGAGAGGCAGGGACTCCTGGATGGGGAGGGGATATCCTGGGGAATTATACTACCAGATCTGGAAGGTTTGGGTTGGGGTAGGGGTAGTTCCGACAGGTCACGCACAGCCTCGTCCAGGTTTGGTTGGGTCTCTCTGCTTCTTGTCAGACTGAAGATGGCTCGAATTACCTGAGTGAGTGATTGGAACTCTTTTCTGAGCCATCTTCTGCACAAGTTTCCTTGTACCAGTACAGTTCCTGTTGTGTAATAGGTGGTGATTAGTTTTCTGTCAGCACAATTAACTTGAATTTTAGTCTTGTAAAGTTCGTCACTGGGTAGGGTGGTGGGGATAGTAGAGAGGTCGCCAATGTCACTGAAGGAAAGGGGTTTATTAGGCTTTGAGTAATCATTCCAGTATGTGTCAAAGCCTGGTTGATTACTGACACTGTACATGTAACGTTTATAAAAGACAGATCTTGCTACTGGAAGCAGTGGGAATGGGACTTGAAAAGTTAATTGTTTTGTGTCTATCTTTATATCTATTTGGGGGACCCAGGTACATTGGGTGTCATTGGTGACAGCAGACATATTGGGGGGGGGGGGGGGGGACAAGGAGATTGGAGATGTGGGATGGAGTGGGGTGAGTATGGGGGAACTAGTGATTCTTGTGCTTTTTTTTTTAACCTATGGTCCTTAGTCCTACAGTTCACATATTTAAGTACATGGCATTCTTCACTGTATACAGGACCATGGCGGCAGTTTCAATCATCCCAGACAAACAAAAAAAGGGAGGAAGAGGGGTGGAGGGAAGGGAGGGGGTAAGGGCAAGGTAATCAATGGCTCAGTACAGAGTTGAGTGGACACTAAGAGATGTTACCATGGTAGGGAGACAGTACAGGGCATGAACATTCATTCCAAAACTGTCAGCAATAGCATATCTAATAAAGCTGTCCAAAATTGGCCCCTGGCCAAGTGCACCAAAAATTAAACAGAAGAAAAACAATTTCCGATACGAACTCCAGCAAAGTCCAATTGCCGTAGAAGAGCGAAGCCGAGCGCAATAGCAACTCAACGGCAGAGTTGGACGAAACCACCTGTTGAGAAGCAAACCTCAAGGGGGCGGTTTGAATGTCGTCTGCTACAGCAGTACAGATGTTTAGACCGAATGCAGACCCACTGGAGCGTCACATACTAAACATGACGGCTATGAAGGCCCACACACCTACACACACACACACATTTCTCTTTCTTCATGAGTAAGTTGCCTAGGCAGCCAGTCCCATGGAGCTTGAGAGGCCTTGTGAGGCCCTTTACATGTTGACAATCAGCTGAATACACACTGACTCGACACAGTGGTCACAAATATATACATCAGTATCTGTGTTCAGTGAGAAATAAAATCCACTTACTTTTTTACTAATATTTTACAAGAACACACTGTTAGAAGATAATTGACATCACAGGTGCAGTCCACATGATGAAAGAAAACCACTGTATAAAGTTGAGCACTATTGGAAACCAGGTTCTGCCCTAAATTAACATTTTTTTGAGAGCATGAGAGCACACGTCTGCACAGGTAACTGGGTGTTGTATGAGAGGGAGAGAGAGAGAGAGA